>JANJXV010000033.1:2092500-2172500 GCA_024803745.1 Megascapheus bottae
GGGGTAGGGGTAGGGGTACAGTTAGGGTTAGGGTTAGGTTTAGGGTTAGGGTTAGGGTTCAGGTTCGGGTTAGCGGTAGGTTTAGGGTTAGGATTAGGGTTATAGTGAGTCGTAGGGTTAGGGTTAAGGGTTGGGTTAGGGTTAGGGTTAGGTTAGGGGTAGGTGTAGGGCTATGGTTAGGGTTAGGGTTTTAGGGTTAGGGTTAGGGTTAGGGATAGGGTTAGGGATAAGGGTAGGTTTAGGGTTAGGGGTAGGATTAGCGTTAGGTGTGTGGTTAGGGTTAGGGGTAGAGTTAGGGTTAGGGTTAGAGGTAGGGGTAGAGGTAGGGTGTGGGTTAGGGTTAGCGGTAGGGTTAGGGTTAGGGGTAGGGGTAGGGGTAGGTTTAGGGTTATGTTTAGGGTTAGGTGTTGGGTTTGGGTAAGGGTTAGCGGTAGGGTTAGGGTTAGGGGTAGGGGTAGGGTTAGGGTTAGGCTTAAGTGTAGGTTTAGGGTTAGGGTTAGGGTTAGGATTACCCTTAGGGGTAGGGTTAGGGTGAGGGTTAGGGTCACGGTAAGGGTAGGGTAGGGTTAGGGTTAGGGGAAGGGTTAGGGTTAGGGGTAGGGTTAGGGTTAGGTACAGGGTGAGGGTTAGGGTTAGGGTTAGCGATAGGGGTAGGTTTAGGTTGAGGGTTAGGGTTAGCTTTAGTGGTAGGGTTAGGGTTAGGGTTACGGTTAGGGGTAGGGGTAGGGTTAGGGTTAGAGTTAGCGTTAGGGGGAGGGTTAGGGTAAGGGTTAGGGTTACGGTTAGGAGTAGGGTTAGGCTTAGGGTCAGGGTTAGGGTTAGGGGTGGGGTTAGGGGTAGGGTTAGGCTTAGTGGTACTGTTAATGTTAGGGTTAGGGTTAGGTTTAGCGTTAGGGTTAGGGTTATGGTTAGGGGTAAGGTTAGGGTTAGAGTTAGGGTTACGGTTAGGGGTAGGGTTAGGGTTAGGGTTAGGTTTAGGGGTAGGGTTAGGGTTAGGGTTAGAGTTAGAATTAGGGGTAGGGTTGGCTTAGGGTTAGGCTCACCGTTAAGGGTAGGGTTAGGATTAGGATTAGGGTTAGGGGTAGGGGTAGGGGTAGGGGTAGGGTTAGTGGAAGGGTTAGGGTTAGGGTTAGGGTTAGCTTTAGGGTTAGGGGTAGGGTTAGGGTTAGGTTTAGGGTTAGGGTTAGGGTTAGCACTAGGGGTAGGGTTAGGGTTAGCATTAGGGGTAGGTATAGGGTTAGGGTTAGGGTTAGCGTTAGGGGTAGAGTTAGGGTTAGGGTTAGGGTTAGGGGTGGGGTTGGGGTTAGGATTAGGATTAGGGTTACGGTTAGGGTTACAGTTACAGTTAGGGGTAGGGTTAGGGTTAGGGTTAGGGGTAGGATTAGGGGTAGGGTTAGGGTTAGGGGTAGGGTTAGGGGTAGGGTTAAGTTTAGGGTTAGGTTTAGGGTTAGGGTTAGCTTTAGGGGAGGGTTAGTGTTAGGGTCAGGGTTACTGTTAGGGGTAGCGTTAGGGTTAGGGTTAGGGTTAGGGTTAGGGTTAGGGTTATGGTTAGGGTTACTGTTAGGGGTAGCATTAGGGTTAGGGTTAGGGTTAGTGGTGGGGTAGGGTTAGGGATAGGGTTAGTGGTAGGGGTAGGGGTAGGGTTAGGGTTAGGGTTCGGGATAGGTTTAGGGTTAGGGTTAGGGTAGGGTTAGGGTTATGGTTACTTTTACGGTGAGGGGTAGGGTTAGGTTTAGGGTTAGGGATAGGCGTAGGGTTAGGATTAGGGTTAGGGGTAGGGTTGGGGTAGGGGTAGGATTAGGGTTAGGGTTAGAGTTAGCGTTATGGGTAGGGTTAGGGTTAGGTTTAGGGTCACAGTTAAGGTTAGGGCTAGGGTTACTCTTAGGGTTAGGGTTATGCTCAGGGTAAGTGGTTGGGTTAGGGGTAGGGTAAGGGTTATGTTTTGGGTTCGGGTTAGGGGTAGGGGTAGGGGTATAGTTAGGGTTAGGGTTAGCTTTAGGGTTAGGGGTAGGGGTAGGGTTAGGGGTAGGGTTAGAGTTATAAGTAGGGTTAGGGTCACCGTTAATGTTAGGTATAGGGTTAGGGTTAGGGTTACTGTTAGGGGTAGGGTTAGGGTTAGGGTTAGGGTTAGGGATAAGGGTAGGGTTAGGGTTAGGGGTAGGATTAGCGTTACGTGTATGGTTAGGGTTAGGGGTAAAATTAGGGTTAGGTTTAGAGGTAGGGTTAGGGTTAGGTTTAGGGTTAGGGTTAGGGTTAGCATTAGGGGTAGGGTTAGGGTTAGCATTAGGGGTAGGTATAGGGTTAGGGTTAGGGTTAGCGTTAGGGGTAGGGTTAGGGTTAGGGTTAGGGTTAGGATTAGGATTAGGGTTAGGGGTAGGGGTAGGGGTAGGGTTAGGGTTAGGGGAAGGGTTAGGGTTAGGGTTAGGGTTAGCTTTAGGTTTAGGGGTAGGGTTAGGGTTAGGTTTAGGATTAGGGTTAGGGTTAGCATTAGGGGTAGGTTTAGGGTTAGCATTAGGGGTAGGTATAGGGTTAGGGTTAGGGTTAGCGTTAGGGGTAGAGTTAGGGTTAGGGTTAGGGTTAGGGGTGGGGTTGGGATTAGGATTAGGATTAGGGTTACGGTTAGGGTTACGGTTACGGTTAGGGGTAGGGTTAGGGTTAGGGTTAGGGTTAGGGGTAGGATTAGGGGTAGCGTTAGAGTTAGGTGTTGGGTTAGGGGTAGGGTTAAGTTTAGGGTTAGGGTTAGCTTTAGGGGGAGGGTTAGTGTTAGGGTTAGGGTTACTGTTAGGGGTAGCGTTAGGGTTAGGGTTAGGGTTAGTAGTGGGGTAGGGTTAGGGATAAGGTTAGTGGTAGGGTAGGGGTAGGGTTAGGGTTAGGGTTCGGGTTATGTTTAGGGTTAGGGTTAGGGTAGGGTTAGGGTTAGGATTACGGTTACGGTTAGGGGTAGGGTTAGGGTTAGGGTTAGGGATAGGCGTAGGGTTAGGATTAGGGTTAGGGGTAGGGTTGGGGTAGGGGTAGGATTAGGGTTAGGGTTAGAGTTAGCGTTATGGGTAGGGTTAGGGTTAGGTTTAGGGTCACAGTTAAGGTTAGGGCTAGGGTTACTCTTAGGGTTAGGGTTAGGCTCAGGGTAAGTGGTTGGGTTAGGGGTAGGTAAGGGTTATGATTTGGGTTCGGGTTATGGGTAGGGGTAGGGGTATAGTTAGGGTTAGGGTTAGGTTTAGGGTTAGGGGTAGGGGTAGGGTTAGGGTTAGGGTTAGAGTTATAAGTAGGGTTAGGGTTAGGGTTAGGGTCACCATTAAGGTTAGGTATAGGGTTAGGGTTAGGGTTACGGTTAGGGGTAGGGTTAGGGTTAGGGTTAGGGTTAGGGGTAGGGGTAGGGGTACAGTTAGGGTTAGGGATAGGGTTAGGGTTTGCGTTAGGGGTAGGTTTAGGGTTAGTGTTAGGGTTAGCTTTAGGGGTAGGGTTAGGGTTATGGTTAGGGTTAGGTATTGGGGTAGGGGTAGGGGTAGTGCTAGAGTTAGGTTTAGGGGTAGGGGTAGGGTTAGGGTTAGGGGCAGGGTTAGGGTTAGGTTTAGGGTTAGGGGTAGGGTTAGCTTTAGGGGTAGGGTTATGGTTAGGGTTAGTGGTAGGGGTAAGGTTAGGGGAAGGGTGAGGGTTAGGGGTAGTGTTCGGGTTAGGGGTAGGGGTAGGGGTACAGTTAGGGTTAGGGATAGGGTTAGGGTTAGGGTTCAGGTTCGGGTTAGGGGTAGGGTTAGGGTTAGGGTTAGGGTTAGGGTGAGTGGTAGGGATAGGGTTAGGGGTTGGGTTAGGGTTAGGGTTAGGTTAGGGGTAGGGGTAGGGGTAGGGGTATGGTTAGGGTTAGGGTTTTACGGTTTGGGTTAGGTTTAGGGATAGGGTTAGGGGTAAGGGTAGGGTTAGGGTTAGGGGTAGGGTTAGGGTTAAGTGTAGGGTTAGGGTTAGGGTTAGGGTTAGTGTTAGTGGTATGGTTAGGGTTAGGTGTAGAGTTAGTGTTAGGGTTAGTGGTAGGGGTAGGCGTAGGGTGTGGATTAGGGTTAGCGGTAGGCTTAGGGTTAGGGTTAGGGTTAGGGGTAGGGGTAGGCTTAGGGTTAGGTGTTGAGTTAGGGGTAGGGTTAAGGGTAGGGTTAGGGGTACGGTTAGGCTTAAGGGTAGGGTTAGTTACAGGGTAAGGGTTAGGGTTAGGGTTAGCGTTAGGGGTAGGTTTAGGGTTAGGGTTAGGATTAGGGTTAGGGTTAGGGTTAGGGTAGGGTTAGGGTTAGGGTTAGGGTTACGGTTAGGCGTAGGGTTAGGTTTAGGGTTAGGGTTAGCATTAGGGGGAGGGTTCGAATTAGGGTTAGGGTCAGGTGTAGGGTTAGGTTTAGGGTTAGGGTTAGGGTTACGGTTAGATATAGGGTTAGGGTTAGATTTAGGGTTACGGTTAGGGGTATGGTTAGGGTTAGGTTAGGGTTAGGGGTAAGGGTAGGGGTAGGGTTAGGGTTAGGGTTAGGGTTAGTGGTAGGGGTAGGGTTAGGTGTAGGGATAGTGGTAGGGGTTCAGTTAGGGTTAGGGTTAGGTTTAGGTTTAGGTTTAGGAGTAGGGTTAGGGTTAAGGTTAAGGTTAGTCGTTGGGGTAGGGGTAGGGATAGGGTTAGGGTTAGGGTTAGGGTTAGGGATTGGGGTAGGGGTAGGGGTAGGGCTAGAGTTAGGGTTAGGGGTAGGGTTACGGACAGGGGTAGGGTTAGGGTTAGGGTTATGGTTACGGTTAGAGGTAGGGTTAGGTTTAGATTTAAGGTTACGGTTAGGGGTATGGTTAGGGTTAGGGTTAGGGGTAAGGGTAGGGGTCGGAGTTCAGGGGTCTGGGGTTGGAGATCTGGGGTCTGGTGTCAGGTGTCGGGTTTCTGGGGTCTGGGACTGGGGTCTTGGGTCTGGGGTCGGTGGTCTGGGGTCTGGGGCCGGGTTCTGGAGTCTGGGGTCGTGGATCGTTGGTCGGGTGTCTGGAGTCTGAGTGGGGCCTGGGGTCGGGGGTCCGGGATCTGGGGTCAGGGGTCTGAGGTCGAGGGTGTGGGGTCGGGGACCTGTGTCTGGGTTTGGGGTCTGTGGTCTGGGGTCGGGGTCTGTGGTCTGGGGCTGGGGTCTGGGCTATGGGGTCGGGGGTCCGGGATCTGGGGTCGGGGGCCTGGGGTAGGGGGTCTTGGGTCCAGGTTCTGGGGTCGAGGGTCTGGGATCTGGGGTCGGAGGTCTGGGGTCAGGGTTCTGGGGTCTGGCGTCTGGGCCTGGGGTCTGGGGTCTGTGTCCTGGGTCTGGGGTCAGGAGTCTGGGGTCTGTGGTCGGGGGTCTGGGGTCGGAGAGCTGGGTTCTGGGGTCAGGGGTTTGGTGTCTGTATTCGTGGGTCTGGGGTAGGGGGTCTGGGGCCGGTGCCTGGGGTCTGGGGATTGGCCTGGGGTCTAGGGTCGGGGGTGTGGGGTCTGGGGTTGGGGGTCTGGGGTCTGGGGCCGGTTTCTGGGGTCTGGGGTCTCAGGTCTGGGGTTTGGGGCCTGGGTCTAGGGTCAGGGGTTGGGGGTCTGGGGCCTGGGGTCGGGGGTCAGGCTGAGGTCTGTATTTGTGGGTCTGAGGTAGAGGGTATGGGGCCGGTGCCTGTGGTCTGGGGATCGGCCTGGGGTCTGGGGTCTGGGGTGTGGGGTCTGGGGTCGGGTGTCTGGGGTCTGGGGTCTGGGGTTGGGAGTCGGGGGTCTGTGGCCAGGGGTTGGGGGTCTGGGGCCTGGGGTCAGGGGTCAGGCTGGGGTCATGGGTATGGGGTCTCTGGGGTCTGGGGTCTCGGGTCGGTGGTCGGGGGTCTGGGGTTTGGGGTCTGAGTCTGGGTATGGGGTCAGGGGTCTGGGGTCTGGGGTCTGGCGCCGGAGTCTTGGGTTTGTGTTCGGGAGTTTGGGGTCTGGTTTCGGGAGTCTGGGGTTGGAGTCTGGGGACTGGGTTTGCGGTTTTGGGGTCTCGGTTCGGGGGTCAGGGGTCTGGGTTTGGGCGTCTGGTGTCTGGGTCTGGAGTCTGGGGTCTGGTGTTGGGGGTCTGGGGTTGGGGGTCTGCTGTGTGGGGCTGGGGTCTTGGGCCTGTGCCTGGGGACTGGGGTCTGGGGTCTGATATCTGGGTTGGGTCGGTGGTCTGTTGTCGGGGTCCTTCGTCCCCAGTCCCTCTTGAGGAGGGATGGGAAAAAGCACACCCAACCAGTCCAAGCTGCAAGAGGAGAGGGCCCACTGTCCTCCCGCACTCAGCCTTGCTTCCCCGGAGCAAGAACAGAGACGCCATGCAGCTTCATCAAGGCAGGAATCTCTCTAAAACTCCCCTCGTTATATTGGGTGTGGGAGCCTATCAGCACAACAGGTGAGCAGGATAAAGAGGTCCACTTGTTTACCCCTACTACAGGTCTCAGCAGAAAGTTGTTAGAATGGCATTACTCGGCCCCCAACAGTCTGTGGTCTTAGTCTGGGGTCAGGGGTCTGGGGATGGGGTTCTGGGGTCTAGGTGGGGTCAGGGGTCTGAGATCTGGATCTGGGGCCGGAGCCTGGGGTCTGGGGTCGGTGGTCTGGGGTCTGGGATCTGGGGTCTGTGGTCGGGTGTCGGGGTTTTTAGCACTCATTGCCTCCTGACCAGCAGGAAGGGCAAAGAGAACACGCCCCGACTAAGATGAGACCGAGAAAGGATAGGGCCGGCTGGCCGCCTTCACCCAGCCCTCCCTTCTCCAGAGGGAAGACACAGACGTGCCAGGGAGAATGTCACAGCAGACTCATTTAATGGGAAGATACCAGGGGCTAAAGTAAGAAACAGGAATCTATTTACATAAAAGTAGGCAGGACAGGGGGAGGTAGGTGCGGTCAGAGAGGGCTGCGAGGCCAATCCATGGGTTCGAGGTAGCCTTATTTTACATCACAAACCATAGCCAAACCTCCCAACCAGGAGACAGGCAGGCTGGATCTCCAAAACCAGGAAGTGAGCACTGGGCCATGAGGTAGGCCTTTTACCTTTGATGTGACGTGCCCCACAGTCGGGGGTCCGGGGTCGGGGGTCGGGGGTCTGTAGTTGGGGGTTGGGGGCCTGGGGTCGGGGGTCGGGGGTCAGGCTTGGGTCGGGGGTCTGGGGTCTCTGGGGTGTGAGGTCTGGGGTCGGTGGTCTGGGGTCGGGTTTGGGGTCTGGGTCTGGGTCTGGCTCTGAGGTCTGGGGTTGGGGGTTTGGTTGGGTTCAGGGGTCTGGGGTTGGGGGTCTGGGTTCTGGGGTTCGGCCTGGGGTATAGGGTCGGGGGTGTGGGGGTCGGTGGTCTGGGGTCTGGGGTCTGGGGTCTGTTGTCAGGGGTCTGGGTCTGTGGTTGGGGGTCTATGTCTGGGTTCGGCGTCTGTGGTCTGGGACCAGGGTCTGGGCTATGTGGTTGGGCGTGTGGGGTTGGGGGCCTGGGGTAGGGGGTCTCGGGTCTGGGTTCTGGGGTCGAGGGTCTGGGATCTGGGGTTGGGGTCTGGGGTCAGGGGTCCGGGGTCTGGGCCTAGGGTCTGGGGTCTATGTCCTGGGGTCTGGCGTCTGTGTCCTGAGGTCTGGAGTCGGGGGTCTGGGGTCTGGGGTCTGGGATCGGGGGTTGTGGGGTGGTTGTGGGACGGGCTCTATGGGCAGGATGGGGTCTGGGGTGTGTGGTCTTGGTTCGGGGGTCAGGGTCTGGGGTCTGGGGTCGGGCGGGCTCTCTGGGCAGGTTGGGGTCTGGGGTCTGAGGTCTGGGGTTGGGGGTCAAGGGTCTGGGGTCTTGGGTTTTGGTTCTGTGGTCTGGGGTCTGGTGCCGGGGTCTGGGGTCTGGGATCTGGGGTCGGGTCTGGATCAGGGGTCGGGGGTCTGGGATCTGTGGTCGGGGGTCTGGGGCCGGGGGTCTGGGGTCTTGGGTCAGGGGTCTGGGGTCGGGGGTCTGGGGTCTGTGGTCGGGGGTCTGGGGTCGGGGATCTGGGGTCTGTGTTCGGGGGTCTGGGGACTGGGGCCGGGGTCTGGGGTTTGTGGTCGGGAGTTTGGGGTTTGGTGTTGGGTGTCTGGGGTTGGAGCTCTGACTTTGGGGTTCTGGGGTCATGGGACTGGGGTCATGGGTCTGGGGTCTGGTGTCGGGGGTCTGGTGTCTGGGGTCGGGGGTCTGGGGTCTGATGTTGGGGGTCTGGTGTCTGGGGCTGCGATCTAGGGCCTGGGCCTGGGGACTGAGGTCTGGGGTCGGGGGTCTGGTGTCGGGAGTCTGGGGTCTCGGTCTGGGGTCTGGGGTCTGTGGACGGGGTTCTGGGGTCTAGGTGGGGTCGGGTGTCTGGGGTCTGGATCTGGGGCCAGAGCCTGGGGTCTGGGGTCGGTGGTCTGTGGTCTGGTGTCGGTGGTCGGTGGTCTTGGGTCTGGGTCTGGAAGTCTGGGTCTTGGGCCTGGGATCTGGGGTCTTTGGTCTGGGGTCTGGGGTCTTTGGTCTGGGGTCTGGGGCTGGGGTCTGGGGTCTGAGGTCGTGGGTCGGGGTCTGGGGTCTGGGGTAGGGGCTCTGGGGTAGAGGGTCGGGGGTCAGGGGTATGGGGCCAGGGTCTGGGTCTGGGGTCGGAGGTTGGGGGTCTGAGGTCTGGGGTCTGGGGTCGGGGGTCTGGCATCTGGGGTTGGGCGGGCTCTCTGGGCAAGTTGGGGTCTGGAGTCTGGGGTCTGCGGTCTGTGGTCGGGGGTCCAGGGACTGGGGTCTGGGGTCTGGGGTCAGGGGTCAGGGGTTGGGCGTGGTCTCTGAGCAGGTTGGGGTCTGGGGTCGCGGGTCTGGGGTCAGGTGTCTGGGGTGTGGGGTCTGGGGATCGGCCTGTGGTCTGGAGTCGGGGGTGTGGGTCTGGGGTCCAGGATCTGGGGCCGGTTTCTCGGGTCTGGTCCTGGGGTCTGGGGTCTGGGGTCAGGGGTCTGGGGTCGGGCATTGGGGGTCTATGGTCAGGGGTCAGTGGTCTGGTCTGGGGTTGTGATCTGGGGTCTGGGGTGTGGGGCCAGGGTATGGGTCTGGGGTCGGGGGTCAGGGGTCTGGTGTCTGGGTTCGGGGGTCAGGTGTCTGGGTCTTGGATCTGGGGTCTGGGGTCTGGGGTCTGTGGTCTGGGGTTAGGCGGGCACTCCAGGCAGGTTGGGGTCGGGAGTCTGGGTTCTGGGGTCTGAGGTCGGGGGTCGGGGGTCTGAGGTCGGGGGTTTGTAGTCACGGGTTGGGGGTCTGGGTTCGCGGGTCTGGGGTCGAGGGGCTGGGGTCTGGGGTCTGGGGTCAGGGGTCGGGGGTCTTGGTCTGTGGTCGGGGATCTGTGTCTGGTTTCGGGGTCTGTGGTCTGGGACCAGGGTCTGGGCTATGGGGTCAGGGCTCTGGGGTCTGGGGTCAGGGGCCTGTGGTAGGGGGTCTCGGGTCCGGGTTCTGGGGTCGAGGGTCTGGGGTCGGGGGTCTGGGGTCTGGGGTCTGAGGTCGGGGGTCGGTGGTCTGGGGTCTGCGGTCGGTGGTCTGGGGTCTGCGATCGTGGGTGTGGGGTCGCGGGTCTGGGGTCTGAGTTCGGGGTCGGGGGTCTGTGGTCTCGGGCCAGGGTCTGGGCTAGGGGTCGGGGTTCTGGGGTCTGGGATGGGGGCCAGGGCTAGGGAGGGGGTCTCGGGTCCGGGTTCTGGGGTTGAGGGTCTGGGATCCAGGGTCGGAGTCTCGGGCTGGGGTCGGAGGTCCTGGGTCAGGGGTCTGGGGTCGGGGGTTTGGGCCTGGGGTCTGGGGTCTGTGTCCTGAGGTCCGGGGTCGGGGGTCTGGGGTCTGTGGTTTGGGATCGGGGGTTGGGGGTTGGGTGTCGGGCGGGCTCTCCGGGCAGGTTGGGGTCTGGGGTCTGGGGTCTTGGTTTGGGGGTCGGGGTCTGGGGTCTGGCGGGCTCGCCGGGCAGGTTGGGGTCTGGGGTCTGAGGTCTGGGGTCTGGGGTCTGGGGTCTGGCGGGCTCGCCGGGCAGGTTGGGGTCTGGGGTCTGAGGTCTGGGGTCTGGGGTCTGGGGTCTGGGGTGTGTGGTCGGGGTCTGGGGTCTGGGGTCAGGCGGGCACTCCGGGCAGGTTGGGGTCTGGGGTCGGGGGTCTGGTTTTGGGGTCTGGGATCTGGGGTCTGGGGCCGCGGTCTGGGGTTTGTGGTCGGGAGTTTGGGGTCTGGTGTCGGGCGTCTGGGGTTGGAGGTCTGGGATCTGGGTTTGGGGTTCTCAGGTCATGGGTCTGGGGTCGTGGGTCTGGGGTCTGGTGTCTGGTGTCGGGGGTCTGGTGTCGGGGGTCTGGTGTCTGGGGTTGGGGTCTGGGTCCTGGGCCTGGGGACTGAAGTCTGGGGTCGGGGGTCTGGTGTCTGGGTTGGGTCGGTGGTCTGGGGTCTGAGTCTGGGGTCTGGGGTCTGTGGACATGGTTCTGGGGTCTAGGTGAGGTCGGGGGTCTGGGATTTGTGGTCTGGATCTGGGGTCGGTGGTCTGGGGTCGGTGGTCTGGGTCTGGGGGTCTGGGTCTTGGGCCTGGGGTCTGGAGTCTTTGGTCTGGGGTCTGGGGTCTTTGGTCTGGGGTCTGGGGTCTGATGCCATGGGTTGACGTCTGGGGTCTGGGGTCGGGGATCTCGGGTAGGGGGTCGGGGGTCAGGGGTCTGGGTCCAGGGTCTGGGTCAGGGGACGGAGGTCGGGGGTCCGGGGTCTGGCGTCTGGTATCTGGGGTCTGGAGTTGGGGGTGTGGCGTCTGGGGTTGGGCAGGCTCTCCGGGCAGGTTGGGGTCTGGAGTCTGGGGTCTGCGGTCGGGGTCTGGGGTCTGTGGTGGGAGGTCTGGGGACTGGGGTCTGGGGTCAGGGGTCTGGGGCTGGGCGTGGTCTCCAAGCAGGTTGGGGTCTGGGGTCGGGGGTCTGGGGTCAGGTGTTTGGGGTCTGGAGTCGGGGGTCTGGGGCCAGGGTCTGGGTCTGGGGTCGGGGGTCGGGGGTCCGGGGTCTGGGGTCTGGGGCCGGTTTCTGGGGTCTGGTCCTGGGGTCTGTGGTCTGGGGTCAGGGGTCTGGGGTTGGGCGTTGGGGGTTCTGGGGTCGGGGGTCAGGGGTCTGGCCTGGGGTTGTGGTCTGGGGTCTGGGGTGTGGGGCCAGGGTCTGGGGTGGAGGTCAGGGGTCTGGTGTCCGGTTTCGGGGTTCAGGTGTCTGGGTCTGGGATCTGGAGTCTGGGGTCGGGGACCTGGGTCTGGGGTTGGGCAGGCTCTCCAGGCAGGTTGGGGTCTGGAGTCTGGGGTCTGTGGTCGGGGGTCGGGGTTATGGGGCCTGGGGCCGGGGCTTGGGGGTCAGGCTGGGGTCTGGGGTCTGGAGTCTATGTGGTCTGGGGTCTGGGGTCAGATGTCTGGGGTCTGGGGTTTGGGGTCTGGGTCTGGGTCTGGGGTCTGGGGTCTGGGTTCGGGGGTCGGGGATCTGGGGCCTGGGTTTGGCATCCGGTGGTCTGGGGTCTGGAGTCGGGAGTCTGGGGTCGAGGTTCGGGGTCTGGGTCTATGGTTGGGGATCTGTGTCTTGGTTTGGGGTCTGTGGTCAGGGGTCTGGGTCTGGGGTCAGGGGCAGGGGTAGGGGGTCTCAGGTCCGGGTTCTGGGGTCGAGGGTCTGGGATCTGGGGGTCGGAGGTCTGGGGTCTGCGGTCGGAGGTCTGGGGTCGGGGGTCTGGGGGTGGGGGTCGGTGATCAGGGGCCGGGGTCTGGGGTCTGGGATCTGGGGTCTGGGGTCTGGGGTCTGGTGTCTGGGATCTTTGGTCGGGGGTTTGGGGTCAGGGCCTGGGGTCTGGGGTCTGGGGTCTGGGGTCCGGGGTCGGGGGTCTGGTTATGGGGTCGGGGGTCTGGGGCCGAGGTCTGGGGTCTGGGATCTGGGTCGGGTCTGGATCAGGGGTCTGGGGTCTGGGATCTGTGGTCAGAGGTCTGGGGCCAGGGGCTGGGGTCTTGCGTCTTGGGTCTGCGGTCTGGGGTCCGTGGTCTGGGTCTGAGGTCGGGGGTCTGGGGTCTGTGGTCAGGGGTCTTGTTATGGGTTCGGGGGTCTGGTTT
The DNA here is from genome assembly GCA_024803745.1 of Megascapheus bottae. Taxonomy (NCBI): domain Eukaryota; kingdom Metazoa; phylum Chordata; class Mammalia; order Rodentia; family Geomyidae; genus Megascapheus; species Megascapheus bottae. Next base: position 2,104,523 of record JANJXV010000033.1, read on the forward strand.
TGGGGTCTGGGGTCTGGGGTCTATGGCCGGGGTCTGTGGTTTGTGGTCGTGAGTTTGGGGTCTGGTGTTGGGCGTCTGGGGTTGGAGGTCTGGGGTCTGGGTTTGGGGTTCTGGGGTCGTGAGTCTGGGGTCTGGGGTCTGGTGTCGAGGGTCTGGTGTCGGGGGTCTGGGGTCGGGGGTCGGGGGTCTGGTGTCTGGGGCTGGGGATCTGGGGCCTGGGCCTGGGGACTGAGGTCTGGGGTCGGGGACCAGGTGTCTGGGTTGGGTCGGTGGTCTGGGGTCTCAGTCTGGGGTCTGGGGTTGGGGTTCTGGGGTCTAGGTGGGTTCGGGGGTCTGGGGTCTGGATCTGGGGCCAGAGCCTGGAGTCTGGGGTCGGTGGTCTGTGGTTTGTGGTCGGTAGTCTGTGTTCTGGGGTCTGTGTCTGGGGATCGGTGGTCTTGGGCCTGAGGTCTGGGCCGGGGTCTGGGGTCGGGGTCTCATGTCTGGAGTTGTGGGTCGGGGTCTGGGTTCTGGGGTACGGGGTCTGGGGTAGGGGGTTGGGGGTCTGGGGTCTGGGCCGGTGCCTGGGGTCTGGGGTGTGGGGTCGGGGGTCTGGGTTCTGGGGATCGGCCTGGGGTCTAGGGTCGGGGGTGTGGTGTCTGGGATCTGGGGCCGGTATCTGGGGTCTGGGGACTCGGGTCTGGGGTCTGGGTTTTGGGGCCTGGGTCTAGGGTCAGAATCTGGGGCCGGGGATTGGGGGTCTGGGGCCTGGGGTCGGGGGTCAGGGGGTCAGGCTGGAGTTAGGGGTTTGGGGTGTCTGGGGTCTGGGGTCTGTGGTCTGGGTTCGGTGGTCTGTGGTCTGGGGTCTGAGTCTGGGTCTGGGGTCTGGGGTTGGGGGTCTGGGTGGGGTCTGGGGTTGGGGGTGTGGGGTTTGGGGTCGGGTGTCTGGGGTCTGGGGTCGGGGTGTGGGGACAGGGATCTGGGGTCTGATGTCGGGGGTCTGGGGTCTGGCATCGGTGGTCTGGGTTCTGGGGTCGGGGTCTGGGGTCGGGAGTTGGGGGTCTGTGGCCGGGTGTTGGGGGTCTGGGGCCTGGGGTCGCGGGTCGGAGGTCAGGCTGGGGTTGGGGGTCAGGTGTCTCTGGAGTCTGGGGTCTGGTGTTGGTGGTCTGGGGTCTGGGGTTTGGGGTCTGGGTCTGGGGTCTGGTGTTGGGGGTCTAGGTGTGGTCGGGTGTCTGGGTTCACAGGTCTGGGTTCGGGGGTCTGGGTCTGGGATCAGGTGTCTGGCGTCTGGGGTCGGGGGTGTGGGGACGGGGGGTCTTGGGTCTGAGGTCGGGGTCTGGGGTCTGGGGCTGGGAGTTTGGGGTCTGGTGTCGGGAGTCAGGGGTCGGAGGTATGGGTCTGGTTTTGGGGGTCTGGGGTCTGGGGTCAGGGGTTGGGCATCTGTGGTCTGGGTCTGGGGTCTGCGGTCTGGTGTCGGGAGTCTGGTGTCTGGGGCTGGCGTCTGGGGCCTGGGCCTGAGGTCTGGGGTCGGGGATCTGGTGTCTGGGTTGTGTTGGTGTCTGGGATCTCGGTCTGGGGTCTGGGGACTGGGGATGGGGTTCTGGGGTCTAGGTGGGGTCTGGGGTCTGGATCTGGGGTTGGGGCTCTGGGATCTGGGTCTGGGTCTGGGTTCAGGGGTCGGCGGTCTTGGGTCTGGGGCCAGTGCCTGGGGTCGGGGGTCAGGGGTCTGGGGCCTGTGGTCTGGTGGCAGGGGCCGGTGCCTGGGGTTGGCGGTCGGGTGTCTGCGGTCTGGCGTCATGTGTTTGGGGTCTGGGTCTGGGGTCCGGGGTCAAGGGTCTGGGTATGGGTTCTGGGGCCTGGGGTCGTGGATCTGGGGTCTGGAGTGGTCTGGGTCTGGGGTCGGGGGTCTCGGGTCTGTGGTTGGGGGTCTGGGGTCGGGGGTCTAGTTATGGGGTCGGGGGTCTGGTTTTGGTGTCTGGAGTTTATGGTTGGGAGTTTGGGGTCTGGTATCGGGCATCTCGCGTTGGAGGTCTGGGGTCTGGGTTTGGGGTTCTGGGGTCGTGGGTCTGGGGTCTGGTGTCGGGGGTCTGGGGTCTGGTTCGGGAGTCTGGTGTCTGGGGCTGGAGGCTGGGGCCTGGGCCTTTGGACTGAGGTCTGGGGTCGGGGGTCTGGTGTCTGGGTTGGGTCGGTGGTCTGGGGTCTCGGTCTGGGGTCTGGGGTCTGGTTCGGGAGTCTGGTGTCTGGGGCTGGGGGCTGGGGCCTGGGCCTGTGGACTGAGGTCTGGGGTCGGGGATCTGGTGTCTGGGTTGGGTCGGTGGTCTGGGGTCTCGGTCTGGGGTCTGGGGTCTCTGGACGGGGTTCTGGGGTCTAGGTGTGGTCGGGGGGCTGGGGTCTAGGGTCTGGATCTGGGGCCAGAGCCTGGGTCTGCGGTCGGTGGTCTGTCATCTGGGGTCTGGGTCTTGTGCCTGGGGTCAGGGGTCTTTGGTCTGGGGTCTGGGGTCTTTGGTCTGGGGTCTGGGGTCTTTGGTCTGGGGTCTGAGGCCCGGGTCTGGGGTCTGGGGTCTGGGTCTGGGTCTGGGATCGGGGGTTGGGGGTCGGAGGTCGGGCGCGCTCTCCTGGCAGGTTGGCGTCTGGGGTCTGGGTTCTTGGTTCGGGGGTTGGGGTCTGGGGTCTGGTGTCGGGCGGGCTCTCTGGGCAGGTTGGGGTCTGGGGTCTGAGCTCTGAGGTATGGGGTCGGGGGTCGCGGGTCTGGGGTCTGGGGCCAGGGTTTGGGGTCTGGGATTTGGGTCGGGTCTGGATCAGGGGTCTGGGGGCTGGTGTCTGGGATCTGTGACGGGGGTCTGGGGCCGGGGCCTAGGGTCTTGGGTCTGGGGTCTGGGGTCTGGGGTCTGGGTCTGGGGTCTGTGGTCGGGGGTCTGGTTATGGGGTCGGGGGTCTGGTTTTGGGGTCTGGGGTCTGGGGCCATGGTCTGTTGTTTGTGGTCGGGAGTTTTGGGTCTGGTGTTGGGCGTCTGGTTTTGGGGTTCTCAGGTTGTGGGTCTGGGGTCTGGTGTCGGGGGTCTGGTGTCTGGGACTGGGGTCTGGGGCTTGGGCCTGGGGACTGAGTTCTGGGGTCGTGGGTCTGGTGTTTGGGTTGGATCGGTGGTCTGGGGTCGGGGTCTGGGGTTGGGGTTCCAGGGTCTAGGTGGAGTCGGGGGTCTGGGGTCTGGGGTCTGGATCTGGGGCCAGAGCCTGGGGTCTGGGGTCGGTGGTCTGGGGTCTGGGGTCGTTGGTCTGGGGTCTGGGTCTGGGGTCTGGATCTTGGGCCTGGGGTCTGGGGTCTTTAGTCTGGGGTCTGGGCCGGGGTCTGGGGTCGGGGTCTGGGGTCTGGAGTCGTGGGTCGGTGTCTGGGGTCTGGGGTAGGGGGTCGGGAGTCTCGGGTCTAGGGATCGGCCTTGGGTCTATGGTCGGGGGTCTGGGGTCTGGGATCTGGGTCGGGTCTGGATCAGGGGTCTGGGGTCTGTGGTCTGGGTCTGTGGTCGGGGGTCTGGGGTCTGTGGTCTGGGGTCTGTGGTCAGGGGTCTGGTTATGGGGTTGGGGGTCTGGTTATGGGGTCGGGGGTCTGGTTTAGGGGTCTGGGGTCTGGGGCCGGGGTCTGTGGTTTGTGGTCGGGAGTTTGGGGTCTGGTGTCGGGCGTCTGGGGTTGGAGGTCTGGGGTCTGCGTTTGGGGTTCTGGGGTCATGGGTCTGGGGTCTGGTGTCGGGGGTCTGGTGTCTGGGGTCTGATGTCCCATTGGCTCTCCAGTTCTAGTGGCAGTAGAGTGTGCTGCACAGTCAAGTCTTTGCTAGCCAGGCAGGTTGGCAGGCAGGCAGTGAAGCAGGAACCTCCTCGGGGGAAAAACCAGGCTGAGAGGGGAGGCCATGGCCAGGGCTCATCTTCCTCTGCCGGTATTGAGCCTCCAGAGCATCTGGAGGGGCTGTGAGGTTTCAGACAGTGGACAACCATTTCTCCCTACCAGGTGCTCACAATCTGGGCCTCCATGCTTCCTATGGTAGAAGTAAGCGGTAGCACTCGGCCCCAGGATCTGGAGCACTCCAGGGTCCCTCCACGCCCACCCCTGGGTGAGCAACCGATTCCTCCCCACCACCCCAGAACGGACAGCGGGTCCCCCCATGCCCAACCCAGAGCACGGACTCCAAGCCCTGTCCATGGCCACCAAAGCAGACCACCCCCGGAAACTGTCCTGGTTCACAGGCTGCTGCTCTGTTCGCCCTGCCTCTCCAGGTGGGAAGGGGAAGAGGAGGAGGTGAGAGGAGAGCAGCCAAAGGCAGTGGGAAGAACAGCCAGAGAAAAAGGCGGGCTGGAGCCGGAGTGGGGCTGAGGCTTGAGAAGAGCGGGGCTTGTGGGGGGATGAGCACCGGGGGGTGGGGCCTGGACAAGGAACGGAGGTCAGCGGTCTAGGGCGCGACTTGGAGGGAGAGCTCCAGGGTGGTGGAGCCAGGGCACGGAACAGGTGGTCTGGGGGCGGGGTTTGCATGGTCCGAGCCTGAGAGCGGTGGGGCAGAGCGAGGCCGTGAGAGGTCAGGGGCGGGGCTTGCAGGGTCAGAGGCTGAGAGGGGTGGGGTGGAGCAAGGATGTGAGCGGTCGGGGGCGGGGCAAGGACGCTGAACTGGTTCCGGTCGGTCGGTTTGTCCTGGGACCACTCCGCCTGTGAAAGTCTCCAGTGTGAGAGAGAGAGCGGCATTTGTTCTGGGGCCTAGAGAGCTGGGCAGGACACTCTCGGCCTGTTGTGTGTTCACCTGTCCTGTAAGCTGCCGGCAGCGTTTCTTCTTGGGGAAGGGCCTGAAGGAGGCTATCTCTACCCAGACGCTGCATGTGTGAGAGGAAGGCCCTTAGGCCTAAGCCAGGACACTGGAGCCAGCTCCCTGTCAGAGGTGAGCTTTTTAGCCTAGGCAGAGCCAGGGCCTGGTGTGTGGTGGCTGTGAAAGTGTGTGGAGAAGTGGGGGGGGCAGCTTGGTTTTTCCTCTTCCTGAAGGGCCTTCAGCCATGTTAAGCCGAAGCCAGGCCTCCAGAGCCAGCTCCGTCAGTGGTGAGCTTTCAGTGTAGGCCCAGGGCCTGGTTGAGAGTGGACAGGTGTGGCAGCCCGCCCACCACTGCCTCCTATTTTGTTTTATTTTCCTCCATCCAGGCCCGAGGACGGTGCCGCCATGGGAGGGAGGGGTCAGAGCAAATGGGGCTTGGGCAGCTGCCACTCCACTGTGAGGACTTGAGGGGTTGCAGGTGGGGCTTGTGTGTTCAGCCAGAGAGGGGTTGGGCGGAGCGAGGACTTGAGACATCAGGGCTGGGGCTTACAGGTTAAGAGGCTGAGAGGGGTGGGGTGGAGCAAGGACGTGAGGCGTCAGGGGCGGGGTGAGGACACTGAACTGGTTCCGGTTGGTTCGTCCTGGGGCCAGTCCGCCTGTGAAAGGCTCCAGTGAGAGAGAGAGCGGCATTTGTTCTGGGGCCTAGAGAGCTGGGCAGGACACTCTCGGCCTGTTGTGTGTTCACCCGTCTTGTAAGCTGCCGGCAGCGTTTTTTCTTGGGGAAGGGCCTGAAGGAGGCTATCTCTACCCAGACGCTGCATGTGTGAGAGGAAGGCCCTTAGGCCTAAGGCAGCTCCCAGTCAGAGGTGCGCTTTTTAGCCTAGGCAGAGCCAGGGCCTGGTGTGTGGTGGCTGTGAAAGTGTGTGGAGGAGTAGGGTGGGCAGCTTCGTTTTTCCTCTTCCTGAAGGGCCTTCGGCCATGTTAAGCCGAAGCCAGGCCTCCTGAGCCAGCTCCGTCAGTGGTGAGCTTTCAGTGTAGACCCAGGGCCTGGTTGAGAGTGGACAGGTGCGGCAGCACGCCCGCCACTGCCTCCTCTTTTGTTTTGTTTTCCTCCGTCCAGTGCTGGGGGTGGTGCCGCCACGGGAGGGAGGGGACAGAGCAAATAGGGCCTGGGCTGCTGCCCCTCCACTGTGAGGACTTGAGGGGTTGCAGGCGGGGTTTGTGGGTTCAGCCTGAGAGGGGTTGGGTGGAGCAAGGACGTGAGAGGTCAGGGCCGGGGCTTGCATGGTCAGAGGCTGAGAGGGGTGGGGCGAAGTGAGATCTTAAGGGGTCTGGGCGCTAGACTGGTACTGGGCGTTTCTTCTTGGGGAAGGGCCTGAAAGAGCCTATCTATACTCAGAGGCTGCATGTGTGTGAGGAAGGCCAGAGCTCTTGAAGTAAAGCAGTGCTTCTTGCCAGGTCTATACAAGGCATGGGCACGTGGTGGCTGTGAAGGTGTGTGAAGTGTGGCCTGCCACGCCCTGTGCGTCCTTTGTGCTCTTCCTGAAGAGCACATGTTAGGCCCAAGCCAGACCTCCAGAGGCAGCTCACAGTCAGCAGTGAGTTTTCAGTGTAGAAGGCCCAGGGCCTGGTGGAGAGTGGAAAGGCCTGGCAAGCCTCCTGCCGCTTTCCCTGGCCCGGGATCTGCCTCATGAGGAGCTTGGTGGGGAGCAGATGGTGGGAGCAGAAAGTGTGGTCTATGTGCCTTTTTCTTTTCTTCCTTCTGTCAGCACTACCCCAGATCCTGCTCAGCAGAAGAGATGCCTCGGGATGCTGAGCATTTGTTCTTCAGAGACTCCTTTCACTGTAGGTGCTGTGATGAGGAAAGATGAAGATTCCAGAACCTTTGAATCAATCGTAAGTGTGGGATCTGGGTGTACACTCAAATGTAGGATGGGCTGTATGGATCCCAACACATGTTGCTCCCAGCCCACATCTTGCATGGCGCATGGGGTTAGGGTGTGAGGGGATGTGTGGAAAGCATTGGTTTTTTTGCCAGGTGATGGTGGTCTGTATTCCTAGTTGCTAAGGTGTCCAAGATCTGAGGTTTGCAGTTCACACCTAGCCATGGAAGGAAAGTTCTTGAGGGTCTTTATATCCAATAATGGGTAAAAAAGCTAAAGTGGAGTTCAAGTGGTAGAACATTAGCCTTGAACAAACATTAGTCAGGAAGAACACCTAGGTCCTAAGTTCAAGCTCCAGGACCAGCACAGAAAGATTTTTGTTTTTATTGTATAGGTCCAATAATCATTTTATTAGACACACAAAGGTAATTTAATTTCTGTTTGGTGAATTCCTGTGATATTGTGTTCCAGGGTCTCTCCCAAGCTGGGCAAGCACCTCAGCCTTTGATTTTCACAATTTCCAGGCTTTGCTCCATGTTATTTTCTCGTGACTATAGGCACTTTGAGAAGAAAATGCACAGAGTCAGGGTAAAATGTGGAGAGACTGGAAGCTTAGGATTGTGAATACAGGTTTAGTAGGTATGGCCCAACACAGGATGGTCTGGATGGACTCTATTTGAACTTGTTCTGGTGAAGTCAGGCCTTGCCCAGGCCTCTGGCCTCTCTCCAAGTGTGATCAAGTTTCATCCATACTTTGATCATCCTGGGGCCTGGAGAAGTGGGTGAGGGCATGTGTGAGGAAGGGTAGTCTCTCTCCCTCCATGCTTTGTGAGTTGGTGCTTCTCAGGACAACTTTGATGACCCTAGGCCCCTACCCGGGTCTCTGAATCTTCATTGTGATTTCACATCTGCTTTTGGTCATGTCCTTCTCAGTGCCTGTGGGTTGGAGCTGAGGGAATGCGGGAAGTTTCATTTGTAATTACACAGGTCATAGACACATTTTGCTCAACGTATCAATGCATTTAAATTTCTTTTGGTGAATTTAAAATTTATTGTGTTTCATGGCCTCCTACCACCTAGGCAAGCACCTCAACCCTGAGCCTCACCCCTTTCTGTCTAGTAACTCAATCAGTTCCTTTAGACTGATGTTGTATGTCCGTTTTCGAGTAGGGGCTTCTGTGTGACTGTTTCTGTTTTGTCTTCCCCTGACAGTATACAGGATCCCACTGACCAGTGGAGCAGTTCTAGCATCTTCACCCTTCATTGTGTGTTGATTTCTTCTGACCATAAGTACTTCAGGGGCAAAACTTGCTGAGTATCAGGAAAAAATGTGGAGTCCAGACACTGGGAATTGTGTCTCAAGAATCTGATTTTGTGGTCTAATGTTGAAGTGGCCTGACGGACACCTCCTACCCCTAACCTGCTTTCATAGACTCATGCTAAATGTAGGTCTCTAACCTCCTGTCTTCAGTCTGTATCAGTTTTTATCTGTACTTCCAGTCATGTTCATGCCAAAGCCTGGTGAATGGAATGAAGACACCTGTGAGGAAGGGCAGTCTATGCTTTCCTGCTTGTTAAGTTGGTACTTGTCAGGACACCTTTTGCCACAGCAGGTTTATCCTAAGTCTGTATCCTCAGCTCTGAGTCTTCACTGAGCTTTTAGCAATGTCTGTATATGGCATGGGGGTTGGGAGTGAGGAGATGTGTTACAGATGTTCAGGTCTTCATTATATACATCTTACATACACTTTTATTAGGCATTCCAAGGTATTTACATTTGCATGGGTGAATTCCAGTGGTAGTATGTTCACAGGCTAGGTCAGCAACTCCACACTAAGCCCTCTATGTTACGCCTCAGAAGTGGGGTTTTGTCAAGTTTCTAATAAGAATCTTTGGAGGGAAGCAGAAGGCATATCCTAGCACTTTTCCTTCTCTGTCAGACCTTCCAGGTCTTGTTTATCCTTCACCAGGCTCCTGGATGCCTAGCCTTTGTGGTGAGTTGCCTTCCTCTACTTGTGTGCACTCTGAGGAGAAAATGTACCCAGTGTCAGAAGACAAACTGGAGAGGGGCCAGGAGCCTGGCCTAATGGTAGAGTGCTTGCCTAGTATACACAAAGCTCTGGGTTCAATTCTTTGGTACCACACACAGAAAAAAGCCAGTCTTTGGTACCACAGACAGAAAAAGCCGGAAGTGGTGCTGTGACTCAGCATGAATTTTGTGGTCATGGTTCAGAATCAGGTTTGAGCAAGTACTGGGTTTTCTGTTATCCTTACATAGCAGGTTAATAAGTAAGGGTTAGTGTTAAGTGTTACAGAAAGATAGGGAATTATGTTTAGTGAATGGGTTAATGTTATGTATCTGGTAGTCATTGTGGAAAAGATTAGCATTTGCATTATGGAACAGGTCAGGTTTAAGGTTGGGGCAGAGTGTAGGGAATATGGTAGACAAAATGTGAGGTTGGGGATGTAGTGGAGGAAAATGTTCTAATAATGGTTCAGGAAAGGTTGAAGGTCAGGGAGCTTGTGAGGAAGAAATTATGGGATGGGTTAGGGTTTGGATATGTTATGGAATGGTCTTCAAAGTGTGTTAGGGGACAGGTGAGGAGCAGAGAACTTGTTAGGAAAGGGGTTATGTAGGTTCTGGGAGTGGGTTAGGATTGGACAAAGTGTTAGTTAGGCAGTTACATATGGATTGGGGCTAGAAGATGGTCTCCGGTGAGGCATAAGATTTGTTAGGGTATGAGTGTGGGTTAGGGCACCTGTGAAGATGTGAGTATGGCAGAGTTAGAGTGTATAGCGGGGTACATGGTAGGGAGCATGTGAAGATAATGTTTGGTTTAAGGTGCCTGTTAGGGTTAGGGTTTAGTTTACATGTTAGGGCATGCATTGAGGGTAGGTTTGGGGTACATGCTAGGGTGCATGGAAGGGCACATATGTGATTTAGAGTGTGTCTTCAGGTACTTGATTCTGTATGTATTTCATGTTTAGGGTATATGTTAGGGTACAGGTTACAGTTATGGTACATGTTAGGGAACGTTAGGATGAAGGTTCCTGTTAGGGATAGGACACATATTAGAGTATATGTTAGTGTACACTTGGGGTACACGTTAGGGTGCCTGTAATGGTGGTTTTGAGTACTGCTTGGATACTTGTACTGGTTAGGCAGTGTGGTACATGTTAATGATTAATGTACATTTTAATGTTACGGTACATTGTGTGGTACATGATAAGGTGTGGGTTATGGTACATGTCAAGGTGTGAGTATGGGCAAGAGTTAAGATGTATGATGGAGTATATGTTAGGGAACATGTTAGGATTCATATTAGAGTTAGGGCAAGTTCTAGGTTATGTGTTACATTATGCCTTTGGGGTACATGTTAGGTGCATATGTAGTTTAGAGTACGTATTGGTGGTTAGGGTACATATCAGGATAGGCATTAAATTTAGGGTACATGTCAAGGATATATGTTCGTGTATTGGTTACATTTAGTCCGTGTTGTTAGGGTATTGGTTAGTGTTGTGGTTTTGGTTAATATTAGGTCATGCTTGGGTATATGTTGGGTTACATTTGGGTACATGTAGGGTGCTTGTGAGGGTACCTAGTCTTAGAGTTCATGGTAAAAATCTAGGATGTGGTTAAGGTATGCTTCAGGTTTAGGACATATATTAGTGTATTTGTTGGGGTAAGTGTTAGAGCACATGATAGGGTACATTGGGGTACATGTTAGGATGCATTTAAGGGTACCTGTATGCGTTAGGGTTCTTACTACTGTATGTGTTACTGGTTAGGGTACATATTGGATACGTGTTGAGGTCAGGGTATGTGTAAGGATATTAGGGGTTGGATTAGGGTTAGGATATCAGGGTTTGTGTTGAGGTATGAGTTAGGGTGCATGTAAGGGTAATTATGGCTTACACTATACATTTGGGTCCTCATGACCATATCTGTCAGTGTTTATAGAGTATGGGTTAGGATATGTGTTAGAATCTGTGTCAGGGTATGTGATGGGGTCCATGTTAGGGTATGTGTTAGAGTTCGGGTCATTGATAAGGGATCTTTGAAAGTTAAGGTCTTTGTTAGGGTTAGGGCACATGTTAGGCTATGTGTTATAGTACATTGGGATACCTGTTAGGATTCATGTAAGGGAACTTGTGTGAACAGAATACTCATAAGGCTATGTTAGAGTGTGTGTTAGTGCATGTTAGAAATAAGTAACATGTTAGGGTATGCTGGAAGTACATGTTAGGATGTATGTATGGGTACTTGTATTTATCGGGATACACGTTAGGATACTTGTTAGAATACCTAGTTGTGGTTAGGGTTCAAGTTAGGGTATGTATATTCGTGTCAGATAATATTTAAGGTCAGAGTGTGTTAGGGTACATTCAGGAGGCATGAAAGGGTTACCTGTATGGTTTATAGTTACCTGTATGGTTTACTATATGGTTTAGCATCTAGAGCATCTTTAGCATGTTATAGTGAAAATACTACTGGGAAACCTGCTGCGGTAAAAATACATATTAAAGCTAGAATACCTATTAGGGAATACCTTAGGTTAGTTCGGAATACATGTTACAGTGCACTTAAGAGTACGTGTATGGATTTGAGTTTGTGTTAGGAAACCTTAGGGCACATTTGAGACACATGTTAGGGTACCTGTTATGGTACATACAGGAATTGCAGTACATGTTAGAGTATTTGTTAGGGTACATGTTAAGTTTTACAGTGTGTGTTTTGTTAGGGTGATAGTTCTGGTTTGGGTTAAGCAACGTGTTAGGATGTGCATCGGTAGAAGTTTAGGGTACTTCTTAGGGTATATGTTGTTATAGTCTACCTTCAGGGCACATGTTAGACTGTGTTAGGATACAATAGATTTGGATGTATTGGTGTATGTAAGGGTTCCTGTATGGTTGAGAGGATGTGTTAGGGTAGTTGTTACTGTATGTGTTGGTGATAAGGATACATGTTAGGATATGTATTAGGGTTAGAGTATGTTAGGGTACATGTTAGAGTATGTGTTAGGGTACATTGGGGGATAAATGTTAGCGTGTATGTAAGGGATACGTGTACAGTTTACAGTACCTGTTTGGGTCCCTGCTAGGTTTTGAGTACATGTTAGGGTTAAGGAACATGTTAGTATTAGCACACATGTTAGAGTATCTCTTTAGGGTTATGACAGGTTAGAGTTAGGGCGTGTTTGAAGTACAGGTTAGTGTTTATGATTCCAAACCAGTATGGACTTCAGCAGTTGGGGTTGATTAGGTCATAGTCCTTGCCCTACCACACTTGATGGTGTGGGCCCCACTCTGCCTAACTGGGGGAGACTGGAGATTGGAGAACATAGTTGTGCTTTCACTCTGTTGACACATTTGCCATGTGGACACGTGTGAGGGGATGGAGGGGATGGAGTACTGTGCATCTCTGTTTGGAAGCTTGGACCCACCATAAGCAGGTTCCACAAAAGGCCATCCACCTGCAGGGATGTGGGACACTGTGGTAAGTGCCAGGTAAGTGGGAGTTGGGATGTGGGTGAAGAAATTAGGGTTGCCAAGTTTCTGGGGTGGCTTTAGGGGTTAGAATTGTTAGGGTTACTATTGTTATTGTTGGTAGGGTTTTAATTTAGGGTTCAGGTACAGAGTTGTTGATGTTAGAGTAGGGTCAGGATTTGCTTAAATACCCTTAAGATGTATTGTAAGCCACCCAATAATCTTAGGCCTTGAGTTCCATCTTAGGTTCCTTGTTAGGTTCCGGGTTAGGGATAGGGTCAGTTTAGGGTTTTAGGGTAAGGGTTAGGGTTTTAGGGGGCTAGGGGGGTAGGGGGATAGGATTAGGGTTAAGGAGAGGAGTCAGGGGTTATGGTTAGGAGTTAGAGGTTAGAGGATTAGTTGTTTAGGGTAAGGAAGTAAGAGTCGGGGGTCAGGGGTCAGGGGTTAGAAGGGTTAGGGTTACAAGGGTTAGGGTTAGAAGGGTTAGGGTTAGGAGTTAGAGTTAGGGTTAGGGTTAGGGTTAAGAGTTAGGGTTAAGGGTTAGGGTTAGGGTTAAGGGTTAAGGGTTAGGGTTGGGGTTGGGTATGGGTAGGGGTAGGGGTAGGGTGAGGGTGAGGGTGAGGGTGAGGGTGAGGGTTTAGGGTTAGGGTTAGGGTTAAGGGTTTTGGGTTAGGGTTAGGGGTTAGGGTTAGGGGTTAGGGTTAGGAGTTAGGGTTAGGGTTAGGGTTAGGGTTAAGGGTTTAGTGTTAGGGTTAGGGTTAGGGTTTGGGTTAGGTTTAGGGTTAGGGTTAGGGGTTAGGGTTAGGGTTAAGGTTAGGGTTAGGGTTAGGGTTAGGGGTTAGGGGTTAGGGTTAGGGTTAGGGGTTAGGGGTTAGGGTTAGGGTTAGGGGTTAGGGTTAGGGGTAGGGTTAGGTTTAGGGTTAGGGTTAGGGGTAAGGTTTAGGGTTAGGGTTAGGGGTTAGGGTTAAGGGTTAGGGTTAGGGTTTAGGGATAGGGTTAGGGGTTAGGGTAGGGGTTAGGGGTAGGGTTAGGGTTAGGGTTAGGGTAGGGTAGGTTTAGGGTTAGGGGTTAGGGTTCGGGTTAGGGTTAGGGGTTAGGGTTAAAGGTTAGGGTTAGGGTTTAGGGATAGGGTTAGGGGTTAGGGTTATGGTTTAGGGTTAGGGTTAGGGTTAGGGTTAGGTTTAGGGTAGGGTAGGGTTAGGGTAAGGGTAGGGTTAGGGTTAGGGTTAGGGTTAGGGGTTAGGGTTAGGGGTTAGGGGTTAGGGTTACGGTTAGGGGTTAGGGTTAGGGTTAGGGTTAGGGGTTAGGGTTAGGGGTTAGGGTTACGGGTTAGGGTTAGGGTTAGGGTTAGGGGTTAGGGTTAGGGTTAGGGGTTAGGGGTTAGGGTTAGGGGTTAGGGGTTAGGGTTAGGGTTAGGGTCAGGAGTTAGGGTTAAGGGTTAGGGTTAGGGTTAGGGTTTAGGGACAGGGTTAGGGGTTAGGGTTAGGGGTTAGGTTTAGGGTTAGTGTTAGGGTAGGGTAGGGTTAGGGTTAGGGTTAGGGTTAGGGGTTAGGGTTAGGGGGTTAAGGTTAGGGTTAGGGTTAGGGTTAGGGGGTTAGGGTTAGGGTTAGGGGGTTAGGGTTAGGTTTAGGGGGTTAGGGTTAGGGTTAGGTTTAGCCTTAGGTTTAGCGTTAGAGTAAGGGGTTAGGGGGTTAGGGTTAGGGTTAGGGTTAGGGATAGGTTAGGGTTAGGGTTAGGGTTAGAGTTATGTTAGGGTTAGGGTTAGGGTTAGGGATATTTTAGGGTTAGGGTTAGGGTTAGGGATTAGGGTTAGGGTTAGGGTTAGGAGTCAGGTTTAGGGTTAGGGTTAGGGTTGGGTTTAGGGGTTAGGGTTAGGGTTAGGGGGTTAGGGTTAGGGGGTTAGGGTTAGGGTTAGGGGGTTAGGGTTATAGGGTTAGGGTTAGGGGGTTAGGGTTAGGGTTAGGGTTAGGGTAGGGTTAGGGTAGGGTTAGAGTTAGGGTTAGGGTTAAGGGTTAGGGTTAGGGTGAGGGTGAGGGTGATGGTGAAGTTTTAGGGTTAGGGTTAGGGTTAGGGTTAGGGTGGGTTAGGGTTAGGGTTGGGGTTAGGGTTGGGGTTGGGGTTGGGGTTCGGGTTAGGGTTAGGGGTTCGGGTTCGGGTTCGGGTAGGGTTAGGGTTAGGGTTTTAGGGTTAGTGATAGAGTTAGGGTAGGGTTAGGGTTAGGATTAGGGTTAGGGTTTTAGGGTTAGGGTTAGGGATAGGGTTAGGGGTAGGTTTAGGCTTAGGTTTAGGGTTACGGTTACGGTTAGGGGTAGGGTTAGGGTTACGGTTAGGGTTAAGTTTAGAGGTAGGGTTAGGGTTAGATTTAGGGTCACGGTTAGGGGTATGGTTAGTGTTAGGGTTAGGGTTAGGTTTAGGGTTAGTGGTAGGGGTAGGGTTAGGGTTAGGGTTAGGGTTAGAGATTGGGGTAGGGGTAGGAGTAGGGCTAGAGTTAGGTTTAGGGGTAGGGGTAGGGTTAGGGTTAGGTTTATGGTTAGGGTTAGGTTTAGGGTTAGGGGTAGGGTTAGCGTTAGGGGTAGGGTTATGGTTAGGGTTAGTGGTAGGGGTAAGGTTAGGGGTAGGGTGAGGGTTAGGGTTAGTGTTCGGGTCAGGGGTAGGGGTAGGGGTATAGTTAGGGTTGGGGATAGGGTTAGGGTTAGGGTTAGGGTTAGCGTTAGGGGTAGGTTTAGGGTTAGTGTTAGGGTTAGCTTTAGGGGTAGGGTTAGGGTTCTGGTTAGGGTTTGGGATTGGGGTAAGTGTAGGTGTAGGGCTAGAGTTAGGGTTAGGGGTAGGGGTAGGGTTAGGGGTAGGGGTAGGGTCAGGGTTAGGGTTAGGTTTAGGGTTAGGGGTAGGGTTAGCGTTAGGGGTAGGGTTATGGTTAGGGTTAGTGTTAGGGGTAAGGTTAGGGGTAGGGTGAGGGTTAGGGTTAGTGTTCGGGTTAGGGGTAGGGGTCGGGGTACAGTTAGGGTTAGGGTTAGGGTTAGGGTTAGGTTAGGGTTAGGGGTATGGTTAGGGTTAGGGTTTTACAGTTCGGGTTAGGGTTAGGGATAGGATTAGGGGTACGGGTAGGGTTAGGGTTAGGGTTAGGGTTACGGTTAAGGGTAGGGTTAGGGTTAGGGTTAGGGTTAGCGTTAGGGGTATGGTTAGGGTTAGGGGTAGAGTTAGGGTTAGGGTTAGAGGTAGGGGTAGGCGTAGGGTGTGGATTAGGGTTAGCGGTAGGGTTAGGGTTAGGATTAGGGTTCGGGGTAGGGTTAGGGTTAGGTGTTGGGTTAGGGGTAGGGTTAGGGGTAGGGTTAGGCTTAAGGGTAGGGTTAGGTACTGGGTTAGGGTTAGGGTTAGGGTTAGCGTTAGGGGTAAGTTTAGGGTTAGGGTTAGGGTTAGCTTTATGGGTAGGGTTAGGGTTAGGGTTAGGGTAGGGTAAGGGTCAGGGTTAGGATTAGCTTTAGGTTTAGGGTTAGGGTTACGGTTATGGTTACGGTTAGGCATAGGGTTAGGTTTAGGGTTAGGGTTAGCATTAGGGGGAGGGTTCATATTAGGGTTAGGGTCAGGTGTAGGGTTAGGGTTAGGGTTAAGGTTAGGGGTAGGGTTAGCATTAGGGGTAGGGTTATGGTTAGGGTTAGTGGTAGGGGTAAGGTTAGGGGTAGGGTGAGTGTTAGGGTTAGTGTTCGGGTTAGGGGTAGGGGTAGGGTTAGGGTTAGGTTTAGGGTTAGGGTTAGGTTTAGGGTTAGGGTTAGGTTTAGGGTTAGGGGTAGGGTTAGTGTTAGGGTTAGGGTTATGGTTAGGGTTAGTGGTAGGGGTAAGGTTAGGGGTAGGGTGAGGGTTAGGGTTAGTGTTCGAGTTAGGGGTAGGGGTAGGGGTACAGTTAGGGTTGGGGATAGGGTTAGGGTTAGGGTTAAGGTTAGCGTTAGGGGTAGGTTTAGGTTTAGTGTTAGGGTTAGCTTTAGGGGTAGGGTTAGGGTTATGGTTAGGGTTTGGGATTGGGGTAGGGGTAGGTGTAGGGCTAGAGTTAGGGTTAGGGGTAGGGGTAGGGTTAGGTTTAGGGGTAGGGTTAGGGTTAGTGTTAGGTTTAGGGTTAGGGGTAGGGTTAGCGTTAGGGATAGGGTTATGGTTAGGGTTAGTGGTAGGGGTAAGGTTAGGGGTAGGGTGAGGGTTAGGGTTAGTGTTCGGGTTAGGGGTAGGAGAGGGGTACAGTTAGGGTTAGGGATAGGGTTAGGGTTAGGGTTCAGGTTCGGGTTAGGGGTAGGGTTAGGGTTAGGGTTAGGGTTAGAGTGAGTGGTAGGGATAGGGTTAAGAGTTGAGTTACGGTTAGGGTTAGGGTTAGGTTAGGGGTAGGGGTAGGGGTAGGGGTATGGTTAGGGTTAGGGTTTTAGAGTTCGGGTTAGGGTTAGGGATAGGGTTAGGGGTAAGGGTAGGGTTAGTGTTAGGGTTACGGTTAAGGGTAGGATTAGGGTTATGGTTAGGGTTAGCGTTAGGGGTATGGTTAGGGTTAGGGGTAGAGTTATGGTTAGGGTTAGAGGTAGTGGTAGGCGTAGGGTGAGGATTAGGGTTAGCGGTAGGGTTAGGGTTAGGGTTAGGGTTAGGGGTAGGGTTAGGGTTAGGTGTTGGATTAGTGGTAGGGTTAGGGGTAGGGTTAGGCTTAAGGGTAGGGTTAGGTACTGGGTTAGGGTTAGGGTTAGCGTTAGGGGTAGGTTTAGGGTGTTGGTTAGGGTTAGCTTTATGGGTAGGGTTAGGGTTAGGGTTAGGGTAAGGGTCAGGGTTAGGATTAGGGTTAGGATTAGGGTTAGGGTAGGGTTAGGGTTAGGGTTAGGGTTACGGTTAGCCGTAGAGTTAGGTTTAGGGTTAGGGTTAGCATTAGGGGGAGGGTTCGGATTAGGGTTAGGGTCAGGTGTAGGGTTACGGTTAGGGTTAGGGTTAGGGTTATGGTTAGATGTAGGGTTAGGGTTAGATTTAGGGTTACGGTTAGGGGTATGGTTAGGGTTAGGGTTAGGGGTAAGGGTAGGGGTAGGGTTATGTTTAGGGTAAGTGTTAGGGGTAGGGTTAGGTGTAGGGGTAGGGGTAGGGTTAGTGGTAGAGTTAGGGTTCGGTTTAGAGGTAGGGGTAGGCGTAGGGTGTGGATTAGGGTTAGCGGTAGGGTTAGGGTTAGGGTTAGGGGTAGGGGTAGGGGTAGGGTTAGGGTTAGATGTTGGGTTAGGGGTAGGGTTAGGGTTAGGGTTAGGGTTAGCGTTAGGGGTAGGTTTAGGGTTAGGGTTAGGGTTAGATTTTGGGGTAGGGTTAGGGTAAGGGTTAGGGGTAGGGTTAGGGTCAGGGTTAGGGTTAGGATTAGGGTTAAGGTTAGGGTTAGGGTAGAGTTAGGGTTAGGGTTACGGTTAGGCGTAGGGTTAGGTTTAGGGTTAGGGTTAGCATTAGGGGGAGGGTTATGGTTAGGGTTAGGGTTACAGTTAGGGGTAGGGTTAGGCTTAGGGTCAGGGTTAGGGTTAGGGGTGTGGTTAGGGGGACGGTTAGGCTTAGTGGTACGGTTAGGTTTAGGGTTAGGGTGAGGGTGAGGGTTAGGTGTAGGGTTAGGGTTAGGGTTAGGGTGAGGGTTAGTGGTACGGGTAGGGTTAGGGATAGGGTTAGGTTTAAGTTTAGGGTTAGTGTTAGGGTTAGGTTTAGGGTTAGGGTTAGGGGTAGGGTTAGGGCTAGGGTTAGTGGTAGGGTTAAGGTTAGGGGTAGGGTTAGGGCTAGGGTTAGTTTAGGGGTAGGGGTAGGGGTAGGGTTAGGGTTAGGGTTAGGTTTAGGGTTAGGGTTAGGGGTAGGGGTATGGTTAGGGCTAGGGTTAGGGTTAGGTTAGGGGTAGGGGTAGGGTTAGGGTTAGGGTTAGGTTAGGGGTAGGGGAAGGGGTAGGGTTAGGGTTAGGGTTTTAGGGTTAGGGTTAGGGTGAGGGGTAGGGGTAGGGTTAGCCTTAGGTTTAGGGTTAGGGTTACGGTTAGGGGTAGGGTTAGGGTTAGGGTTAGCGTTAGGGGTATGGTTAGGGTTAGGGTTAGGGTTATGGTTAAGTGTATGGTTGGGGTTGTGGTTGGGTTTAAGGGTAGGGGTAGGGTTAGTGGTATGGTAGGGTTAGACGTAGAGTTAGGGTTAGGGTTAGGGTCAGGGGTAGGGTTAGGTTTAGGGTTAGGGTTACGGTTAGAGGTAGGGTTAGGGTTATATTTAGGGTTATGGTTAGGGGTATGGTTAGAGTTATTGTTAGGGTTAGCTTTAGGGGTAGGGTTAGGGTTATGGTTAGGGTTAGGGATTGGGGTAGGGGTAGGGGTAGGGCTAGAGTTAGGCTTAGGGGTAGGGGTAGGGTTAGGGTTAGGGGTAGGGTTAGCGTTAGGGGTAGGGTTATGGTTAGGTTTAGTGGTAGGGTTAGAGTTAGGGTTAGGGTTAGAGTGAATGGTAGGGATAGGGTTAAGCGTTGGGTTAGGGTTAGGTTGAGAGTTAGGTTAGGGGTAAGGGTAGGGGCATCGTTACGGTTAGGGTTTTAGGGTTCTGGTTAGGGTTAGGGATAGGGTTAGGGGTAAGGGTAGGCTTAGGGTTGGGGGTAGGGTTACGGTTAAGGGTAGGGTTAGGGTTAGGGTTAGGATTAGCGTTAGGGGAATGGTTAGGGTTAGGGGTAGAGTTAGGGTTAGGGTTAGAGGTAGGGGTAGGCCTAGGGTGTGGATTAGGGTTAGCGGTAGGGTTAGGGTTAGGGTTAGGGGTAGGGGGAGGGGGAGGGTTAGGGTTAGGTGTTGGGTTAGGGGTAGGGTTAGGAGTAGTGTTAGGGGTAGGGTTAGGCTTAAGGGTAGGGTTAGGTACAGGGTTAGGATTAGGGTTAGGGTTAAGGTTAGGAGTATGTTTAGGGTTAGGGTTGGGGTTAGCTTTATGGGTAGGGTTAGGGTTAGGGTTAGGGTTAGGTGTAGGGTCAAGGTTAGGGTTAGGATTAGGGTTAGGGTTAGGGTTGGGTTAGGGTTAGGGTTAGGGTTAGGGTTAGGGTTAAGGGTAGCTTTAGGGTTAGGGTTAGGGCTAGGGTTAAGGTTAGGATTAGGGGTAAGGCTAGGGTTAGGGTTAGGGTTAGGGGTAGGGGTAGGGTTATGGTTAGGGTTAGTGGCAGGGGTAAGGTTAGGGTAGGGTGAGGGTTTGGGTTAGTGTTCGGGTTAGGCGTAGGGGTAGGGGTACAATTAGGGTTGGGGATAGGGATAGGGTTAGGGTCAGCGTTAGGGGTAGGTTTAGGGTTAGTGTTAGGGTTAGCTTTAGGGGTAGGATTAGGGTTATGGTTAGGGTTTGGGATTGGGGTAGGGGTAGGTGTAGGGCTAGAGTTAGGGTTAGGGGTAGGGGTAGGGTTAGGGGTAGGGTTAGGGTTAGGGTTAGGTATAGGGTTAGGGGTAGGGTTAGCGTTAGGGGTAGGGTTATGGTTAGAGTTAGTGGTAGGGGTAAGGTTAGGGGTAGGGTGAGGGTTAGGGTTAGTGTTCGGGTTAGGGGTAGGGGTAGGGGTACAGTTAGGGTTAGGGATAGGGTTAGGGTTAGGGTTCAGGTTCGGGTTAGGGGTAGGGTTAGGGTTAGGGTTAGGGTTAGAGTGAGTGTTAGGGATAGGGTTAAGAGTTGAGTTACGGTTAGGGTTAGGGTTAGGTTAGGGGTAGGGGTAGGGGTATGGTTAGGGTTAGGGTTTTAGAGTTCGGGTTAGGGTTAGGGATAGGGTTAGGGGTAAGGGTAGGGTTAGTGTTAGGGTTACGGTTAAGGGTAGGATTAGGGTTATGGTTAGGGTTAGCGTTAGGGGTATGGTTAGGGTTAGGGGTAGAGTTAGGGTTAGGGTTAGAGGTAGTGGTAGGCGTAGGGTGAGGATTTGGGTTAGCGGTAGGGTTAGGGTTAGGGTTAGGGGTAGGGTTAGGGTTAGGTGTTGGATTAGGGGTAGGGTTAGGGGTAGGGTTAGGCTTAAGGGTAGGGTTAGGTACTGGGTTAGGGTTAGGGTTAGCGTTAGGGTTAGGTTTAGGGTTAGGGTTAGGGTTAGCTTTATGGGTAGGGTTAGGGTTAGGGTTAGGGTAAGGGTCAGGGTTAGGATTAGGGTTAGGGTTAGGGTTAGGGTAGGGTTAGGGTTAGGGTTAGGGTTACGGTTAGGCGTAGAGTTAGGTTTAGGGTTAGGGTTAGCATTAGGGGGAGGGTTCGGATTAGGGTTAGGGTCAGGTGTAGGGTTAGGGTTAGGGTTAGGGTTAGGGTTATGGTTAGAGGTAGGGTTAGGGTTAGATTTAGGGTTACGGTTAGGGGTATGGTTAGGGTTAGGGTTGGGGGTAAGGGTAGGGGTAGGGTTATGTTTAGGGTAAGTGTTAGGGGTAGGGTTAGGTTAGGGGTAGGGGTAGGGGTATGGTTAGGGTTAGGGTTTTAGAGTTCGGGTTAGGGTTAGGGATAGGGTTAAGGGTAAGGGTAGGGTTAGGGTTAGGGTTAGGGTTAGGGGTATGGTTAGGGTTAGGGGTAGAGTTAGGGTTAGGGTTAGAGGTAGTGGTAGGCGTAGTGTGTGGATTAGGGTTAGCGGTAGGGTTAGGGGTAGGGGTAGGGTTATGGGTAGGGTTAGGGTTAGGTGTTGGGTTAGGGGTAGGGTTAGTGGTAGGGTTAGGCTTAAGGGTAGGGTTAGGTACTGGGTTAGGGTTAGGGTTAGGGTTAGCGTTAGGGGTAGGTTTAGGGTTAGGGTTAGGGTTATCTTTATGGGTAGGGTTAGGGTTAGGGTTAGGGTTAGGATTTGGGTTAGGGTTAGCGTTAGGGTAGGGTTAGGGTTAGGGTTAGGGTTACGGTTAGGTGTAGGGTTAGGTTTAGGGTTAGGGTTAGCATTAGGGGGAGGGTTCGGATTAGGGTTAGAGTCAGGTGTATGGTTAGGGTTAGGGTTAGGGTTAGGGTTACGGTTAGAGGTAGGATTAGGGTTAGATTTAGGGTTACGGTTAGGGGTATGGTTAGGGTTAGGGTTAGGGGTAAGGGTAGGGGTAGGGGTAGGGTTAGGGTAAGTGGTAGGGGTAGGGTTAGGTGTAGGGGTAGGGGTAGCGTTAGTGGTATGGTTAGGGTTAGTGGTAGAGTTAGGGTTCGGGTTAGAGGTAGGGGTAGGCGTAGGGTGTGGATTAAGTTTAGCGGTAGGGTTAGGGTTAGGATTAGGGGTAGGGGTAGGGTTAGGGTTAGGTGTTGGGTTAGGGGTAGGGTTAGGGGTAGGGTTAGGGTTAGGGTTAGGCTTAATGGTATGGTTAGGTACAGGGTTAGGGTTAGGGTTAGGGTTAGCGTTAGGGGTAGGTTTAGGGTTAGGGTTAGGGTTAGCTTTAGGGGTAGGGTTAGGGGTAGGGGTAGGGGTAGAGTCAGGGTTAGGATTAGGATTAGGGTTAAGGTTAGGGTTAGGGTAGGGTTAGGGTTAGGGTTACGGTTAGGCGTAGGGTTAGGTTTAGGTTTAGGGTTAGCATTAGGGGGAGGGTTATGGTTAGGGTTAGGGTTAGAGTTAGGGTTAGGGTTAGGCTTAGGGTCAGGGTTAGGTTTAGGGGTGGGGTTAGGGGGAGGGTTAGGCTTAGTGGTACGGTTAGGGTTAGGGTGAGGGTGAGGGTTAGGTGTAGGGTTAGGTTTAGGGTTAAGGTGAGTGTTAGTGGTAAGGGTAGGGTTAGGGTAGGGTTAGGGTTAGGTTTAGGGTTAGTGGTAGGGTTAGGGTTAGGGTTAGGGGTAGGGTTAGGGCTAGGGTTAGTGGTAGGGTTAGGGTTAGGGGTACGGTTAGGGCTAGGGTTAGGTTAGGGGTAGGAGTAGGGGTAGGGATAGGGTTAGGGTTAGGTTTAGAGTTAGGGTTAGGGTTAGTGTTAGGGTTAGGGTTAGGGGTAGGTTTAGGGCTAGGGTTAGGGTTAGGTTAGGGGTAGGGGTAGGGTTAGGGTTAGGGTTAGGGTTAGGTTAGGGGTAGGGGAAGGGGTAGGGGTAGGGTTAGGGTTTTAGGGTTAGGGTTAGCGGTAGGGCTAGGGTTAGCCTTAGGTTTAGGGTTAGGGTTACGGTTAGGGGTAGGGTTAGGGTTAGGGTTAGCGTTAGGGGTATGGTTAGGGTTAGGGTTAGGGTTATGGTTAAGTGTATGGTTGGGGTTATGGTTGGGTTTAAGGTTAGGGGTAGGGTTAGGGGTATGGTAGGGTTAGGCGTAGAGTTAGGGTTAGGGTTAGGGTCAGGGGTAGGGTTAGGGTCAGGGTTAGGGTTACGGTTAGGGTTAGCTTTAGGGGTAGGGTTAGGGTTATGGTTATGGTTAGGGATTGGGGTAGGGGTAGGGGTAGGGCTAGATTTAGGCTTAGGGGTAGGGGTAGAGTTAGGGTTAGGGGTAGGGTTAGCGTAGGGGTAGGGTTGTGGTTAGGGTTAGTGGTAGGGGTAAGGTTAGGGGTAGGGTGAGGGTTAGGGTTAGTGTTCGGGTTAGGGTTAGGGGTAGGGGTACAGTTAGGGTTAAGGATAGGGTTAGGGTTAGGGTTCAGGTTCGGGTTAGGGGTAGGGTTAGGGTTAGGTTTAGAGTTAGAGTGAGTGGTAGGGATAGGGTTAAGGGTTGGGTTAGTGTTAGGATTAGGGTTAGGTTAGGGGTAGGGGCATCGTTACGGTTAGGGTTTTAGGGTTCGGGTTAGGGATAGGGATAGGGTTAGGGGTAAGGGTAGGGTTAGGATTAGCGGTAGGGGTACGGTTAAGGGTAGGGTTAGGGTTAGGTTTACGATTAGCGTTAGGTGTATGGTTAGGATTAGGGGTAGAGTTAGGGTTAGGGTTAGAGGTAGTGGTAGGCGTAGCGTGTGGATTAGGGTTAGCGGTAGGGTTTGGGTTAGGGTTAGGGGTAGGGGTAGGGGTAGGGTTAGGGTTAGGTGTTGGGTTAGGGGTAGGGTTAGGGGTAGGGTTAGGGGTAGGGTTAGGCTTAAGGGTAGGGTTAGGTACAGGGTTAGGGTTAGGGTTAGGGTTAACGTTAGGGGTACGTTTAGGGTTAGGGTTGGGGTTAGCTTTATGGGTAGGGTTAGGGTTAGGGTTAGGTGTAGGGTCAGGGTTAGGGTTAGGATTAGGGTTAGGGTTAGGGTAGGGTTAGGGTTAGGGTTAGGGTTACAGTTAGGCATAGGGTTAGGGTTAGTATTAGGGGGAGGGTTAGGGTTAGGGTTAGGGTTATGGGTAGGGGTAGAGTTAGGCTTAGGGTCAGGGTTAGGGTTAGGGGTGGGGTTAGGGGTAGGGTTAGGCTTAGTGGTACGGTTAGGGTTAGGGTTAGCGTTAGGGTTAGGTTTAGGTTTAGCGTTAAAGGTAGGGTTAGGGTTAGGTTTAGGGTTACCGTTAGGGGTAGGGGTAGGGTTAGAGTTAGGGTTACGTTTAGGGGTAGGGTTAGGGTTAGGTTATGGGTAGGGTTAGGTTTAGGGTTAGGGTTAGAGTTAGCATTAGGGGTAGGGTTAGGCTTAGGGTTAGGGTCACCTTTAAGGGTAGGGGTAGGGTTAGGGGTAGGTTTAGGGTTAGGGATATTGTTAGGGTTAGGATTAGGGTTAGGGTTAGGGTTAGGGTTAGGGTTAGGGTTAGGGTTAGTGGTCGGGGTAGGGTTAGTGTTACGGTGAGGGTTAGGGTTAGGGGTAGGGTTAGGGTTAGGGTTAGGGTTACGTGTAGTGTTAGGGTTAGGGTTAGGGTTAGGAGTAGCGTTAGGGGTAGGGTTAGGGTTAGGGTTAGGGTTAGGGTTATGGTTATCGGTAGGGTTACGGTTAGGTTAGGGTTCCGGTTAGGGTTAGGGTTAGGTTTAGGCTTAGGGTTAGGTTTAGGGGTATTGTTAGGGTTAGGGTTAGGGGTAGGGGTAGGGTTAGGTTAGCGTTAGTTTTAGGAATAGGGTTAGGGTTAGGGTTAGGGGTAGGGGTTTGTTTAGGTTTAGGGTTCCAGTTAGGGTTAGGGTTACGGTTACGGTTAGGGGAAGGTGTAGGGTTAGGTTTAGGGTTAGGGTTAGGTTTAGCGTTAGGGGTAGGGTTAGGGTTACGGTTAGGGGTAGGGTTAGAGTTATGTTAGGGTTAGGGTTAGTGTTAGGCTTAGGCTTAGGGTTAGGTTTAGGGGTATTGTTAGGTTTAGGGTTAGGGTTAGGGGTAGGGTTAGGGTTAGGTTTAGGAATAGGGTTAGGGTTAGGTTAGGGTTAGGGTTAGGGGTACGGTTAGCGTTAGTGGTAGGATGAGGGTTAGGATTAGGGGAAGGGGTAGGGTTAGGGTTAGGGTTAGGTTTAACGTTAGGGGTAGGGTTAGAGTTAGAGTTAGGGGTAGGGTTAGGGGTAGGGTTAGGGTTCGGGTTAGGGTTAGGGTTAGGGTTATGTGTACGGATCGGGGTACGGTTAGGGTTAGTGTTAGTGTTAGGGTTAGGGGTATGGGTAGGGGTTGGGTTTGGGTTAGGGTTAGGGTTAGGGTTAGGGATAAGAGAAGGGGTAGGGTTATGTTTAGGGTTAGGGTTATTGTTAGGGGTAGGGGTAGAGTTAGGGTTAGGGGTAGGGTTAGGGTTAGGCGTAGGGTAAGGGTTAGGGGTAGGGGTAGGGTTAGGGTTACGGTTAGGGTTAGGGTTAGGGGTAAGGGTAGGGTTAGGGTTAGGGTTAGGGTGAGGGGTAGGGTTAGGGGTAGGGTTAGGGTTAGGGGTAGGGGTTGGGTTTGGTTTAGGGTTAGAGTTAGGGTTAGGGGTAAGAGAAGGGGTAGGGTTATGTTTAGGGTTAAGGTTATTGCTAGGGGTAGGGGTAGAGTTAGGGTTAGGGGTAGGGTTAGGGTTAGGCGTAGGGTTAGGTTTAGGGTTAGGGTTTGTGTTAGCGGTAGGGTCAGGGTAAGGTTTAGGGTTAGGGATAGGGTTAGGTTAGCGTTAGGGGTAGAGTTAGCGTTAGAGTTAGGGTCACTGTTAGGGTTAGAGGTAGGGTTAGGGGTAGGGTTAGGGGTAGGGTTAGTTTTAGGGTTAGTTTTAGGGTTAGGATTTGGGTTAGGGTTAGGGGTAAGGTTAGGGTTAGGAATACGGTTAGGATTAGGGTTAGGGTTAGAGGTAGGGTTAGGGTTAGGTCTAGGGTTAGGTTTAGGGTTAGGGTTAGGTTTAGGGGTAGGGTTAGGGTTAGTGTTAGGGTTTGGGTTAGGGTGAGCATTAGGGGTAGGGTTAGGGTTAGGGATAGGGTTAGGGGTATTGTTAGGGTTAGGGGTAGGGTGTGGGTTAGGGTTAGGGTTAGGGGTAGGGTTAGAATTAGCGTTAGGAGTAGGGGTAGGATAAGGGGTAGGGTAAGGGTTAGGGTTAGGGTTAGGGGCAGGGTTAGGTTTATCGTTAGGGGTAGGGTTATAGTTAGGGTTAGGGTTAGGGGTAGGGTTTGGTGTAGGGTTAGGTTAGGGTTAGGGTTATTGTTAACGTTAGGGGTAGGGGTAGGGTAGGTTTAGGGTTAGCGTTAGGGGTAGGGTAAGTTTAGGGTCAGGGTTAGGGGTATTGTAAGGGTTAGGGTTAGGGTTAGAGTCAGGGGTAGGGTTAGGGTTAGGGTTAGGGTCAGGAATAAGGTTAGGGTTAGGGTTAGTTTTAGGGTTACGGGTAGTGATAGGGTTAATGTTAGGGTTAGGGTTAGCGTTAGGGGTAGGGTTAGGGTTAGGGTTAGGGTCACGGTTAGTGTTAGAGTTAGGAAAAGTGGTAGGGTTTGTTTTAGGGTTAGTTTTAGGGTTAGGATTAGGGTTAGGGTTAGGGGTAGGGTAAGGGTTAGGGTTAGGAATAGGGTTAGGATTAGGGTTAGGATTATTGGTAGGGTTAGGGTTAGGTTTAGGTTTAGGGTTAGGGTTAGGGTTAGCCTTAGTGGTAGGGTTAGGGTTAGGGTTAGGGTTATGGTTAGCGGTAGGGTTAGGGTTGGGTTTAGGATTCCGGTTAGGGTTAGGGTTAGGTTTGGGTTAGGGGTAGAAGTAGGCTTAGCATTAGGGTTAGGGCTAGGGTTAGCGTTAGGGGTAGGGTCAGAGTTAGGGTTACGGTTAGGGGTAGGGTTAGGGTTAGGGTTAGAGGTAGGGTGTGGTGTATGGTTAGGGTTAGGGGTAGGGGTAGGGGTAGGGGTAGGGTTAGGGTTAGGGGTAGGGGTAGGTTTAGAGTTGAGGTTAGGGTTAGGGTTAGGTGTACGGATAGGGGTAGGGTTAATAGTAGTGTTAGGGTTAGTGTTAGGGGTAGGGGTAGTGGTAGAGGTAGAGTTTGGGTTAGGGTTAGGGTTAGGGGTAGGGGTAGGTTTAGAGTTGAGGTTAGGGTTAGGGTTAGGTGTACGGATAGGGGTAGGGTTAATAGTAGTGTTAGGGTTAGTGTTAGGGGTAGGGGTAGTGGTAGAGGTAGAGTTTGGGTTAGGGTTAGGGTTAGGTTTAGGGTTAGGGTTAGGGTTACGGTTAGGTTTAGGGTTATGGGTAGGGTTAGGGATAGGGTTCGGTTTAGGGTTAGATTTAGGGGTAGGGTTAGGGGTAGGGTTAGGGTTAGGGTTCCGGTTAGGGTTAGGGTTAGGGTTAGGGTTAAGGTTATCCTTAGGGATAGGGTTACTGTTCGGGGTAGGGTTAGGGTAAACGTTATCGTTAGGGGGAGGTTTAGGGTTAGGGTTAGGTTTAGGGTTAGATATAGGGTTACGAGTAGGGTAGGGTTTGGGTTAGGGTTAGGGTTAGGGTTAGGATTAGGGTTAGGGGTATGGTTAGAGGTAGGTTAGGCTTAGGGTTAGGGTTAGGGGTTGCGGTAGGGGAAGGGGTAGGGTTCGGGATAGGGCTAGGGCTACGGTTAGGGTTAGGGCTAGGGGTAGTTTTAGGGTTAAGTTAGGGTTAGGGTTAGGGTTGGGGTAAGGTTAGGGTTAGGGTCAGAGTTAGCGTTAGGGTTTGGGTTAACGTTAGGGGTACATTTAGGGTTAGGGTTAGGGTTAGCTTTATGGGTAGGGTTAGGGTTAGGGTTAGGGATTGGGGTAGGGGTAGGGGTAGGGCTAGAGTTAGGGTTAGGGGTAGGGGTAGGGGTAGGGTTAGGGGTAGGGTTAGCGTTAGGGGTAGGGTTATGGTTAGGGTTAGTGGTAGGGGTATGGTTATGGGTAGGGTGAGGGTTTGGGTTAGTGTTCGGGTTAGGGGTAGGGGTAGGGGTACAATTAGGGTTGGGGATAGGGTTACGGTTAGGGTTAGGGTTAGGTTTAGGGTTAGGGGTAGGGTTAGCGTTAGGGATAGGGTTATGGTTAGAGTTAGTGGTAGGGGTAAGGTTAGGGGTAGGGTGAGGGTTAGGATTAGTGTTCGGGTTAGGGGTAGGGGTAGGGGTACAGTTAGGGTTAGGGTTCAGGTTCAGGTTAGGGGTAGGGTTAGGGTTAGGGTTAGGGTTAGAGTGAGTGGTAGGGATAGGGTTAAGAGTTGAGTTACGGTTAGGGTTAGGGTTAGGTTAGGGTTAGGGGTAGGGGTATGGTTAGGGTTAGGGTTTTAGAGTTCGGATTAGGGTTAGGAATAGGGTTAGGGGTAAGGGTAGGGTTAGGGTTAGGGTTACGGTTATGGTTAAGGGTAGGGTTAGGGTTAGGGTTAGCGTTAAGGGTATGGTTAGGGTTAGGGGTAGAGTTAGGGTTAGGGTTAGAGGTAGTGGTAGGCGTAGGGTGTGGATTAGGGTTTGCGGTAGGGTTACGGTTAGGGGTAGGGTTAGGGTTAGGGTTAGGGGTAAGTGTTGGGTTAGGGTTAGGGTCAGGGGTAGGGTTAGGCTTAAGGGTAGGGTTAGGTACTGGGTTATGGTTAGGGTTAGCGTTAGGGGTAGGTTTAGGGTTAGGGTTAGGGTTAGCTTTATGGGTAGGGTTAGGGTTAGGGTTAGGGTTATGGTAAGGGTTAGGGTTAGGATTAGGGTTAGGGTTAGGTTAGGGTAGGATAAGGGTTAGGGTTAGGGTTAGGGTTACGGTTACGGTTAAGGGTAGGGTTAGGGTTAGGGTTAGGGTTAGGGGTATGGTTAGGGTTAGGGGTAGAGTTAGGGTTAGGGTTAGAGGTAGTGGTAGGCGTAGGGTGTGGATTAGGGTTAGCGGTAGGGTTAGGCGTAGGGGTAGGGTTAGGGGTAGGGTTAGGGTTAGGTGTTGGGTTAGGGGTAGGGTTAGTGGTAGGGTTAGGCTTAAGGGTAGGGTTAGGTACTGGGTTAGGGTTAGGGTTAGGGTTAGCGTTAGGGGTAGGTTTAGGGTTAGGGTTAGGGTTAGCTTTATGGGTAGGGTTAGGGTTAGGGTTAGGGTTAGGGTTAGGATTTGGGTTAGGGTTAGGGTTAGGGTAGTCTTAGGGTTAGGGTTAGGGTTACGGTTAGGTGTAGGGTTAGGTTTAGGGTTAGGGTTAGCATTAGGGGGAGGGTTCGGATTAGGGTTAGGGTCAGGTGTAGGGTTAGGGTTAGGGTTAGGGTTAGGGTTACGGTTAGAGGTAGGGTTAGGGTTAGATTTAGGATTACGGTTAGGGGTATGGTTAGGGTTAGGGTTAGGGGTAAGGGTAGGGGTAGGGTTAGGGTTAGGGTAAGTGGTAGGGGTAGGGTTAGGTGTAGGGGTAGGGGTAGCGTTAGTGGTATGGTTAGGGTTAGTGGTAGAGTTAGGGTTCGGGTTAGAGGTAGGGGTAGGCGTAGGTTGTGGATTAGGGTTAGCGGTAGGGTTAGGGTTAGGGTTAGGTGTAGGGGTAGGGGTAGGGTTAGGGTTAGGTGTTGGGTTAGGGGTAGGGTTACGGGTAGGGTTAGGGTTAGGGTTAGGCTTAATGGTAGGGTTAGGTACAGGGTTAGGTTTAGGGTTAGGGTTAGCGTTAGGGGTAGGTTTAGGGTTAGGGTTAGGGTTAGCTTTAGGGGTAGGGTTACGATTAGGGGTAGGGGTAGGGTCAGGGTTAGGATTAGGATTAGGGTTAAGGTTAGGGTTAGGGTAGGGTTAGGGTTAGGGTTACGGTTAGGCGTAGGGTTAGGTTTAGGTTTAGGGTTAGCATTAGGGGGAGCGTTATGGTTAGGGTTAGGGTTAGAGTTAGGGTTAGGGTTAGGCTTAGGGTCAGGGTTAGGTTTAGGGGTGGGGTTAGGGGGAGGGTTAGGCTTAGTGGTACGGTTAGCGTTAGGGTGAGGGTGAGGGTGAGGGTTAGGTGTAGGGTTAGGTTTAGGGTTAAGGTGAGTGTTAGTGGTAAGGGTAGGGTTAGGGATAGGCTTAGGGTTAGGTTTAGGGTTAGGGTTACGGTTAGGGGTAGGGTGAGGGTTAGGGTTAGGGTTAGCGTTGGGGGTATGGTTAGGGTTAGGGTTAGGGTTATGGTTAAGTGTATGGTTGTTGTTATGGTTGGGTTTAAGTGTAAGGGTAGGGTTAGGGGTATGGTAGGGTTAGGCGTAGATTTAGGGTTAGGGTTAGGGTCAGGGGTAGGGTTAGGGTTAGGGTTTGGGTTAATGTTAGGGGTACGTTTAGGGTTAGGGTTAGGGCTAGCTTTATGGGTAGGGTTAGGGTTAGGGTTAGGGTTAGGTGTAGGGTCAGGGTTAGGGTTAGGATTAGGGTTAGGGTTAGGGTAGGGTTAGGGTTAGGGTTCGGGTTAGGGTTAGAGGTAGGTTTAGGGTTAGATTTACGGTTATGGTTAGGGGTATGGTTAGGGTTATTGTTAGGCTTAGCTTTAGGGGTAGGGTTAGGGTTATGTTTAGGGTTAGGGATTGTGGTAGGGGTACGGGTAGGGCTAGAGTTAGGGTTAGGGGTAGGGGTAGGGTTATTTTTAGGGGTAGGGTTAGCGTTAGGGGTAGGGTTATGGTTAGGGTTAGTGGTAGGGATAAGGTTATGGGTAGGGTGAGGGTTAGGGTTAGTGTTCGGGTTAGGGGTAGGGGTAGGGGTACAGTTAGCGTTAGGGATAGGGTTAGGGTTAGGGTTCAGGTTCGGGTTAGGGGTAGGGTTAGGGTTAGTGTTAGGGTTCGAGTGAGTAGTAGGGATAGGGTTAAGGGTTGGGTTAGGGATAGGGTTAGGGTTAGGTTAGGGGTAGGGGTAGGGGTAGGGGTATTGTTACAGTTAGGGTTTTAGGGTTCGGGTTAGGGTTAGGGATAGGGTTAGGGGTAAGGGTAGGGTTAGGGTTAGGGGTAGGGTTACGGTTAAGGGTAGGGTTAAGGTTAGGGTTAGGGTTAGCGTTAGGGGTATGGTTAGGGTTAGGGTTAGGGTTAGTGTTAGGGGTAGGGTTAGATTTTGGGTTTGGGGTAGGGTTAGGGGTAGGGTTAGGGATAGGGTTAGGGTTAGGGATATTTTTAGGGTTAGGGGTAGGGTTAGGGTTAGGGTTAGCGTTAGGGGTAGGGTTAGGGTTAGGGTTAGGGTTAGGGTTAGGTTTAGGAATAAAGTTAGGGTTAGGGTTAGGGTTGGGGTTACGGGTAGTGTTAGGGTTAGCCTTAGGGGTGGGGTTAGGGTTAGGGTTAGGGTTAGGGTTATCGGTAGGGTTACGGTTAGGTTTGGATTCCAGTTAGGGTTATGGTTAGGGTTAGGTTAGGTTAGGCTTAGGGTTAGGGTTAGGGGTATTGTTTCGGTTAGGTTTAGAGGTAGGGTTAGGGTTAGGATTAGAAATAGGGTTAGGGTTAGGGTTAGGGGTAGGGGTAGGAGTAGGGTTAGGTTAGGTTTAGGTTTAGGGTTAAGGTTAGGGTAGGGTTAGCGTTAGTGGTAGGGTTAGGGTTAGGGTTATGGTTAGCGATAGGGTTAGGGTTAGGTTTAGGGTTCCGGTTAGGGTAGGGTTAGGCTTACGGTTAGGGGAAGGGGTAGGGTTAGGTTTAGGGTTAGGGTTAGGTTTAGCGTTAGTGGTAGGGTTAGGGTTAGGGTTACGGTTAGGGTTAGGGTTAGGGTTAGGGTTAGGGTTAGGATTAGGGTTAGGGGTAGAGTTAGGGTTAGAGGTAGGGTTAGGGTTAAGGGTAGGCATAGGGTTAGGGTTAGGGGTAGGGTTAGGGGTAGGGATAGGGGTGGGGGTAGGGGTAGAGCTAGGGCTAGGGTTAGGGTTAGATTACAGTTAGGGCTAGGGCTAGGGTTATGGTTAGGTTTAGGGTTAGTCCTAGGGTTAGGTTTATGGTTAGGGTTAGGTTTAGGGGTAGGGTTAGGGTTAGTGTTAGGGTTTGGGTTAGGGTGAGCGTTAGGGGTAGGGTTAGGGTTAGGGTTAGGGTTAGGGGTATTGTTAGGGAAAGGGGTAGGGTTTGGGTTAGGGTTAGGGGTAGGGTTAGGATTAGCGTTAGGAGTAGGGGTAGGATAAGGGTTAGGGTTAGGTTTAGGGGCAGGGTTAGGTTTAGCGTTAGGGGTAGGGTTATATTTAGGGTTACGGGTAGGGGTAGGGTTTGATGTAGGGTTAGGGTAGGGTTAGGGTGAGGGTGAGGGTGAGGGGTAGGGTTAGGGTTAGGGTTAGGGTGAGGGTTAGGGTGAGGGTTAAGTTAGGGATAGGGGTAGCCTTAGGGTTTTAGGGTTAGGGTTAGGGGTAGGGTTAGGGTTAGGTTTAGGGTTAGGGTTACGGTTAGGGGTAGGGTTAGGGTTAGGGTTAGGGTTAGCGTTGGGGGTATGGTTAGGGTTAGGGTTAGGGTTATGGTTAAGTGTATGGTTGGGGTTCTGGTTGGGTTTAAGTGTAAGGGTAGGGTTAGGGGTATGGTAGGGTTAGGCGTAGAGTTAGGGTTAGGGTTAGGGTCATGGGTAGGGTTAGGGTTAGGGTTAGGGTTAACGTTAGGGGTACATTTAGGGTTAGGGTTAGGGTTAGCTTTATGGTTAGGGTTAGGGTTAGGGTTAGGGTTAGGTGTAGGGTCAGGGTTAGGGTTAGGATTAGGGTTAGGGTTAGGGTAGGGTTAGGGTTAGATTTACGGTTATGGTTAGGGGTATGGTTAGGGTTATTGTTAGGCTTAGCTTTAGGGGTAGGGTTAGGGTTATGGTTAGGGTTAGGGATTGGGGTAGGGGTAGGGGTAGGGCTAGAGTTAGGGTTAGGGGTAGGGGTAGGGGTAGGGTTAGGGGTAGGGTTAGCGTTAGGGGTAGGGTTATGGTTAGGGTTAGTGGTAGGGGTAAGGTTATGGGTAGGGGGAGGGTTAGGGTTAGTGTTCGGGTTAGGTGTAGGGGTAGGGGTACAGTTAGCGTTAGGGATAGGGTTAGGGTTAGGGTTCAGGTTCGGGTTAGGGGTAGGGTTAGGGTTAGTGTTAGGGTTCGAGTGAGTAGTAGGGATAGGGTTAAGGGTTGGGTTAGGGATAGGGTTAGGGTTAGGTTAGGGGTAGGGGTAGGGGTAGGGGTATTGTTACAGTAAGGGTTTTAGGGTTCGGGTTTGGGTTACGGATAGGGTTAGGGGTAAGTGTAGGGTTAGGGTTAGGGGTAGGGTTACGGTTAAGGGTAGGGTTAAGGTTAGGGTTAGGGTTAGCGTTAGGGGTATGGTTAGGGTTAGGGTTAGGGTTAGGGTTAGGGTTAGTGTTAGGGGTAGGGTTAGATTTTGGTTTAGGGGTAGGGTTAGGGGTAGGTTTAGGGATAGGGTTAGGGTTAGGGATATTGTTAGGGTTAGGGGTAGGGTTAGGGTTAGGGTTAGCGTTAGGGGTAGGGTTAGGGTTAGGGTCAGGTTTAGGGTTAGGTTTAGGAATAAAGTTAGGGTTAGGGTTAGGGTTGGGGTTACGGGTAGTGTTAGGGTTAGCCTTAGGGGTGGGGTTAGGGTTAGGATTAGGGTTATGGTTATCGGTAGGGTTACGGTTAGATTTGGATTCCAGTTAGGGTTATGGTTAGGGTTAGGTTAGGTTAGGCTTAGGGTTAGGGTTAGGGGTATTGTTACGGTTAGGTTTAGAGGTAGGGTTAGGGTTAGGATTAGGAATAGGGTTAGGGTTAGGGGTAGGGGTAGGGGTAGGGTTAGGGTTAGGTTAGGTTTAGGTTTAGGGTTAAGGTTAGGGTAGGGTTAGCGTTAGTGGTAGGGTTAGGGTTAGGGTTACGGTTAGCGATAGGGTTAGGGTTAGGTTTAGGGTTCCGGTTAGGGTAGGGTTAGGCTTATGGTTAGGGGAAGGGGTAGGGTTAGGGTTAGGGTTAGGGTTAGGTTTAGCGTTAGTGGTAGGGTTAGGGTTAGGGTTACGGTTAGGGTTAGGGTTAGGGTTAGGATTAGGGTTAGGATTAGGGTTAGGGTTAGAGTTAGGGTTAGAGGTAGGGTTAGGGTTAAGGGTAGGCATAGGGTTAGGGTTAGGGGTAGGGTTAGGGGTAGGGATAGGGGTGGGGGTAGGAGTAGAGCTAGGGCTAGGGTTAGGGTTAGATTACAGTTAGGGCTAGGGCTAGG
Source organism: Megascapheus bottae (assembly GCA_024803745.1). NCBI lineage: Eukaryota > Metazoa > Chordata > Mammalia > Rodentia > Geomyidae > Megascapheus > Megascapheus bottae. The sequence continues at coordinate 2,137,828 of JANJXV010000033.1, forward strand.
GTTATGGTTAGGTTTAGTGTTAGGCCTAGGGTTAGGTTTATGGGTAGGGTTAGGTTTAGGGGTAGGGTTAGGGTTAGTGTTAGGGTTTGGGTTAGGGTGAGCGTTAGGGGTAGAGTTAGGGTTAGGGTTAGGGTTAGGGGTATTGTTAGGGATAGGGGTAGGGTTTGGGTTAGGGTTAGGGTTAGGGGTAGGGTTAGGATTAGCGTTAGGAGTAGGGGTAGGATAAGGGTTAGGGTTAGGTTTAGGGGCAGGGTTAGGTTTAGCGTTAAGGGTAGGGTTATATTTAGGGTTAGGGTTAGGGCTAGGGTTTGATGTAGGGTTAGGTTAGGGTTAGGGTGAGGGTGAGGTTGAGGGGTAGGGTTAGGGTTAGGGTTAGGGTGAGGGTTAGGGTTAGGGTTAGGTTAGGGGTAGGGGTAGGGGTAGGGGTAGGGTTAGGGTTTTAGGGTTAGGGTTAGGGGTAGGCTATGGGTTAGGTTTAGGGTTAGGGTTACGGTTAGGGGTAGGGTTAGAGTTAGGGTTAGAGTTAGCGTTGGGGGTATGGTTAGGGTTAGGGTTAGGGTTATGGTTAAGTGTATGGTTGGGGTTATGGTTGGGTTTAAGTGTAAGGGTAGGGTTAGGGGTATGGTAGGGTTAGGCGTAGAGTTAGGGTTAGGGTTAGGGTCAGGGGTAGGGTTAGGGTTAGGTTTTGGGTTAACGTTAGGGTTACGTTTAGGGTTAGGGTTAGGTTAGCTTTATGGGTAGGGTTAGGGTTAGGGTTAGGGTTAGGTGTAGGGTCAGGGTTAGGGTTTGGATTAGGGTTAGGGTTAGGGTAGGGTTAGGGTTAGGGTTCGGGTTAGGGTTAGAGGTAGGGTTAGGGTTAGATTTACGGTTATGGTTAGGGGTATGGTTAGGGTTATTGTTAGGCTTAGCTTTAGGGGTAGGTTTAGGGTTATGGTTAGGGTTAGGGATTGGGGTAGGGGTAGGGGTAGGGCTAGAGTTAGGGTTAGGGGTAGGGGTAGGGTTAGGGGTAGGGTTAGCATTAGGGGTAGGGTTATGGTTATGGTTAGTGGTAGGGGTAAGGTTATGGGTAGGGGGAGGGTTAGGGTTAGTGTTCGGGTTAGGGGTAGGGGTAGGGGTACAGTTAGCGTTAGGGATAGGGTTAGGGTTAGGGTTCAGGTTCGGGTTAGGGGTAGGGTTAGGGTTAGGGTTAGGGTTCGAGTGAGTAGTAGGGATAGGGTTAAGGGTTGGGTTAGGGTTAGGGTTAGGGTTAGGTTAGGGGTAGGGGTAGGGGTATTGTTACAGTAAGGGTTTTAGGGTTCGGGTTAGGGTTAGGGATAGGGTTAGGGGTAAGGGTAGGGTTAGGGTTAGGGGTAGGGTTACGGTTAAGGGTAGGGTTAAGGTTAGGGTTAGGGTTAGCGTTAGGGGTAAGGTTAGGGTTAGGGTTAGGGTTAGGGTTAGGGTTACGGTTAGTGTTAGGGGTAGGGTTAGAGTTTGGGTTAGGGGTAGGGTTAGGGGTAGGGTTAGGGTTAGGGTCAGGGTTAGGGTTAGGTTTAGGAATAAAGTTAGGGTTAGGGTTAGGGTTGGGGTTACGGGTAGTGTTAGGGTTAGCCTTAGGGGTGGGGTTAGGGTTAGGGTTAGGGTTAGGGTTATCGGTAGGGTTACGGTTAGGTTTGGATTCCAGTTAGGGTTATGGTTAGGGTTAGGTTAGGTTAGGCTTAGGGTTAGGGTTAGGGGTATTGTTACGGTTAGGTTTAGGGGTAGGGTTAGGGTTAGGATTAGGAATAGGGTTAGGGTTAGGGGTAGGGGTAGGGGTAGGGTTAGGTTAGTTTTAGGTTTAGGGTTAAGGTTAGGGTAGGGTTAGCGTTAGTGGTAGGTTTAGGGTTAGGGTTACGGTTAGCGATAGGGTTAGGGTTAGGTTTAGGGTTCCGGTTAGGGTAGGGTTAGGCTTACGGTTAGGGGAAGGGGTAGGGTTAGGGTTAGGGTTAGGGTTAGGTTTAGCGTTAGTGGTAGGGTTAGGGTTAGGGTTACGGTTAGGGGTAGGGTTAGAGTTAGATTAGGGTTAGGGGTACGGTTAGGGCTAGAGTTACGGTTAGGGTTATTGTTCTGGTTAGGGTGTGGGTTAGGTTTAGGGTTAGGGGAAGGGGTAGGGTTAGGTTTAGGGTTAGGTTTAGCGTTAGGGGTAGGGTTAGAGTTTGGGTTAGGGGTAGGGTTAGGGGTAAGGTTAGGGATAGGGTTAGGTTAGGGTAGGGTTAGGGTTAGGGGTAGGGGTAGGGTTAGTGTTAGTGTTAGGGTTAGGGGTATGGGTAGGGGTAGGGGGAGGGGTAGAGTTTGGGTTAGGGTAAGGGTTAGGGGTAGGGTTAGGGTTAGGGTTACGGTTAGGGTTAGGGTCAGGGGTAAGTGTTGGGTTAGGGTTAGGGTTAGGTTTAGGTTTAGGGTTAGGAGTAGGGTTAGGGTTAGGGTTAGGGGTAGGGGTTGGTTTTGGGTTAGGGTTAGGGTTAGGGTTATGGGTAAGAGTAGGGGTAGGGTTATGTTTAGGGTTAGGGTTAGGGTTAGGGGTCGGGGTAGAGTTAGGTTTATGGGTAGGGTTAGGGATAGGGGTAGGGTTAGGGTTAGGGTTAGGGTTAGTGTTAGGGATAGGGTTAGGGTTAGGATTAGGGTTAGGGTTAACGTTAGGGGTAGGGTTAGGGTTAGGGTGAGGGTCACGGTTAGGGTTCGAGTTAGGAGAAAGGGTAGGGTTAGTTTTAGGGTTAGTTTTAGGGTTAGGGGTAGGGTTAGGGTTAGGGATAGGGTTAGGAATAGGGTTAGGGTTGGGATTAGGGGTAGGGTTAGGGTTAGGTTTAGGTTTAGGGTTAGGGTTAGCCTTTGTGGTAGGGTTAGGGTTAGGGTTAGGGTTATGGTTAGCGGTAGGGTTAGGGTTGGGTTTAGGATTCCGGCTAGGGTTAGGATTAGGGTTAGGGGTAGAAGTAGGCTTAGGATTAGGGTTAGGGCTAGGGTTAGCGTTAGAGTTAGGGTCAGAGTTAGAGTTATGGTTACGGGTAGGGTTAGGGTTAGGGGTAGGGGTAGGGGTAGGTTGAGGGTTAGGGTTAGGGTTAGGGTAAAGGTTATTGTTAGGGGTGGGGTTAGGTTTAGGGTTAGGGTTAGGGTTAGATTTAGGGTTACGAGTAGGGTAGGGTTTGGGTTAGGATTAGGGAGAGGGTTAGGGTTAGGTTTAGGGGTAGGGTTAGGGGTAGGTTAGGGTTAGGGTTAGGGGTTGCGGTAGGGGTTGTGGTAGGGTTCGGGATAGTGCTAGGGCTAGGGTTAGGGTTAGGGGTAGGGGTAGGGTTAGGGTTAAGTTAGGGTTAGGGTTAGGGTTGGGCGTAGGGTTAGGGTTAGGGTTAGGGTTAGGGGTAGGGTTAGGGTTAGGGTTAGGGTTAGGGTTAGGGTTAATGGTAGGGTACGGTTAGGGTTAGGGTTAGGGGTAGGGTAGGGGTAGGGTTAGGATTAGGGTTAGGATTAGGGTTAGGGTTAGGGTTAGGTTTACGGTTAGGGTTAGTGTTAGGGGTAGGTTTAGGTTTAGAGTTAGGGTTACGGTTAGGGGTAGGGTTAGGGTTAGGGTTAATGTTAGGGGTAGTGTTAGGGTTAGGGTTAGGGGTAGGGGTACAGTTAGGGTTAGGGTTAGCGTTAAGTTTAGGGGTAGGGGTAGGGTTAGGGGTAGGGGTACAGTTAGGGTTAGGGTTAGGGTTAGGGGTAAGGTTAGGGTTAGGGTTAGTGTTAGTGTTAGGGGTAGGGGTAGGGTTAGGGTTAGGGGTAGCGGTAGGGGTAGATTTACTGGTAGGGTTAGGGTTTAAGGTTAGGGTTAGCGTTAGGGGTAGGGGTAGGGTTTGGGTTAGGGTTAGGGTTAGGTTTAGGGGTAGGGTTAGGGTTAGGGTTATGATTAGTGGTAGGGGTAGCGTTAGGTGTAGGATTAGGGTTAGGGTTAGGGTTAGTGGTAGGGTTACGGTTAGGGTTAGGCTTAGTGTCGGTTTTGGGTTAGGGTTAGGCTTACGGTTAGGGTTAGGGTTAGTGGTAGGGTTAGGGTGAGGTGTAGGGTTATGGTTAGGATTAGGTTTAGGTTAGGGGTAGAGGTAGGTGTAGGGTTAGCGTTAGGGTTTTAGGGTTAGGATTAGTGGTAGGGGTAGGGTTAGGTGTAGGATTAGGGTTAGGGTTAGGGTGAGGGGTAGGGTTAGGGTTAGGGTAGGGGTAGGGTTAGGGTTAGGCTTAGTGTCGTTTTAGGGTTAGGGTTAGGCTTACGGTTACTGGTAGGGTTAGGGTTAGGGGTAGGGTTAGGGTTAGGTTTAGGGTTAGGGTTAATGGTAGGGTTAGGGTTGGGGGTAAGGTTAGGGTTAGGGTTAGGTTTAGGTTAGGGGTAGGGTTAGGGTTAGGGTTAGGGTTAGGGTTTTAGGGTTAGGGGTAGGGGTAGGGGTATGGTTAGGGTTAGGTTTAGGTTTAGGGGTAGGGTTAGGGTTAGGTTTAGAGTTAGGGTTAGCGTTAGGGGCATGGTTAGGTGTAGGGTTAGGGTTATGGTTAGGGGTAGGTTTAGGGTTATGGTTAGGGGTAGGGATAGGGGTAGGGTTAGGGTTAGAGTTAGGGTTAGGGTTAGGGTTATCGTTTGGGTAGGGTTAGGGTGAGGTTTAGGGAAACGGTTAAGAGTATGGTTAGGAGTAGTGTTAGGGTTAGGGGTAGGGTTAGGGTTAGGGGTAGGGGTAGGGTTAGGGTTAGGGGTTAGGGTTAGGGTTAGGTTTAGAGTTAGTTGTAGGGGTAGGGTTAGGGGTAGAGTTAGGGGTAGGTTTATGGGTATGTTTACTGTTAGGATTAGGGTTAGGTTTAGGGTTAGGGCTAGGGCTAGGTTTAAGGTTAGGGATAGGGTGAGGTTTAGGTTTAGGGGTAGGGTTAGGGTTAGGGTTAGGGATAGTGGTAGGGTAGGGTTAGAGGTCGGGTTAGGGTTAGAGTTAGGGTTAGGTTTAGGGGTAGGGGTAGGGTTACTGTTTGGGTTTTAGGGTTAGGGTTAGGATTATGGTTAGGGTTAGGGGTATGAGTAGGGTTAGTGTTAGGGTTAGGGGCAGAGATAGGTTTAGATTTAGGGGTAGGGTTTGGGTTAGTGTTAGCGGTAGGGTTAGGGTTAGGGTTAGGGTTAGAGTTAGGGTTAGGGGTAGGGTTAGGGTTCGGGTTAGGGTTAGGGTTACGGTTAAGCGTAGGGTTAGGGTTAGCATTAGGGGGAGGGTTAGGGTTAGGGTTAGGGTTACGGTTAAGCGTAGGGTTAGGGTTAGCATTAGGGGGAGGGGTAGGGTTAGGGTTAGGGTTATGTTTAGCGTTAAGGGTAGGGTTAGGGGTAGGGTTAGGGTTAGAGGTAGGGTTACGGTAAGTGGTAGGGTTAGGGTTAGGTTATGGGTAGGGTTAGGTGTAGGGTTAGGGGTAGGGTTAGCGTTAGAGGTAGGGTTATGGTTAGGGTTAGTGGTAGGGGTAAGGTTAGTGGTAGGGTGAGGGTTAGGGTTAGTGTTCGGGTTAGGGGTAGGGGTAGGGGTACAATTAGGGTTGGGGATAGGGTTAGGGTTAGGGTTAGCATTATGGGTAGGTGTAGGGTTAGTGTTAGGGTTAGCTTTAGGGGTAGGGTTAGGGTTATGGTTAGGGTTTGGGATTGGGGTAGGGGTAGGTGTAGGGCTAGAGTTAGGGTTAGGGGTAGGGGTAGGGTTAGGGTTAGGTGTAGGGTTAGGGTTAGGTTTAGGTTTAGGTTTAGGTGTAGGGTTAGCGTTAGGGGTAGGGTTATGGTTAGGGTTAGTGGTAGGGGTAAGGTTAGGGGTAGGGTGAGGGTTAGGGTTAGTGTTCGAGTTAGGGGTAGGGGTAGGGGTACAGTTAGGGTTAGGGATAGGGTTAGGGTTAGGGTTCAGGTTCGGGTTAGGGGTAGGGTTAGGGTTAGGGTTAGGGTTAGAGTGAGTGGTAGGGATAGGGTTAAGAGTTGAGTTACGGTTAGGGTTAGGGTTAGGTTAGGGGTAGGGGTATGGTTAGGGTTAGGGTTTTAGAGTTCGGGTTAGGGTTAGGGATAGGGTTAGGGGTAAGGGTAGGGTTAATGTTACGGTTATGGTTACGGTTAAGGGTAGGGTTAGGGTTAGGGTTAGGGTTAGGGTTAGCGTTAAGGGTATGGTTAGGGTTAGGGGTAGAGTTAGGGTTAGGGTTAGAGGTAGTGGTAGGCGTAGGGTGTGGATAGGGTTAGCGGTAGGGTTACGGTTAGGGGTAGGGTTAGGGGTAGGGTTAGGGGTAGGTGTTGGGTTAGGGGTAGGGTCAGGGGTAGGGTTAGGCTTAAGGGTAGGGTTAGGTACTGGGTTAGGGTTAGGGTTAGCGTTAGGGGTAGGTTTAGGGTTAGGGTTAGGGTTAGCTTTATGGGTAGGGTTAGGGTTAGGGTTAGGGTTAGGGTTAGGGGTAGGGTTAGCGTTAGGGGTAGGGTTATGGTTAGGGTTAGTGGTAGGGGTAAGGTTAGGGGTAGGGTGAGGGTTAGGGTTAGTGTTCGAGTTAGGGGTAGGGGTAGGGGTACAGTTAGGGTTAGGGATAGGGTTAGGGTTAGGGTTCAGGTTCGGGTTAGGGGTAGGGTTAGGGTTAGGGTTAGGGTTAGAGTGAGTGGTAGGGATAGGGTTAAGAGTTGAGTTACGGTTAGGGTTAGGGTTAGGTTAGGGGTAGGGGTATGGTTAGGGTTAGGGTTTTAGAGTTCGGGTTAGGGTTAGGGATAGGGTTAGGGGTAAGGGTAGGGTTAATGTTACGGTTATGGTTACGGTTAAGGGTAGGGTTAGGGTTAGGGTTAGGGTTAGGGTTAGCGTTAAGGGTATGGTTAGGGTTAGGGGTAGAGTTAGGGTTAGGGTTAGAGGTAGTGGTAGGCGTAGGGTGTGGATAGGGTTAGCGGTAGGGTTACGGTTAGGGGTAGGGTTAGGGGTAGGGTTAGGGGTAGGTGTTGGGTTAGGGGTAGGGTCAGGGGTAGGGTTAGGCTTAAGGGTAGGGTTAGGTACTGGGTTAGGGTTAGGGTTAGCGTTAGGGGTAGGTTTAGGGTTAGGGTTAGGGTTAGCTTTATGGGTAGGGTTAGGGTTAGGGTTAGGGTTAGGGTAAGGGTTAGGGTTAGGGTTAGGATTAGGGTTAGGGTTAGGGTTAGGTTAGGGTAGGGTAAGGGTTAGGGTTAGGGTACGGTTAGGCGTAGGGTTAGGTTTAGGGTTAGGGTTAGCATTAGGGGGAGGGTTCGGATTAGGGTTAGGGTCAGGTGTAGGGTTAGCGTTAGGGTTAGGGTTAGGGTTCCGGTTAGAGGTAGGGTTAGGGTTAGATATAGGGTTACGGTTAGGGGTATGGTTAGGGTTAGGGTTAGGGGTAAGGGTAGGGGTACGGTTAGGGTTAGGGTAATTGGTAGGGGTAGGGTTAGGTGTAGGGGTAGGGGTAGCGTTAGTGGTATGGTTAGGGTTAGTGGTAGAGATAGGGTTCGGGTTAGAGGTAGGGGTAGGTGTAGGGTGTGGATTAGGGTTAGAGGTAGGGTTAGGGTTAGGGTTAGGGGTAGGGGTAGGGTTAGGGTTAGGTGTTGGGTTAGGGGTAGGGTTAGGGGTAGGGTTAGGGTTAGGGTTAGGCTTAATGGTAGGGTTAGGTACAGGGTTAGGGTTAGGGTTAGGGTTAGCGTTAGGGGTAGGTTTAGGGTTAGGGTTAGCATTAGGGGGAGGGTTAGGGTTAGGGTTAGGGGTAGGGGTAGGGTCAGGGTTAGGGTTAGGATTAGGGTTAAGGTTAGGGTTAGGGTAGGGTTAGGGTTATGGTTACGGTTAGGCGTAGGGTTAGGTTTAGGGTTAGGGTTAGCATTAGGGGGAGGGTTATGGTTAGGGTTAGGGTTACAGTTAGGGGTAGGGTTAGGCTTAGGGTCAGGGTTAGGGTTAGGGGTGGGGTTAGGGGGAGGGTTAGGCTTAGTGGTACGGTTAGGGTTAGGGTTAGGGTGAGGGTGAGGGTTAGGTGTAGTGTTAGGGTTAGGGTTAGGGTGAGGGTTAGTTGTAAGGGTAGGGTTAGGGATAGGGTTAGGGTTAGGTTTAGGTTTAGGGTTAGGGGTAGGGTAGGGTTAGGGTTAGGGTTAGGGTTAGGGGTAGGGTTAGGGCTAGGGTTAGTGGTAGGGTTAGGATTAGGGGTAGGGTTAGGCCTAGGGTTAGGTTAGGGGTAGGGTAGGTTTAGGGTTAGGGTTAGGTTTAGGTTAGGGGTAGGTGAAGGGGTAGGGGTAGGGTTAAGGTTTTAGGGTTAGGGTTAGGAGTAAGGGTAGGGTTAGCATTAGGGTTAGGGTTAGGGTTACGTTTAGGGGTAGGGTTAGGGTTACAGTTAGGGTTACGGTAAGTGGTAGGGTTAGGGTTAGGTTATGGGTAGGGTTAGGTGTAGGGTTAGCGTTAGAGGTAGGGTTATGGTTAGGGTTAGTGGTAGGGGTAAGGTTAGTGGTAGGGTGAGGGTTAGGGTTAGTGTTCGGGTTAGGGGTAGGGGTAGGGGTACAATTAGGGTTGGGGATAGGGTTAGGGTTAGGGTTAGCATTATGGGTAGGTGTAGGGTTAGTGTTAGGGTTAGCTTTAGGGGTAGGGTTAGGGTTATGGTTAGGGTTTGGGATTGGGGTAGGGTAGGTGTAGGGCTAGAGTTAGCGTTAGGGGTAGGGGTAGGGTTAGGGTTAGGTGTAGGGTTAGGGTTAGGTTTAGTTTTAGGGTTAGGTGTAGGGTTAGCGTTAGGGGTAGCGTTATGGTTAGGGTTAGTGGTAGGGGTAAGGTTAGGGGTAGGGTGAGGGTTAGGGTTAGGGTTCGACTTAGGGGTAGGGGTAGGGGTACAGTTATTGTTAGGGATAGGGTTAGGGTTAGGGTTCAGGTTCGGGTTAGGGGTAGGGTTAGGGTTAGGGTTAGGGTTAGAGTGAGTGGTAGGGATAGGGTTAAGAGTTGAGTTACGGTTAGGGTTAGGGTTAGGTTAGGGGTAGGGGTATGGTTAGGGTTAGGGTTTTAGTGTTCGGGTTAGGGTTAGGGATAGGGTTAGGGGTAAGGGTAGGGTTAGGGTTAGGGTTACGGTTACGGTTAAGGGTAGGGTTAGGGTTAGGGTTAGGGTTAGCGTTAAGGGTATGGTTAGGGTTAGGGGTAGAGTTAGGGTTAGGGTTAGAGGTAGTGGTAGGCGTAGCATGTGGATTAGGGTTAGCGGTAGGGTTACAGTTAGGGGTAGGTTTAGGGGTAGGGTTAGGGGTAGGTGTTGGGTTAGGGGTAGGGTCAGGGGTAGGGTTAGGCTTAAGGGTAGGGTTAGGTACTGGGTTAGGGTTAGGGTTAGCGTTAGGGGTAGGTTTAGGGTTAGGGTTAGGGTTAGCTTTATGGGTAGGGTTAGGGTTAGGGTTAGGGTAAGGGTCAGGGTTAGGGTTAGGATTAGGGTTAGGGTTAGGGTTAGGTTAGGGTAGGGTAAGGGTTAGGGTTAGGGTACAGTTAGGCGTAGGGTTAGGTTTAGGGTTAGGGTTAGCATTAGGGGGAGGGTTCGGATTAGGGTTAGGGTCAGGTGTAGGGTTAGGGTTAGGGTTAGGGTTACGGTTAGAGGTAGGGTTAGGGTTAGATTTAGGGTTACGGTTAGGGGTATGGTTAGGGTTAGGGTTAGGTGTAAGGGTAGGGGTACGGTTAGGGTTAGGGTAAGTGGTAGGGGTAGGGTTAGGTGTAGGGGTAGGGGTAGCGTTAGTGGTATGGTTAGGGTTAGTGGTAGAGATAGGGTTCGGGTTAGAGGTAGGGGTAGGCGTAGGGTGTGGATTAGGGTTAGAGGTAGGGTTAGGGTTAGGGTTAGGGGTAGGGGTAGGGTTAGGGTTAGGTGTTGGGTTAGGGGTAGGGTTAGGGGTAGGGTTAGGGTTAGGGTTAGGCTTAATTGTAGGGTTAGGTACAGGGTTAGGGTTAGGGTTAGGGTAAGCGTTAGGGGTAGGTTTAGGGTTAGGGTTAGGGTTAGCTTTGGGGGTAGGGTTAGGGTTAGGGTTAGGCGTAGGGGTAGGGTCAGGGTTAGGGTTAGGATTAGGGTTAAGGTTAGGGTTAGGGTAGGGTTAGGGTTATGGTTACGGTTAGGCGTAGGGTTAGGTTTAGGGTTAGGGTTAGCATTAGGGGGAGGGTTATGGTTAGGGTTAGGGTTACAGTTAGGGGTAGGGTTAGGCTTAGGGTCAGGGTTAGGGTTAGGGGTGGGGTTAGGGGGAGGGTTAGGCTTAGTGGTATGGTTAGGGTTAGGGTTAGGGTGAGGGTGAGGGTTAGGTGTAGGGTTAGGGTTAGGGTGAGGGTTAGGTTTAGGTTTAGGGTTAGGGGTAGGGTAGGGTTAGGGTTAGGGGTAGGGTTAGGGCTAGGGTTAGTGGTAGGGTTAGGGTTAGGGGTAGGGTTAGGGCTAGGGTTAGGTTAGGCGTAGGGGTAGGGGTAGGGTTAGGGTTAGGGTTAGGTTTAGGTTAGGGGTAGGTGAAAGGGTAGGGGTAGGGTTAGGGTTTTAGGGTTAGGGTTAGGAGTAGGGGTAGGGTTAGCATTAGGGTTAGGGTTAGGGTTACGGTTAGGGGTAGGGTTAGGGTTACAGTTAGGGTTACGGTAAGTGGTAGGGTTAGAGTTAGGGTATGGGTAGGGTTAGGTGTAGGGTTAGGGGTAGGGTTAGCATTAGAGGTAGGGTTATGGTTAGGGTTAGTGGTAGGGGTAAGGTTAGTGGTAGGGTGAGGGTTAGGGTTAGTGTTCGGGTTAGGGGTAGGGGTAGGGGTACAATTAGGGTTGGGGATAGGGTTAGGGTTAGGGTTAGCATTATGGGTAGGTGTAGGGTTAGTGTTAGGGTTAGCTTTAGGGGTAGGGTTTGGGTTATGGTTAGGGTTTGGGATTGGGGTAGGGGTAGGTGTAGGGCTAGAGTTAGTTTTAGGGGTAGGGGTAGGTTAGGGTTAGGTGTAGGGTTAGGGTTAGGTTTAGGTTTAGGGTTAGGTGTAGGGTTAGCGTTAGGGATAGGGTTATGGTTAGGGTTAGTGGTAGGGGTAAGGTTAGGGGTAGGGTGAGGGTTAGGGTTAGTGTTCGAGTTAGGGGTAGGGGTAGGGGTACAGTTAGGGTTAGGGATAGGGTTAGGGTTAGGGTTCAGGTTCGGGTTAGGGGTAGGGTTAGGGTTAGGGTTAGGGTTAGAGTGAGTGGTAGGGATAGGGTTAAGAGTTGAGTTACGGTTAGGGTTAGGGTTAGGTTAGGGGTAGGGATATGGTTAGGGTTAGGGTTTTAGTGTTCGGGTTAGGGTTAGGGATAGGGTTAGGGGTAAGGGTAGGGTTAGGGTTAGGGTTACGGTTACGGTTAAGGGTAGGGTTGGGTTAGGGTTAGGGTTAGCGTTAAGGGTATGGTTAGGGTTAGGGGTAGAGTTAGGGTTAGGGTTAGAGGTAGTGGTAGGCGTAGCGTGTGGATTAGGGTTAGCGGTAGGGTTACGGTTAGGGGTAGGGTTAGGGGTAGGGTTAGGGTTAGGGTAAGGGTCAGGGTTAGGGTTAGGATTAGGGTTAGGGTTAGGGTTAGGTTAGGGTAGGGTAAGGGTTAGGGTTAGGGTACGGTTAGGCGTAGGGTTAGGTTTAGGGTTAGGGTTAGCATTAGGGGGAGGGTTCGGATTAGGGTTAGGGTCAGGTGTAGGGTTAGGGTTAGGGTTAGGGTTACGGTTAGAGGTAGGGTTAGGGTTAGATTTAGGGTTACGGTTAGGGGTATGGTTAGGGTTAGGGTTAGGGGTAAGGGTAGGGGTACGGTTAGGGTTAGGGTAAGTGGTAGGGGTAGGGTTAGGTGTAGGGGTAGGGGTAGCGTTAGTGGTATGGTTAGGGTTAGTGGTAGAGATAGGGTTCGGGTTAGAGGTAGGGGTAGGCGTAGGGTGTGGATTAGGGTTAGAGGTAGGGTTAGGGTTAGGGTTAGGGGTAGGGGTAGGGTTAGGGTTAGGTGTTGGGTTAGGGGTAGGGTTAGGGGTAGGGTTAGGGTTAGGGTTAGGCTTAACTGTAGGGTTAGGTACAGGGTTAGGGTTAGGGTTAGGGTAAGCGTTAGGGGTAGGTTTAGGGTTAGGGTTAGGGTTAGGTTTGGGGGTAGGGTTAGGGTTAGGGTTAGGGGTAGGGGTAGGGTCAGGGTTAGGGTTAGGATTAGGGTTAAGGTTAGGGTTAGGGTAGGGTTAGGGTTATGGTTACGGTTAGGCGTAGGGTTAGGTTTAGGGTTAGGGTTAGCATTAGGGGGAGGGTTATGGTTAGGGTTAGGGTTACAGTTAGGGGTAGGGTTAGGCTTAGGGTCAGGGTTAGGGTTAGGGGTGGGGTTAGGGGGAGGGTTAGGCTTAGTGGTACTGTTAGGGTTAGGGTTAGGGTTAGGGTGAGGGTGAGGGTTAGGTGTAGGGTTAGCGTTAGGGTTAGGGTGAGGGTTAGTTGTAAGGGTAGGGTTAGGGATAGGGTTAGGGTTAGGTTTAGGTTTAGGGGTAGGGTAGGGTTAGGGTTAGGGGTAGGGTTAGGGCTAGGGTTAGTGGTAGGGTTAGGGTTAGGGGTAGGGTTAGGGCTAGGGTTAGGTTAGGGGTAGGGGTAGGGTTAGGGTTAGGGTTAGGTTTAGGTTTAGGGTTAGGGTTAGCGGTAGGGTTAGGGTTAGGGTTAGGGGTAGGGCTAGGGTTAGGGTTAGTGTTCGGGTTAGGGGTAGGGGTAGGGGTACAATAAGGGTTGGGGATAGGGTTAGGGTTAGGGTTAGCATTATGGGTAGGTGTAGGGTTAGTGTTAGGGTTAGCTTTAGGGGTAGGGTTATGGTTAGGGTTTGGGATTGGGGTAGGGGTAGGTGTAGGGCTAGAGTTAGAGTTAGGGGTAGGGGTAGGGTTAGGGTTAGGTGTAGGGTTAGGGTTAGGTTTAGGTTTAGGGTTAGGTGTAGGGTTAGCGTTAGGGGTAGGGTTATGGTTAGGGTTAGTGGTAGGGGTAAGGTTAGGGGTAGGGTGAGGGTTAGGGTTAGTGTTCGAGTTAGGGGTAGGGGTAGGGGTACAGTTAGGGTTAGGGATAGGGTTAGGGTTCAGGTTCGGGTTCGGGGTAGGGTTAGGGTTAGGGTTAGGGTTAGGGTTAGAGTGAGTGGTAGGGATAGGGTTAAGAGTTGAGTTACGGTTAGGGTTAGGGTTAGGTTAGGGGTAGGGGTATGGTTAGGGTTAGGGTTTTAGTGTTCGGGTTAGGGTTAGGGATAGGGTTAGGGGTAAGTGTAGGGTTAGGGTTAGGGTTACGGTTATGGTTAAGGGTAGGGTTAGGGTTAGTGTTAGGGTTAGCGTTAAGGGTATGGTTAGGGTTAGGGGTAGAGTTAGGGTTAGGGTTAGAGGTAGTGGTAGGCGTAGCGTGTGGATTAGGGTTAGCGGTAGGGTTACGGTTAGGGGTAGGGTTAGGGGTAGGGTTAGGGGTAGGTGTTGCGTTAGGGGTAGGGTCAGGGGTAGGGTTAGGCTTAAGGGTAGGGTTAGGTACTGGGTTAGGGTTAGGGTTAGCGTTAGGGGTAGGTTTAGGGTTAGCTTTATGGGTAGTGTTAGGGTTAGGGTTAGGGTAAGGGACAGGGTTAGGTTTAGGATTAGGGTTAGGGTTAGGGTTAGGTTAGGGTAGGGTAAGGGTTAGGGTTAGGGTACGGTTAGGCGTAGGGTTAGGTTTAGGGTTAGGGTTAGCATTAGGGGGAGGGTTCGGATTAGGGTTAGGGTCAGGTGTAGGGTTAGGGTTAGGGTTAGGGTTACGGTTAGAGGTAGGGTTAGGGTTAGATTTAGGGTTACGGTTAGGGGTATGGTTAGGGTTAGGGTTAGGGTTAGGGGTAAGGGTAGGGGTACGGTTAGGGTTAGGGTAAGTGGTAGGGGTAGGGTTAGGTGTAGGGGTAGGGGTAGCGTTAGTGGTATGGTTAGGGTTAGTGGTAGAGATAGGGTTCGGGTTAGAGGTAGGGGTAGGCGTAGGGTGTGGATTAGGGTTAGAGGTAGGGTTAGGGTTAGGGTTAGGGGTAGGGGTAGGGTTAGGGTTAGGTGTTGGGTTAGGGGTAGGGTTAGGGGTAGGGTTAGGGTTAGGGTTAGGCTTAATGGTAGGATTAGGTACAGGGTTAGGGTTAGGGTTAGGTTTAGCGTTAGGGGTAGGTTTAGGGTTAGGGTTAGGGTTAGCTTTAGGGGTAGGGTTAGGGTTAGGGTTAGGGGTAGGGGTAGGGTCAGGGTTAGGGTTAGGATTAGGGTTAAGGTTAGGGTTAGGGTAGGGTTAGGGTTACGGTTACGGTTAGGCGTAGGGTTAGGTTTAGGGTTAGGGTTAGCATTAGGGGGAGGGTTATGGTTAGGGTTAGGGTTACAGTTAGGGGTAGGGTTAGGCTTAGGGTCAGGGTTGGGGTTAGGGGTGGGGTTAGGGGGAGGGTTAGGCTTAGTGGTATGGTTAGGGTTAGGGTTAGGGTGAGGGTGAGGGTTAGGTGTAGGGTTAGGGTTAGGGTTAGGGTGAGGGTTAGTTGTAAGGGTAGGGTTAGGGATAGGGTTAGGGTTAGGTTTAGGTTTAGGGTTAGGGGTAGGGTAGGGTTAGGGTTAGGGGTAGGGTTAGGGCTAGGGTTAGTGGTAGGGTTAGGGTTAGGGGTAGGGTTAGGGCTAGGGTTAGGTTAGGGGTAGGGGTAGGGTTAGGGTTAGGGTTAGGTTTAGGTTTAGGGTTAGGGTTAGTGGTAGGGTTAGGGTTAGGGTTAGGGGTAGGGTTAGGGCTAGGGTTAGGGTTAGGTTAGGGGTAGGGGTAGGGTTAGGGTTAGGGTTAGGTTTAGGTTAGGGGTAGGTGAAGGGGTAGGGGTAGGGTTAGGGTTTTAGGGTTAGGGTTAGGAGTAGGGGTAGGGTTAGCATTAGGTTTAGGGTTAGGATTACGGTTAGGGGTAGGGTTAGGGTTAGGGTTAGCGTTATGGTTAAGTGTATGGTTGGGGTTATGGTTGGGTTTAAGGGTAGTTGTAGGGTTAGGGGTATGGTAGGGTTAGGCGTAGAGTTAGGGTTAGGGTTAGGGTCAGGGGTAGGGTTAGGGTTAGGGTTACGGTTAGAGGTAGGGTTAGGGTTAGATTTAGGGTTATCGTTAGGGGGTATGGTTAGGGTTATTGTTAGTGTTAGCTTTAGGGGTAGGGTTACGGTTATGGTTAGGTTTAGGGGTAGTGTTAGGGTTACGGGTAGGGTTAGGGTTAGGGTTAGGGTTTTTGTTAGCGGTAGGGTTAGGGGTAGGGTTAGCGTTTGGGGTAGGGTTATGGTTAGGGTTAGTGGTAGGGGTAAGGTTAGGGGTAGGGTGAGGATTAGGGTTAGAGTTCGGGTTAGGGGTAGGGGTAGGGGTACAGTTAGGGTTAGGGATAGGGTTAAGGTTAGGGTTAGGGATAAGGTTAGGGTTAGGAATAGGGTTAGGATTAGGGTTAGGGGTAGGGTTAGGTATAGGTCTAGGGTTAGGTTTAGGGTTAGGGTTAGGGTTAGGTTAGGGTTAGGGTTAGGGGTAGGGGTAGGGTTAGGGTGTTAGGGTTAGGAGTAGGGGTAGGGTTAGCCTTAGGTTTAGGGTTAGGGTTACGGTTAGCGGTAGGGTTAGGGTTAGGGTTAGGGTTAGGGGTAGCGTTAGGGGTATTGGTAGGGTTAGGGTTAGGGTTATGGTTATCGGTAGGGTTACGGTTACGGTTAGGGTTCCGGTTAGGGTTAGGTTTAGGCTTAGTGTTAGGGTTAGGGGTATTGTTAGGGTTAGGGTTAGGGGTAGGGTTAGGTTAGGGTTAGGGTTAGGAATAGGGTTAGGGTTAGGGTAGGGGTAGGGGTTTGTTTAGGTTTAGGGTTCCGGTTAGGGTTAGGGTTCCGGTTACGGTTAGGGGAAGGGGTAGGTTTAGGTTTAGGGTTAGGGTTAGGTTTAGCGTTAGGGGTAGGGTTAGGGTTATGGTTAGGGGTAGGGTTAGAGTTAGGTTAGGTTTAGGGTTAGTGTGAGGCTTAGGCTTAGGTTTAGGTTTAGGGGTATTGTTAGGGTTAGGGTTAGGGTTAGGGGTACGGTTAGGGTTAGGGTTAGCTTTAGGAATATGGTTAGGGTTACGGTTAGGGGTAGGGGTAGGGTTAGCGTTAGTGGTAGGATGAGGGTTAGGGTTAGGGGAAGGGGTAGGGTTAGGGTTAGGGTTAGGTTTAACGTTAGGGGTAGGGTTAGAGTTAGGGTTAGGGGTAGGGTGAGGGGTATGGTTAGCGTTAGGGGTAGGGTTATGGTTAGGGTTAGTGGTAGGGGTAAGGTTAGGGATAGGGTGTGGGTTAGGGTTAGTTTTCAGGTTAGGGGTAGGGATAGGGGTACAGTTAGGGTTAGGGATAGGGTTAGGGTTAGGGTTCAGGTTCGGGTTATGGGTAGGGTTAGGGTTAGGGTTAGGGTTAGAGTGAGTGGTAGGGATAGGGTTAAGGGTTGGGTTAGGGTTTGGTTTAGGTTTAGGTTAGGGGTAGGGGTAGGGGCATCGTTACGGTTAGGGTTTTAGGGTTAGGGATAGGGTTAGGGGTAAGGGTACGGTTAGGGTTAGGGGTAGGGTTAGGGTTAGGATTAGCGTTATGGGTGTGGTTAGGGTTAGGGGTAGAGTTAGGGTTCGGGTTAGAGGTAGGGGTAGGCCTAGGGTGTGGATTAGGGTTAGCGGTAGGGTTAGGGTTAGGGGTAGGGGTAGGGGTAGGGGTAGGGTTAGGGTTAGGTGTTGGGTTAGGGGTAGAGTTAGGGGGAGGGTTAGGCTTAAGGGTAGGGTTAGGTACAGGGTTAGGTTTAGGGTTAGGGTTAACGTTAGGCGTACGTTTAGGGTTAGGGTTGGGGTTAGCTTTATGGGTAGGGTTAGGGTTAGGGTTAGGGTTACGGGTAGGGGTAGGGTTAGGCTTAGGGTCAGGGTTAGGGTTAGGGGTGGGGTTAGGGGTAGGGTTAGGCTTAGTGGTACGGTTAGGGTTAGGGTTAGCGTTAGGGTTAGGGTTCGGTTTAGCGTTAAGGGTAGGGTTAGGGTTAGGGTTAGGGTTACGGTTACGGTTAGGGGTAGGGTTAGGGTTAGAGTTAGGGTTACGGTTAGGGGTAGGGTTAGGGTTAGGTTATGGGTAGGGTTTGGTTTAGGGTTAGGGTTAGAGTTAGCATTAGGGGTAGGGTTAGGCTTAGGGTTAGGGTCACCTTTAAGGGTAGGGGTAGGTTTAGGGGAAGGTTTAGGGTTAGTGTTAGTGTTTACGTTAGGGGTATGGGTTAGGGGTAAGGTTAGGCATAGGGTTATGTTAGGGCAGGGTTAGGGTTAGGGTTAGGGTTAGGGTTAGGGTTAGTTTTAGTGTTAGGGTTAGGGGTATGGGTAGGGGTAGGGGGAGGTGTAGAGTTTGGGTTAGGGTAAGGGTTAGGCGTGGGGTTAGGGTTAGGGTTACCGTTAGGGTTAGGGTCAGGGGTAAGGGTTGGGTTAGGGTTAGGGTTAGGTTTAGGGGTAGGGTTAGGAGTAGGGTTAGGGTTAAGGGTAGGGGTTGGGTTTGGGTTAGGGTTAGGGTTAGGGGTAAGAGTAGGGGTAGGGTTATGTTTAGGGTTAGGGTTAGGGGTTGGGGTAGAGTTAGGGTTATGGGTAGGGTTAGGGATAGGGGTAGGGTTAGGGTTAGGGTTAGTGTTAGGGGTAGGGTTAGTGTAAGGTTTAGGGGTAGGGTTAGGGTTAGCGTTAGGGGTAGGGTTAGGGTTAGGGTGAGGGTCACAGTTAGGGTTCGAGTTAGGAGAAGGGGTAGGGTTAGATTTAGGGTTAGTTTTAGGGTTAGGGGTAGGGTTAGGGTTAGGGATAGGGTTAGGAATAGGGTTAGTGTTAGGATTAGGGGTAGGGTTAGGGTTAGGTTTAGGTTTAGGGTTAGGGTTAGGGTTAGCCTTAGTGGTAGGGTTAGGGTTAGGGTTAAGGTTACGGTTAGCGGTAGGGTTAGGGTTGGGTTTAGGATTCCGGTTAGGGTTAGGGTTAGGGTTAGGTGTAGAAGTAGGCTTAGGATTAGGGTTAGGGCTAGGGTTAGCGTTAGAGGTAGGGTCAGAGTTAGAGTTATGGTTAGGGGTAGGGTTAGGGTTAGGGTTAGGGTTAGAGGTAGGGTTAGGGTTAGGGGTAGGGGTAGGGTTAGGGGTATTTTAGGGTTATGGGTAGGGGTAGGGATAGGGGTAGGGGAAGGTTAGGTTTAGGATTAGGGTTAGGGTATGGTAGGGTTAGGGTTAGTGTTAGGGTTACAGTTACGGTTATGGTTCGGGGTTGGGTTAGGGTTAGGATTAGGGTTAGGGGTAGGGTTAGGAGTAGGGTTAGGTTTAGGGTTAGGGTTAGGGTTAGGGTTAGAGTTTGGTTTAGGGTTAAGGTTAGGATTAGGGTTAGCATTAGCGTAAGGTTTGGGTTAAGGTTACGGTTAGGGGTAGGGTTAGGGTTAGGGTTAGTGTTAGGGTTACGGTTACGGTTAGGGGTTGGGTTAGGGTTAGGATTAGGGTTAGGGGTAGGGTTAGGAGTAGGGTTAGGGGTAGGGTTAGGGTTACGGTTAGGGTTAGAGTTTGGTGTAGGGTTAAGGTTAGGATTAGGGTTAGCATTAGCGTAAGGTTTGGGTTAAGGTTACGGTTAGGGGTAGGGTTAGGGTTAGGGGTAGGCGTAGGGTTAGGAGTAGGGTTAATGTTAGGGGTAGGGTTAGGGTTAGGGTTAATGGTGGGGTATGGTTAGGGTTAGGGGTAGGGGTAGGGTTAGGGGTAGGGTTAGGGTTAGGGTTAGGATTAGGGTTAAGGTTAGGGTTAGAGTTAGGGTCAGGATTAGGGTTAGGGTTAGGGTTACGGGTAGGTTTAGGGTTAGGGTTAGGTTTAGCGTTAGGGGTAGGCTTAGGGATAGGGTTAGGGTTAGGGGTAGGGTTACCTTTAGGATTAGAGTTAGGGTTAGGGTTAGAGTAGGGTTAGGGTTAGGGTTACGGTTACGGTTAGGGGTAGGGTGAGGGTTAGGGTTACGGTTAGGGGGGAGGGTTACGGTTGGGGGTAGCGTTAGGGTTAGGGTTAGGGGTAGGGTTAGGGTTAGGGTTATTGTTAAGGGTAGGGTTAGCTTTAGGGTTAGGGTTAGGGTTAGGTTAGGGTTAGGGTTAAGGGTCGGGGTAGAGTTAGCGTTAGGGGTAGGGTTAGGGTTAGGGTTAGGGTCACCGTTAAGGGTAGGGTTAGGATCAGGGTTATGGTTAGAGGTAGGGTTAGGGTTAGGACTAGGGTTAGGGGAAGGGTTAGGGTTAGAGTTAGGGGTAGGGTTAGGTTTAAGGTTAGGGTTAGGGTTAGGGTTAGCGTTAGGGGTAGGTTTAGGGTTAGGGTTAGCGTTAGGGTTAGTGTTAGGGTTAGGGTTAGTCTTTGTGTCGTTTTAGGGTTAGGGTTAGACTTACGGTTACTGGTAGGGTTAGGGTTAGGGGTAGGTTTAGGTTAGGGGTGGGGGTAGGGTTAGGGTTAGGGTTAGGGTTAGGGTTAGGGTTCGGGTTAGTCTTAGTGTCGTTTTAGGGTTAGGGTTAGACTTACGGTTACTGGTAGGGTTAGGGTTAGGGGTAGGTTTAGGTTAGGGGTGGGGGTAGGGTTAGGGTTAGGTTTAGGGTTTTAGGGTTAGGGTTAGGGGTAGGGGTAGGGGTAGGGTTAGGGTTAGGTTTAGGTTTAGGGGTAGGGTTAGGGTTAGGTTTAGAGTTAGGGTTAGCGTTAGGGGCATGGTTAGGTGTAGGGTCAGGGTTATGGTTAGGGGTAGGTTTAGGGTTATGGTTAGGGGTAGGGATAGGGGTAGGGTTAGGGTTAGAGTTAGGGTTAGGGTTAGGGTTAGCGTTTGCGTAGGGTTAGGGTGAGGTTTAGGGAAACGGTTAAGAGTATGGTTAGGACTAGGGTTAGGGGTAGGGTTAGGGTTAGGGGTAGGGGAAGGGGTAGGGTTAGGGTTAGGGGTTAGGGTTAGGGTTAGGATTAAGGTTGGGGGTAGGGTTAGGGTTAAGGTTAGGGTTAGAGTTAGCGTTAGGGATAGGGATAGGGTTAGGTTTAGTGTTAGTGTCAACGTTAAGAGTATGGTTAGGATTAGGGTTAGGGTTAGGATTAAGGTTAGCGGAATGGTTAGGGTTAGGGTTAGTGTTAGGGTTAGCGTTAGGGGGAGAGTTAGGTTTAGGGTTAGGGTTACAGTTAGGGGTAGAGTTAGGGTTAGGGTTAATGTTAGGGGTAGGGTTAGGAGTAGGGTTAATGTTAGGGGTAGGGTTATGGTTGGGGTTAGTGGTTGGGTAGGGGTAGGTTTAGGGGTAGGGTTAGGGGAAGAGTTAGGTGTAGCGGTAGGGTTAGCATTAGGGTTAGTGTTTTAGGGTTAGGGTTAGGAGTAGGGTTAGGGTTAGGGTTAGTGGTAGGGGTAGGGTTAGGGGTAGGGTTAGGGTTATGGTTAGTGTTCTGGTTAAGGTTAAGGTTAGGGTTAGGGGTTAGGGTTATAGTTAGGGTTAGGTTTAGGGGTAGGGGTAGTGGTAGGGGTACGGTTAGGCATAGGGATAGGTTAGTGTTAGGGTTAGGGTTAGGGTTGGGGTAGGGTTAGGGCTAGGGTTTTAGGGTTAGGGTTAGGAGTAGGGTTAGGCTTACGGGTAGGGTTAGGGTTAGGGTTAGGGTTAGGATTAGGGTTAGGGGTAGGGTTAGGTTTAGGGTTTTAGGGTTATGGTTAGGGTTACGGTTAAGGTTAGGGTTCGGTTAGGTGTAGGATTAGGGTTAGGGTTAGGGTTAAGTTAGGGGTAGGGTTAGGTTTAGGGTTTTAGGGTTAGGATTACAGGTAGGGTTAGGGTTAGGGTTAGGGTTAAGTTTAGACTTAGTTGTAGAGGTAGGGTTAGGGGTAGGGTTAGGGTTATGGTTAGGGTTCGTGTAAGGGGCATGGGTAGATGTACAGTTAGGGTTAGGTTTAGGATTAGGGTTAGGGTTAGGGTTAGGGGTAGGGGTAGGGTTAAGGTTAGGGTTAGGGGTAGTGGTAGGGGTAGTGTTAGGGGTAGGGATAGATTATGGTTATGGTTAGGGTTAGGGTTAGGGTAGGGGTAGGGTTAGGGTTTTAGGGTTAGGGGTAGGGTTAGGAATAGGTGTATGTATAGTGGTACAGTTAGGATTAGCTTTAGGATTAGGGTTAGGGTTAGGGTTAGGGTTAGGGTTAGGCGTAGTGTTAGGGGTAGGGGTAGAGGTAGGGGTGGGGGTAGGGTTAGGGTTAGGGTTTTAGGGTTAGGGTTAGGGTTCTGGTTATGGTTCGGGTTAGGGTTATGGTTAGGGTTAGGGTCACGGTTAAGGGTAAGATTAGGATTAGGGTTAGGGTTAGGTGTAGGGTGAGGATTAGGGTTAGGGGAAGGGTTAGGGTAGGGGTAGGGGTAGGGTTTGGGTTAGGTTCAGGGTTAGGGTTAAGGTTAGGGTTAGGTTTAGGTTTAGGGTTAGGGTTAGGATTAGCGTTAGGGTTAGTGTTAGGTTTAGGGTTAGGGGTAGGGTTAGGGTTAGGGTTAGGAGAAGGGTTAGGGTTAGCGTTAGGGGTAGGTTAGGGTTAGTGTTATCGTTAGCGTTAGGGGTAGGGTTAGGGTTAGGGTTAGGGGTAGGGTTAGGATTAGGGTTAGAGTTAGGGTTAGAGTAGGGTTAGGTTTAGGGATATGGTTAGGGTTAGGGTTAGGGTTAGGTTTAGGGTTAGCGTTAGGGGGAGGGTTACGGTTAGGGTTACGGTTAGGGGTAGGGTTAGGGTTAGGGTTAGGGGTAGGTTTAGGGTTAAGGTTAGTGTTAGGGGTAGGGTTAGGGTTAGGGTTAGGGTTATGGTTAGGGGTAGGGTTAGGGTTAGGGTTAGGGGTGGGCGTAGGGTTAGGGTTAGGGTTAGGGTTACAGTTAGCGTTAGGGGTAGGGTTAGGTTTAGTGTTAGGGTCACCGTTAAGGGTAGGTTTAGAATTAGGGTTTGGGTTAGGGGTAGGGTTAGGGTTAGGGTTAGGGTTAGGGGAAGGGTTAGGGTTAGGGTTAGGGTAGGGTTAGGCTTAGGGTTAGGGTTAGGGGTAGGGTTAGTGTTAGGGGGAGGGTTAGGTTTAGGGTTAGGGTTATGGTTAGGGGTAGAGTTAGGTTTAGGGTTAGTGTTAGGGTAGGGTTAGAAGTAGGGTTAATGTTAGGGGTAGGGTTAGGGTTACGGTTAGTGGTTGGGTAGGATCAGAGTTAGGGGTAGAGGTAGGGGAAGGGGTAGGCTTAGGGTTAGGATTAGGGTTAGGGTTATGGTTAGGGTATGTTTAGAGGTAGGGTTATGGTTAGGGTTAGGTTTAGTGGTAGGGGTAGGAGTAGGGGTAGGGTTAGGTTTAGGATTAGGTTTCGGGGTTACGGGTAGGGGTAGGTGTACAGTTAGGTTTATGGTTAGTATTAGGGTTAGGGTTAGGGTTAGGGTTAAGTGTAGGGTTAGGGTTAGGGTTAGTGGTAGGGTTAGGGTTAGGGTTAGGGTTAGAGTTAGGGTTAGGGTAGGGGTAGGGTTAGGGTTAGGGTTTTAGGGTTAGGGGTAGGGGTAGTGTTAGGGTTAGGGGTAGGAGTAGGGTTAGGGGTAGGGTTAGGGTTATGGGTTAGGGTTAGAGTTAGGGTTAGGGGTAGGGGCAGTGGTAGTGGTAGGGTTAGGCGTAGGGATAGGTTACGTTTAGGGTTAGGGTTATGGTTGGGGTAGGGTTAGGGCTCGGGTTTTAGGGTTAGGGTTAGGGGTAGGGTTAGGGGTAGGGGTAGGGGTAGGGTTAGGGTTAGGGTTAGCGTTAGTGGTAGGGGTAGGGTTATGGTAGGGGTAGGGTTAGGGTTAGGGTTAGGGTAGGGGTAGGGGTAGGGTTAGGGTTAGGGTTTTAGGGTTAGGGTTAATGTTAGGGTTAGGGTTCAGGTTAGGGGTAACATTAGGTTTAAGTTTAGGGGTAGGTTAGGGGTAGGTGTAGGATTAGGGTTAGTGTTTTAGGGCTAGGATTACGGGTAGGGTTAGGGTTAGGGTTAGGTTTAGGTTTAGTTGTAGGGGTAGATTTAGGGGTAGGCTTAGGGTTATGGTTAGGGTCCTGTTAGGGGTATGGGTAGGGGTACAGTTAGGGTTAGGTATAGGATTAGGGTTAGGGTTAGGGTTAGGGGTAGGTTTAGGGTTAGGTGTAGGGTTAGGGGTAGTGGTAGGGGTAGGAATAGGGGTAGGGATAGGTTAGGGTTAGGGTTAGGGTAGGGGTAGGGGTAGGGTTAGGATTTTAGGGATAGGGTTAGGGGTAGGGTTAGGGTTAGGGTTAGGTTAAGTGATAGGTGTAGGGTTACCGGTAGGGTTATGTTTAGGGTTAGGGTCCAGATTAGGGGGAAGGGGTAGGGGTACAGTTAGGGTTAGGTTTAGGATTAGGGTTAGGTTTAGGGTTAGGGTTAGGGGTAGGGTTAGGGTTAGGGTTAGGGTTAGTGGTAGAGTAGGGTTAGGGTTAAGGTTATGGTTAGAGTTAGGGTTAGGTGTAGGCGTAGGTGTAGGGTTACGGTTTGGGTTTTAGGATTAGGGTTTCGGGTAGGGGTAGGGGTACGGGTAGGTTTAGGGTTAGGGTTAGGGTTAGGGGTAGAGTTAGGGTTAGGGGTAGTGTTACGGGTAGGGTTTGGGTTAGGGTTAGCGGTTGGGTTAGGGTTATGGTTAGAGTTAGGTTTAGGGGTAGGGTTAGGGTTAGGGTTAGGGTTAGGTGTTGGGTTAGGGATAGGGTTAGGGGTAGGGTTAGGGTTAGGGTTACCATTAGGGGTAGGGTTAGGGTGAGGGTTAGGGTCACGGTTAAGGGTAGGGTTAGGAATAGAGTTAGGGGTAGGGTTAGGGTTAGGGTTAGGGGAAGTGTTAGGTTTAGGGGTAGGGTTAGGGGTAGGGTTAGGTTTAGGTTCAGGGTTAGGGTTAGGGTTAGGGTTAGCTTTAGGTGTAGGTTTAGGGTTAGGGTTACGGTTAGAGTTAGGGATAGAGGTAGGGTTAGGGTTAGGATTTGGGGTAGGGTTAGGGTTAGCGTTAGGGGTAGGGGTAGGGTTAGGGTTTGGGTTAGGGATAGGTGTAGGGTTAGGGTTAGGGTTAGGGTTAGCGTTAGGGATATGGTTAGGGTTAGGTTTAGGGTTACGGTTAGGGGTAGGTTTAGGGTTAGGGTTAGGGGTAGGGGTAGGGTTAGGGTTCGGTTTAGGGTTATGGGTATGGTTAGGGTTGGAGTTAGGGGTAGGGGTAGCGGTAGAGTTTGGGTTAGGGTTAGCGGTAGGGTTAGTGTTAGGGTTAGGGTTAGGTGTAGGGTTAGGGTTTGGGATAGTGTTAGGGGTTGGGTTAGGGGTAGGGTTAGGAGTAGGGTTAGGGATAGGGGTATGGTTAGGTTTAAGGTTGGGTTAGGGTTAGCGTTTGGTGTAGTGTTAGGGTGAGATTTAGGGAAACTGTTAAGCGTAGGGTTAGGGTTAGGGTTAGGGTTAGGGTGAGGGGTATTGTTAGGGGTAGGGTTAGGGTTAGGTTTAGGGTTCAGGTTAGGGGTAGGGGTAGGGTTAGGTTTTGGGTTAGGGTTAGGGTTACGTTTACGGGTAGGGTTAGGTTTAGGGTTAGTGGTAGGGGTAGGGTTAGGGATAGGGTTAGGGTTAGGGTTAGGGTTACTTGTAGGGGTAGGGTTAGGGGTAAGGTTAGGGTTAGGGGTTAGGGTTAGGGTTAGGGTTAGGTGTAGGGGTAGTGGTAGGGGTAGGGTTAGGCGTAGGGATAGGTTAGGGTTAGGGTTATGGTTGGGGTAGGGTTAGGGGTAGGGTTTTATGGTTAGGGTTAGGGGTAGGGTTAGGGTTAGGTGTAGGGGTAGTTGTAGGGGTAGGGTTAGGCGTAGGGATAGGTTAGGGTTAGGGTTAGGATTAGGGTTATGGTTGGGGTAGGGTTAGGGCTAGGGTTTTAGGGTTAGGGTTAGTGGTAGGGTTAGGGTTAGGGTTAGGGGTAGGGGTAGGGTTAGGGTTAGTGTTAGTGGTAGGGGTAGGTTAGGGGTAGGGGTAGGTTTAGGGTTAATGTTAGGGTTAGGGTTAGGGTTAGGGTTAGTGGTTGGGTAGGGTTGGGGTTAGGGGTAGGGGTAGGGGTAGGCATAGGCTTATGATTAGGATTAGGGTTAGGGTTATGGTTAGGGTTGCGGTTAGGGGTAGGTTTAGTGTTAGAGTTTGGTTGGTTTAGTGTTAGGGGTAGGGTTAGGGGTAGGGTTTGAGTTAGGATTACGGTTCGGGGTTAGGGGTAGGGGTAGGGGTACCGTTACGGTTAGGGTTAGGATTAGGGTTAGGGTTAGGTTTAGGGTTAAGGTTAGGGTTAGGTTTAGAGTTAGGGTTAGGATTAGTGGTCGGGTTAGGGTTAGGGTTAGGGTTAGGGGAAGGGTTAGGGTTAAGGTTAGGGTTAGGGTTAGAGTTAGCGTTGGGGGTAGGGCTAGAGTTAGTGT
The DNA here is from genome assembly GCA_024803745.1 of Megascapheus bottae. NCBI lineage: Eukaryota > Metazoa > Chordata > Mammalia > Rodentia > Geomyidae > Megascapheus > Megascapheus bottae. Next base: position 2,163,091 of record JANJXV010000033.1, read on the forward strand.
TAGGGTCACCATTAAGGGTAGGGTTAGGATTAGGGTTAAGGTTAGGGTTAGGGTTAGGGTTAGGGGTAGAGTTAGGGGGAGGGTTAGGTTTAGGGTTAGGGTTTCGTTTAGGGGTAAGGTTAGGGTTAGGGTTAATGGTAGGGGTAGGGTTAGGAGTAGGGTTAATGTTAGGGGTAGGGGTAGGGTTAGGGTTAGTGGTTGGGTAGGGTAAGGGTTAAGGGTAGGGGTAGGGGAAGGGTTAGGGTAAGGATTAGGGTTAGGTTATGGTTAGGTTTACGTTTAGGGGTAGGTTTAGGGTTAGGGTTAGGGTTAGGTTTAGTGGTAGGGGTTGGGTTAGTGTTGGATTTAGGGTTAGGATTAGGGTTCGGGGTTAGGGGTAGGGGTAGGGGTACAGTTAGGGTTAGGGTTAGGATTAGGGTTAGGGTTAGGTTTAGGGTTAAGGGTAGGGTTAGGGTTAGGGTTAGTGGTAGGGGTAGGGTTAGGGGTAGGGTTAGGGTAGGGGTTGGGTTAGGGTTAGGGTTTTATGGTTAGGGTTAGGGGTAGGGTTAGGGTTAGGTTTAGTGGTAGGGGTAGGGTTAGGGGTAGGTTTAGGCTTATGGTTAGCTTTCAGATTAGGGGTAGGGGTAGGGGTATAGTTAGGGTTAGGTTTAGGATTAGGTTTCGGGTTAAGTTTAGGGTTAAGGGTAGGGTTAGAGTTAGGGTTATGGTTAGGGGTAGGGGTAGTGGTAGGGGTAGGGTTAGGGGTAGGGATAGGTTAGGATTAGGGTTAGGGGTAGGGTTAGGGTTGGGGTAGGGTTAGGGTTAGGGTTTTAGGGTTAGGGTTAGGGGTAGGGTTAGGGTTAGGTTTAGTGGTAGGGGTAGGGTTAGGGGTAGGGTTAGGGTTAGTGGTAGGGGTAGGTTTAGGTGGAGGGTTTGGGTTAGGGTTAGGGGTAGGTGTAGGGGTAGGGTTAGGGGTAGGGTAAGGGTTAGGTTTTAGGTTGAGTGTTAGAGTTATGGCTAGGGTTCGGGTTAGGGGTAGCGTTAGGGTTAGGGTTAGGGTTAGTTTAGGGGTAGGGGTAGGGTTATGGTTAGTGTTTTAGGGTTAGGATGACGGGTAGAGTTAGTGTTAGGGTTAGGGTTAGGTTTAGGTTTAGTTGTAGGGGTAGGTTTAGGGGTAGGGTTAGGGTTATGTTTAGGGTTCGTGTTAGGGGTATGGGTAGGGGTACAGTTAGGGTTAGGTTTAGGATTAGGGTTAGGGGTAGGGGTAGGGTTATGGTTAGGGGTAGGGGTAGGGGTATTGGTAGGGGTAGGGTTAGGGGTAGGGATAGGTTAGGGTTAGGGTTAGGGTAGGGGTAGGGGTAGGGTTAGGGTTAGGGTTTTATGGTAGGTTAGGGGTAGGGTTAGGGTTAGGTTTAGTGGTAGGGGTATGGTTAGGGGTAGGTTTAGGCTTATGGTTAGCGTTCAGATTAGGGGTAGGGGTAGGGGTATAGTTAGGGTTAGGTTTAGGATTAGGTTTCGGGTTAAGGTTAGGGTTAGGGGTATGGTTAGAGTTAGGGTTATGGTTAGGGGTAGGGGTAGTGGTAGGGGTAGGGTTAGGGGTAGGGATAGGTTAGGTTTAGGGTTAGGGGTAGGGTTAGGGTTGGGGTAGGGTTAGGGTTAGGGTTTTAGGGTTAGGGTTAGGGGTCGGGTTAGGGTTAGGGTTAGTGGTAGGGGTAGGCTTAGGGGTAGGGTTAGGGATAGTGGTAGGGGTAGGTTTGGGTGGAGTGTTAATGTTAGGGTTAGGGTTAGGCGTAGGGGTAGGGGTAGGGTAAGGGTTAGGTTTTAGGGTTAGTGTTAGGGTTATGTCTAGGGTTCGGGTTAGGGGGAGCGTTAGGGTTAGGGTTAGGGTTAGTTTAGGGGTAGGGGTAGGGTTATGGTTAGTGTTTTAGGGTTAGGATTACGGGTTGAGTTAGGGTTAGGGTTAGGGTTAGGTTTAGGTTTAGTTGTAGGAGTAGGTTTAGGGGTAGGGTTAGGGTTATGTTTAGGGTTCGTGTTAGGGGTATGGGTTGGGGTACAGTTAGGGTTAGGTTTAGGATTGGGTTAGGGTTAGGTTTAGGGTTAGGGGTAGGGTTATGGTTAGGGGTAGGGGTAGGGGTAGTGGTAGGGGTAGGGTTAGGGGTAGGGATAGGTTAGGGTTAGGGTTAGGGTTAGGGTAGGGGTACGGTTAGGGTTAGGGTTAGGGTTGGGGTTAAAGGGTTAGGGTTAGGGTTAGGGTTAGGGTTTTAGGGTTAAGGTTAGGGTTAGGGTTAGGGGTAGGTTTAGGGTTAGTGGTAAGGTAGGGTTACCGATAGGGTTAGGGTTAGGGTTAGGGTTCAGCTTAGGGGGAAGGGGTAGGGGTACAGTTAGGGTTAGGTTTAGGATAAGGGTTAGGTTTAGGGTTAGGGGTAGGGGTAGGGGTAGGGTTAGGGTTAGGGTTAGTGGTAGTGTAGGGTTAGGGGTAGGGTTAGGCTTAGAGTTAGGGTTAGGGGTAGGGGTTAGGGTTAAGGTTAGGGTTAGGGTTAGATTTACGATTTGGGTTTTAGGATTATTGTTAGGGGTAGGGGTAGGGGTACGGGTAGGTTTAGGGTTAGGATTAGGGTTAGGGTTAGGGGTAGGGTTAGGGGTAGGGTTTGGGTTAGGGTTAGCCGTAGGGTTAGAGTTATGGTTAGAGTTAGGGTTAGGGGTAGGGTTAGGATTAGGGTTGGTTAGGGGTAGGGTTAGGGTTAGGGTTAGGTTTAGGGTAACCGTTAGGGGTAGGGTTAGTGTGAGGGTTAGGGTCACGGTTAAGGGTAGGGTTAGGATTAGGGTTAGGGTTAGCAGTAGTGTTAGGGTTAGGTTTTGGGGAAGTGTTAGGGTTAGGGGTAGGGTTAGGTGTAGGGTTAGGGTTAGGTTCAGGGTTAGGGTTAGGGCTCGGGTTAGGGTTAGGGTAGGGTTAGGGTTAAGGCTAGGGTTAGGGTTAGAGTTAGCGTTGGGGGTAGGGCTAGAGTTAGTGTTACGGTCACCATTAAGGATAGGGTTAGGATTAGGGTTAGGGTTTGGGGTAGGGTTAGGGTTAGGGTTAGGCTTAGGGTTAGGGTTAGGGTTAGCGTTAGGGGGAGGGTTAGGTTTAGGGTTAGGGTTTCGGTTAGGGGTAAGGTTAGGGTTAGGGTTAATGGTAGGGGTAGGGTTAGGAGTAGGGTTAATGTTAGGGGTAGTGGTAGGGTTAGGGTTAGTAGTTGGGTAGGGTACGGGTTAGGGGGAGGGGTAGGGGAAGGGTTAGGGTAAGGATTAGGGTTAGGGTTATGGTTAGGTTTATGTTTATGGGTAGGTTTAGGGTTAGGGTTAGGGTTACGTTTAGTGGTAGGGGTTGGGTTAGTGTTGGATTTAGGGTTAGGATTAGGGTTCGGGGTTCGGGGTAGGGGTAGGGGTACAGTTAGGGTTAGGGTTATGATTAGGGTTAGGGTTAGGTTTAGGGTTAAGGGTAGGGTTAGGGTTAGGGTTAGTGGTAGGGGTAGGGTTAGGGGTAGGGTTAGGGTAGGGGTTGGGTTAGGGTTAGGGTTTTATGGTTAGGGTTAGGGGTAGGGTTAGGGTTAGGTTTAGTGGTAGGGGTAGGGTTAGGGGTAGGTTTAGGCTTATGGTTAGCTTTCAGATTAGGGGTAGGGGTAGGGGTATAGTTAGGGTTAGGTTTAGGATTAGGTTTCGGGTTAAGTTTAGGGTTAGGGGTAGGGTTAGAGTTAGGGTTATGGTTAGGGGTAGGGGTAGTGGTAGGGGTAGGGTTAGGGGTAGGGATAGGTTAGGATTAGGGTTAGGGTTAGGGTTACGGTTAGGGGTAGTGTTAGGGTTAGAGGTAGGGTTACGGTTAGGCATAGGGTTAGGTTTAGGTTTACGGTTAGGGTTAGGTGTAGGGTTAGGTTTAGGTTTACAGTTAGCGTTAGGGGTAGGGTTAGAGTTAGTCTTGGGGTCACCGTTAAGGGTAGGGTTAGGATTAGGGTTAGGGGTAGGGGTAGGTTTAGGGTTAGGGCTAGGGTTAGGGGAAGGGTTAGGGTTAGGGTTAGGGTTAGGGTTAGGGGGAAGGTTAGGTTTAGGGTTAGGGTTACGGTTAGGGGTAGGCTTTGGGTTAGGGTTAATGTTAGGGTTAGGGTTAGGGTTGGGGTTAGTGGTTGGGTAGGGTTAGGGTTAGGGGTAGGGGTAGGGGTAGGCGTACACTTATGGTTAAAATTAGGGTTAGGGTTATGGTTAGGGTTACGGTTACGGGTACGTTTAGGGTTAGAGTTTGGGTTAGGTTTAGTGGTAGGGGTAGGGTTAGGGGTAGGGTTTGGGTTAGGATTACGGTTCGGGGTTAGGGGTAGGTGTAGGGGTACCTTTAGTGTTAGGGTTAGGATTAGGGTTATTGTTAGGTTTAGGGTTAAGCGTAGGGTTAGGGTTAGGGTTAGGGTTAGTGGTCGGGGTAGGGTTAGGGTTAGGGTTAGGGGTAGGGGTAGGGTTAGGTTTAAGGGTAGGGTTAGGGTTAGAGTTAGCTTTGGGGGTAGGGCTAGAGTTAGTGTTAGGGTCACCATTAAGGGTAGGGTTAGGATTAGGTTTAGGGGTAGGGTTAGGATTAGGGTTAGGGGAAGGGTTAGGGTTAGGGTTAGGGTTAGCATTAGGGGGAGGGTTAGGTTTAGGGTTAGGGTTTCGGTTAGGGGTAAGGTTAGGGTTAGGGTTAATGTTAGGGGTAGGGTTAGGAGTAGGGTTAACGTTAGGGGTAGGGTTAGGGGTAGTGGTTGGGTAGGGTAAGGGTTAGGGGTAGGCATAGGGGAAGGGTTAGGGGAAGGATTAGGGTTAGGGTTATAGTTAGGTTTACGTTTAGGGGTAGGTTTAGGGTTAGGGTTAGGGTTAGGTTTAGTGGTAGGGGTTGGGTTAGTGGTGGATTTAGAGTTAGGATTAGGGTTCGGGGTTAGGGGTAGGGATACGGGTACAGTTAGGGTTAGGGTTAGGATTAGGGTTAGGGTTATGGTTAAGGGTAGGGTTAGGGTTAGGGTTAGGGTTATTGGTAGGGGTAGGGTTAGGGGTAGGATTAGGTTTAGGGTAGTGGTTGGGTTATGGTTAGGGTTTTATGGTTAGGGTTAGGGGTAGGGTTAGGGTTAGGTTTAGTGGTAGGGGTAGGGTTAGGGGTAGGGTTAGCTTTATGGTTAGCGTTCAGATTAGGGGTAGGGGTAGGGGTATAGTTAGGGTTAGGTTTAGGATTAGGTTTAGGGTTAAGGTTAGGGTTAGGGGTAGGGTTAGAATTAGGGTTAGGGTTAGTGGTAGGGGTAGTGGTAGGGGTAGGGTTAGGGGTAGGGATAGGTTAGGGTTATTGTTAGGGGTAGGGTTAGGGTTGGGGTAGGGTTAGAGTTAGGGTTTTAGGGTTAGGGTTAGGGGTAGGGTTAGGGTTAGGGTTAGTGGTAGGGGTAGGGTTAGGTGTAGGGTTAGGGTTATGGTTAGGGTTCGGCTTAGCAGTAGGGGTACAGTTAGGGTTAGGTTTAGGATTAGGGTTAGGGTTAGTGGTAGGGGTAAGGTTGGAGGTAGGTTTAGGGTTAGGTTTAGGGTTAAGGGTAGGGGTAGGTTTTGATTTAGGGGTAGGGTTACGGTTTGTGTTTTAGGGTTAGGGTTAGCGTTAGGGGTAGGGGTAGGTTTAGGGTTAGGGTTAGGGTTAGTGTTAGCGTTAGGGGTATGGTTAGGGTTAGGGTTTGGGTTGCAGTTAGGGGCAGGGTTAGGGTTAGGGTTAGGGTTAAGCGTAGGGGTAGGGGTAGGGTTAGATTTAGGGTTAGGGGTAGGGTTAGGGTTAGGTGTAGGGCTAGGGGTAGGGGTAGGGTTAGGGTTAGGCTTTTAGGGTTAGGGTTAGGGGTAGGGGTAGGGGTAGGGTTAGGATTAGGGTTATAGGGTTAGGGTTAGGGTTAGGGTAGGGGTAGGGTTAGGGTTAGGATTAGGGGTAGGGTTTAGGTTAGGATTAGGGTTAGGGGTATTGGTATGGTTAGGGTTAGTGTTAGGGTAAGGGTTAGGGTTAGGGATAGGTGTAGGGTTATGGTTAGTGTTATGGTTAGCGTTAGGGATATTGTTAGGGTTAGGGTTAGGGTTATGGTTAGGGGTAGGGATAGGGTTAGGGTTAGGGGTAGGGATAGGTTTAGGGTTAGGTTTAGGGTTAGGGGTAGGGGTAGGGTTTGGTTTAGGGGTAGGGGTAGTGGTAGGGTTTGGGTTAGTGTAAGCGGTAGGGTAAGGGTTAGGGTTAGGGGTTGGGTCAGGGGTAGGGTTAGGGGTATGGTTAGGTTTAGGTTTAGGGTTAGGGTTAGCGTTTGGGGTAGGGTTAAGGGGAGGTTTAGGGAAACTGTTAAGGCTAGGGTTAGGGTTAGGGTTAGGGTTAGGGTGAGGGGTAGGGTTAGGGTAGGGGTAGGGTTAGGGTTACTGGTAGGGGTAGGGTTAGGGGTATGTTTAGGGTAAGGGTTAGTGTTAGGTTTAGGGGTAGGGGTAGGGTTAGTGGTAGGGGTAGGGTTAGGGTTAGGGTTAGGGCTAGGTTTAAGGGAGGGGTAGAGGTAGGGGTAGGGTTAGAGTTAGGTTTTAAGGTTAGGGTTAGGGTTAGGGGTAGGGGTAGGTGTACGGTTCGGTTTACGGGTAGGGTTTGGGTTATGGTTAGGGGTAGGGTTAAGTTTAGGGTTAGGGTTAGGTTTAGCGTTAGGGGTATGGTTAGGTTTAGGGTTAGGATTACGGTTAGGGGTAGGGTTAGGGTTATGGTTAGGGTTAGGGGTAGGGTTAGGTTTAGAGTTAGGGTCAGGGTAGAGTTAGGTTTAGGGTTAGGGGGAGGGTTAGTGGTAGGGTTTGGGTTAGGGTTCGTGGTAGGGTTTGGGTTAGGGTTAGGGTTAGGTTTTGGGGTAGGGTTAGGGGTAGGGTAAGGATTAGGGTTAGGGTTACGGTTAGAGTTAGCCTTAGGGGTAGGGTTAGGGTTAGTGTTAGGGTCACCGTTAAGGGTTAGGGGTAGGGTTTGGGTTAGGGTTAGCGGTAGGGTTAGGTTAGGGTTAGGGTTAGGGTTAGCGTTAGGGGGTGGGTTAGGGTGAGGGTTAGGGTTATGGTTAGGGTAGGGTTAGGGTTAGGGTTAATTTAAGCAGTAGGATTAGGAGTACGGTTAATGTTAATTGTAGGCTTAGTGTTAGGGTTATTGGTTGGATAGGGTTAGGGTTAAGGTTAGGGGTAGGGTTAGGGGTAGGGTAGGGTTAGTGTTAGGGTTAGGATGAGGGTTGGGGTTAGGGTTAGGATTACGGTTAGGGGTAGGGTTATGGTTAGGTTTTTGGTTACCGTTAGGGTTAGTGGTAGGGGTAAGGTTAGGGGTAGGTTAGGGTTAGGATTAGGGTTCGGGTTAGGGGAAGGGGTAGGTGCACAATTAGGGTTAGGGTTAGGATTAGGGTTAAGGGTAGGGTTAGGGTTAGCGTTAGTGGTAGGGGTAGGTTTAGGGTTAGGGTTAGGGTTAGGTTAGAGGTAGGGTTAGGGTTTGGGTTTTAGGGTTAGGGTTAGGGGTAGGGTTAGGTTTAGGTTTAGGGCTGGATTAGTGGTAGAGGTAGGGTTTGAGGTAGGGGTAGGGTTATGGTTAGCGTTCGGGTTAGGGGTAGGGGTAGGGGTACAGTTATGGTTAGGTTTAGGATTAGGGTTAGGGTTAGGGTTTGGGTTAGGGTTAGAGTTAGGGTTAGGGTTAGGGATAGGGGTAGGGGTAATGGTAGGGGTAGGGTTACGGGTAGTGATAGGTTAGGGTTAGTGTTAGGGTTAGGGTTAGGTTTGGGGTAGGGTTAGGGTTAGGGTTTTAGGGTTAGGGGTAGGTGTAGGGTTAGGGTTAGGGTTAGGGTTCGTGGTGGGGTTAGGGTTAGGGGTAGGGGTAAGGTTATGGTTAGGGTTCGGGTTAGGGGTAGGGGTACGGGTAAAGTTAGGGTTAGGTTTAGGATTAGGGTTAGGGTTAGGGTAGGGGTAGGGTTATGGTTTGGGTTTTAGGGTTATGGTTAGGGTTAGGGTTAGGGGTAGGGTTAGGGTTAGGGATAGGTTTAGGTTTAGCATTAGGGGTATGGGTTTGGGTTAGGTGTAGAGTTAAGCGTAGGGGTAGGGGAAGAGTTAGGTTAGGGTTAGGGGTAGGGTTAGGGTTAGGGTTAGGGGTAGGGGTAGGGTAGGGGTAGGGTTATGGTTTGGGTTTTAGCATTAGGGTTAGAGTTAGGGGTAGCGGGATGGGTAGGGCTAGGGTTAGGTTTAGGGTTAAGGTTAGGGTTAGGGTTACGATTAGGGTAAGGGTTCGGGTTGCGGTTATGGGTAGGGTTAGAGTTAGGTTTAGGGTTAAGCGTACGAGTAGTGGAAGAGTTAGGTTTAGGGTTAGGGGTAGGGTTAGGGTTAGCGGAAGGGGTAGGGATAGGGTTAGGGTTAGGGTTATAGGGTTAGGGGTAGAGGTAGGGTTAGGGTTAGGATTTGGGGTAGGGTTAGGGTTAGGGTTAGCGTTCGTGGTAAGGGTAGGGTTAGGGTTTTAGGGTTAGGGTTAGGGTTCGGGTTAGGGGTAGCGTTAGGGTTAGGTTTAGTGTTAGGGGTAGGGTTAGGGTTAGGGTTAGTGGTAGGGGTAGGGTTAGGGGCAGGGTTAGGGTTAGGGTTAGGGTTAGGGGTAGGGGTAGGGGTAGGGGTAGGGTTAGGGTTAGAGTTTTAGGGTTAGGGTTAGGGTTAGGGTTAGTGTTGGGGTTAGGGGTAGTGTAAGGGTTAGGGTTAGGGTTAGCGTTAGGTTAGGGGTAGGGGTAGGGTTAGTTTTAGTGTTTTACGGTTAGGATTACGGGTAGGGTTAGGGTTAGGGTAAGGGTTAGGTTTACGTTTAGTTGTAGGGGTAGGTTTAGGGGTAGGGTTAGGGTTATGGTTAGGGTTCGTGTTAGGGGTATGGGTAGGGTTATAGTTAGAGTTAGGTTTAGGATTAGGGTTAGGGTGAGGGTTAGGGGTAGGGTTAGGGTTAGGGGTAGGGTTAGGGTTAGGGGTAGGAGTAGGGGTAGTGGAAGGGGTAGGGTTAGGGGTAGGGATAGGTTAGGTTTAGAGTTAGGGTTAGGGTTAGGGTAGGGGTAGGGTTAGGGTTAGGATTTTAGGGCTGGGTTAGGGGTAGGGTTAGGGTTAGGTTTAGGGTTAGTTGTAGGGTAGGGTTACCGGTAGGGTTAGGGTTAGGGTTAGGGTTCAGCTTAGGGGGAAGGGGTAGGGGTACAGTTAGGGTTAGGTTTAGGATAAGGGTTAGGTTTAGGGTTAGGGTTAGGGGTAGGGTTAAGTTTAGGGTTAGTGGTAGGGTAGGGTTAGGGGTAGGGTTAGGATTAGAGTTAGGGTTAGGGGTAGGGGTAGGGGTAGGGTTACGGTTTGGGTTTTAGGATTAGGGTTAGGGGTAGGGGTAGGGGTACGGGTAGGTTTAGGGTTAGGGTTAGGGGTAGTGTTAG
>JANJXV010000033.1:2177500-2185000 GCA_024803745.1 Megascapheus bottae
GTTAGGGTTAGCGTTAGGGGTATGGTTAGGGTTAGGTTTAGGGTTACGGTTAGGGGTAGGGTTAGGGTTATGGTTAGGTTTAGGGGTAGGGGTGGGGTTAGGGTTAGGGTTAGGGTTAGGGGTAGAGTTAGGGGTGGAGTTAGGGTTAGGGTTAGGGGTATGGGTGGGGGTAGGTTTTGGATTAGGGTTAGCGGTAGGGTTAGGGTTAGGTGTAGGATTAGGGTTAGGGATAGGGTTAGGCATTGGTTTAGGGGTAGGGTTAGGGGTAGGGTTAGGGTTACGGTTAGGGTTAGGTTCAGGGTTAGGGTTAGGGTTAGGATTAGCATTAGCGGTAGGTTTAGGGTTAGGGTTAGGGTTAGTGTTAGGGTTAGGGTTAGGGTTAGCGTTAGGGGTAGGGTTAGGGTTAGGGTTAGAGTTAGCGTTAGGGGTAGAGTTAGGCTTAGGTTTAGGGTTAGGGGTAGGGTTAGGGTTAGGGTTAGGGGAAGGGTTAGGGATAGTGTTAGGGTTAGGATTAGGAGTAGGGTTAGGGTTAGGTGTAGGGTTAGGAGTAGGGGTAGGGTTAGGGTTAGGGTAGGGTTAGGGTTAGGGTTAGGGTTAGCGTTAGGGAGAGGGTTAGGTTTAGGATTAGAGTTACGGTTAGGGGTAGGGTTAGGGTTAGGTTTGAGAGTAGTTGTAGGGTTGGGGTAGGGTTAGGGTTAGGGGTATGGATAGGGTTAGGATTGGGGTTAAGGTTAGCTTTAGCGATAGGGTTAGGGTTAGGGTTACGGTTACGGTTAGGGGTAGGTTTAGGGTTAGAGTTAGGGTTACGGTGAGGGATAGGGTTTCGGTTAGGGTTAGGGTTAGGGGTAGGGTTAGGGTTACAGTTAGGCTTAGGGTTAGAGTTAGCCTTAGGAGTAGGGTTAGGGTTAGTGTTAGGGTCACCATTAAGGGTAGGTTTAGGATTAGGTTTAGGGTTAGGGGTAGGGTTAGGGTTAGTGTTAGGGGAAGGGTTAGGGTTAGGGTTAGGGTTAGAGGTAGGGTTAGGGGTAGATTTAGGTTTAGGGTTTGGGTTAGGTTTAGCGTTAGGGGTAGGTTTAGGGTTAGGGTTAGGGTTAGCATTAGGGGTAGGGTTGGGGTTAGGGTTAGGCTTAGGTGTGGGGTTAGGGTAGGATTAGGGTTAGGTTAGGATTAGGGTAGGGTTAGGCTTAGGGTTAAGGTTACGGTTACGGTTAGGGGTAGGGGTAGGTTTAGGGTTAGCGTTAGGTGTATGGTTAGGGTTAGGGTTAGGGTTAGGGGTAGGGTTAGGGTTAGGGTTAGGGGTAGGGGTAGGGTTAGGGTTAGGGTTAGGGTTAGGGGTAGAGTTAGGGTTAGAGTTAGGGGTAGGTGTAGGGGTAGGGTTTGGGTTAGGGTTGGGGTAGGGGTAGGTTTAGGATTAGTGTTAGGGGTAGGGGTAGTATAAGGATTAGGGTTAGGGTTAGCATTCGGGGGAGGGTTAGGGTTAGGGTTAGGTGTACGTTTAGGGGGAGCGTTAGGTTTAGGGTTAGGGTTAGGGGTGGGGTTAGGTGTAGGGTTAGAGTTAGGTGTACGGTTAGGGTTAGGGTTAGGGTTAGGGTTAGCGTTAGGGGTAGGGTTAGGCTTAGGGTTAGGGTTACGGTTAGGAGTAGGGTTGGGGTTAGAATTAGCGTTAGGGGTAGGGTTAGGCTTAGGGTTAGGGTCACCGTTATGATTAGGGTTAGGGTTAGGGTTAGGGTTAGGGGAAAGTTAGGGTTAGGGTTAGTTTTAGGATTAGGGGTAGGTTTAGGGGTAGGTTTAGGGTTAGGTTTAGGGTTAGGGTTAGCGTTAGGGGTAGGTTTAGTGTAAGGGTTAGCGTTAGCGGAAGGGTTAGGGTTAGGTTTAGGGTTAGGGGTGTTGTTAGGGTTAGGATTAGGGTTACAGTTAGGTTTCGGGTCGGCTTAGTTTTAGAGTTAGGGATAAGGTTACGGTTAGGGTAGGGTTAGTTTTAGGGTTAGGGTTAGGGGTAGGGTAAGGTGTAGGGTTAGGGTTAGGGTGAGGGTTAGGAGTAGGGTTAGGTTTAGGGTTAGGATTAGCGTTAGGGGGAGGGTAAGGGTTAGGGTTAGGGTTACAGTTAGGGGTAGGGTTAGGGTTAGGGGTAGGGGTAGGTTTAGGAGTAGGGTTAGTGTTAGGGGTAGGGTTAGGGTAAGAGTTAGTGGTGGGGTAGGTTTAGGGTTAGGGTTTAAGGGTTAGGTTTAGTTTTAGGGATAGGGGTAGGGGTAGGCTTAGCTTTAGGGTTAGGGTTAGGGTTAGCGTTAAGGGTAGTGTTAGGGTTAGGGTTAGGGTTAGGCTTAGGGTTAGTGGTAGGTGTAGGGTAAGGGATAGGGTTAGGGTTATGTTTAGGGTTCAGGTTAGGGGTAGGCGTTGGGGTACAGTTAGGGTAAGGGTTAGGTTTAGGGTTAGGGTTAGGGTTAGAGTTAGCGTTAGGGGTAGGTTTAGGGTTAGGGTTAGGGTCACATTTGAGGTTAGGGTTAGGATTAGGGTTAGGGTTAGGGGTAGCGTTAGTTTTAGGGTTAGGGGAAGGGTTAGTGTTAGTGTTAGGGTTAGGGTTAGGGTTACGGTTACGGTTAGCATTAAGGGTAGGTTTAGAGTTAGGGTTAGGGGTAGGTTTAGGGGTAGGGTTAGGGTTACGGTTAGGGTTTGGGGTGGGGTTAGGGTTAGGATTAGGTTTAAGGTTAGGGTTCGGGTAGGTTAGGGTTAGGGTTACGGTTACAGTTATGGTTAGGGTTAGGGTTAGGGTTAAGGTTAGGGGTAGGGTTAGGGTTAGGGTTAGGGTAGGGCTAGGGGTAGGGTTATGGTTAGGGTTAGGATTAGGGTTAGGGGTAGGTTTATAGTTAGGGCAGGGTTAGGGTTAGGGTTAGGGTTACGGTTAGCTGTAGGGTTAGGGTAGGTTTAGGGTTAGGGTTAGTGGGAGAGTTAGGGGTAGGGGTAGGGTTAGTGTTAGGGTAGGGAAAGGTTAGGGGTAGGTGTAGGGGTAGGGGTAGGGTTAGGTTAGGGTTTTAGGGTTAGGGTTAGTGTTAGGGCTAGGGGTAGGGGTAGGGTTAGGCTTACGGTTAGGGTTATTGTTAGGGTTAGGGTTAGGGTTAGGTTTAGGTTTAGGGTTACAGTTAGGGGTAGGGTTATGGTTAGGGTTAGGGTGGGGTTAGGGGTAGGGTTAGGGGTAGTGTTAGGGTTAGGGTTAGGAGTAGGGGTAGGGGTAGGGGTAGGGTTAGTGGTAGGGTCAGGGTTAGGGGTAGGGTTAGGGTTAGGGTTAGGGCTAGGGTTAGGTTAGGAGTAGGGGCAGGGGTAGGGTTAGGGTTAGGGTTTAAGGGTTAGGGTTAGGGGTAGGGGTAGGGGTAGGGGTAGGCTTAGCTTTAGGGTTAGGGTTAGGGCTAGCATTAAGGGTATGGTTATGGTTAGGGTTAGGGTTAGGTTTAGTGTTAGTTGTAGGTGTAGGGTAAGGGGTAGGGTTAGGTTTATGGTTAGGGTTCGGGTTAGGGGTAGGGGTTGGGGTAGAGTTAGGGTAAGGGTTAGGTTTAGGGTTAGGGTTAGGGTTAAAGTTAGCGTTAGGGGTAGGGTTAGTGTTAGGGTTAGGGTCACCGTTGTGGTTAGGGTTAGGATTACGGTTAGTGTTAGGGGTAGGGTTAGTTTTAGGGTTAGGGGAAGGGTTAGTGTTAGGGTTAGGTTTAGGGTTAGAGGTAGGGTTACGGTTAGGGTTAGGGTTACGGTTAGCGTTAGGGGTAGGTTTAGGGTTAGGGTTAGCGTTAGATTTAGGGGTAGGGTTAGGGTAACGGTTAGGGTTCGGGGTGGGGTTAGGGTTAGGATTAGGTTTAGGGTTAGGGTTCGAGTAGGGTTAGGGTTAGGGTTACGGTTACGGTTATGGTTATGGTTAGGGTTAGGGTTAAGATTAGGGGTAGGGTTAGGGTTAGGGGTAGGGGTAGGGCTAGGGGTAGGGTTAGAGTTAGGGTTAGGATTAGGGTTAGGGGTAGGGTTAGGGTTAGGGCAGGGTTAGGGTTAGGGTTAGGGTTATGGTTAAGGGTAGGGTTAGGGTAGGCTTAGGGTTAGGGTTAGTGTTAGGGGTAGCTTTAGGGTTAGGGTTAGGGTTTGGGTTAGGTGTAGGGGTAGGGGTACAATTAGGGTTAGGGTTGGGATTAGGGTTAGGATTAGGGTTAGGGTTAGGGGTAGGGGTAGGGGTAGGGTTAGGGTAAGGGTTAGTGGTAGTGGTAGGGGTAGGGGTAGGCTTAGGGTTAGGGTTAGGGTTAGTTGTAGGGGTAGAGTTAGGTGTAGGGTTAGGGTAAGGGTTAGGGGTACGGGTAGGGGTAGGGTTAGGGTTAGGGTTCTGGTTAGCGGTAGGGGTAGGGGAACAATTAGGTTTAGCGTTAGGATTAGGATTAGTGGTAGGGTTACGGGTAGGGGTAGGGTTCGGGATCGGGTTAGGGTTAGGGTTAGATTTAGTGTTAGGGGTATGGTTAGGGGTAGGGTTAGGGTTAGGCTTAGGGTTAGAGTTAGGGGTAGGGGTAAGGGTAGAGTTAGGGTTAGGGTTAGGGTTAGTGTTAGAGTTCGGGTTAGGGTAGGGTTAGGGTGAGGGTTAGGGTTAGGGTTAGTGGTACGGTTAGGGGTAGGGGTAGGGTTAGGGTTAGGGTTAGGGTTAGGCTCAAGGTTATTGGTAGGGGTAGGGTTAGTTGTAGGGTTAGGGTTATGGTTAGGGTTCGGATTAGGGGTACGGGTAGGGGTACAGTTAGCGTTAGGGTTAGGGTTAGAGTTAGTGTTAGGGTAGGGTTAGGGTTAGGGTTAGGGTTAGGCTTAGGGTTCATGTTAGGGGTAAGGGTAGGGGTAGAGTTAGGGTTAGGGTTAAGGTTAGAGTTCGGGTTAGGTTAGGGTTAGGGTTAGGGTTTTAGGGTTAGGGTTAGGTTTAGGGCTAGGGGTAGGGGTAGGGTCAGGTTTAGGGTTATGGTTAGGATTAGGGTTAGGGGTAGGGTTAGGGTTAGGGTTAGCGTTAGGGGTATGGTTAGGGTTAGGGTTAGAGTTAAGGTTATGGTTAGGGTTAGCGGTAGGGGTAGGGTTGGGGTTAGGGTTAGGGTTAGGGTTACGGTTACGAGTAGGGTTAGGTTTAGAGTTAAGGTTACGGTTACGGGTAGGGTTAGGGTTAGGGTTAGGGTTAGGGGTAGAGGTAGGGTTAGGTTAGGTTAAGGTTTAGGGTTAGGGTTAGGGTTAGCGTTAAGGGTAGGGTTAGGGTTAGGGTTAGGGGTGGGGTTAGAGTTAGGATTAGGTTTAGGGTTAGGGTTAGGATAAGGGTAGGGTTAGGGTTAGGGTTAGGGTTACGATTAGGGATAGGGTTAGGGTTAAGCTTAGGGATGGGCTTAGGGGTAGGGTTAGGGGTAGGGTTAGGGTTAGTGTTAGGGTTAGGGGTAGGGTTAGTGGTAGGGTTAGGGTTAGGGTTAGGGGTAGGGGTAGGTTTAGGGTTAGGGTTAGAGTCATGCTCAGGGTTAGTGGCAGGGGTAGTGTTAGGGGTAGGCTTAGGTTTAAGGATTGTGTACGGTTAGGGGTAGGGGTAGGGGTACAGTTAGGGTTAGGATTAGGTTTAGGGTTAGGGTTAGGGATAGGGGTAGGGTTAGGGTTAGAGTTAGCGTTATGGATAGGGTTATAGTTAGGGTAAGGGTCACCGTTAAGGTTAGGTTTAGGGTTAGGGTTAGGGTTAGTGTTAGCGTTAGGGTTAGAGTTAGCGTTATGGGTAGGGTTAGGGTTAGGGTCACCGTTAAGGTTAGGGTTAGGGTTAGTGTTAGAGTTCGGGTTAGGGTAGAGTTAGGGTTAGGTTTAGGGTTAGGGTTAGGGATAGAGGTAGGGTTAGGGTTAGGGTTACGTTAAGGTTAGAGTTAGCTTTAGGGGTACGGTTAGGGTTAGGGTTAGGGGTAGGGTTAGGGTTAGGATTAGGGGTAGGGTTAGGGGTAGGGTTTGGGTTAGGGTTAGGGGTAGGGGTAGGTGTAGGGGTAGGGGTAGGGTTAGGGTTAGGATTAGGGTTAGGGTTAGGGTTAGGGTAGGGTTAGGGTAAGGGTTACGGTTAGAGGTAGGGTTAGGGATAGGCTTAGGGTTAGGGTTAGTGGTAGGGGTAGGATTAGGGTTAGGAGTAGGGTTAGGGTTAGGGTTAGGGTTAGGGTTGGGTTTAGGGGTAGGGGTAGGGTTACAGTTAGGGTTAGGCTTAGGATTATGGTTAGGGGTAGGGTTAGGGGTAGGGGTAGGGTTAGGTTATGGTTTTAGGGTTAGGGTTAGCGTTAGGGTTTGGGTTAGGGTTAGGGTTAGGGGTAGGGGTAGTGTTAGGGGTAGGTTTAGGGTTAGGGTTTGGGTTAGTGTTAGGGGTAGGGTTAGCGTTAGGTTTAGGATAGGGTTAGGGTTAGGGGTAGGGTTAGGGTTACCGTTAGGGGTAGGTTTAGAATTAGGGTTCTGGTTAGGCTTAGGGTTAATGGTAGGGGTAGGTTTAGGCGTAGGGTTAGGGCTAGGGTTAGGGTTAGGTTATGGGTAGGAGTAGGGTTAGGGTTAGGGTTTTAGGGTTAGGGGTAGGGTTAGGGGTAGGGGTAGGGGTAGGCTTAGGTTTAGGGTTAGGGTTACGGTTAGGTGTATGGTTAGGGTTTGGTTAGGGTTAGGGGTAGGGTTAGGGCTAGCGTTAGGGTTAGGGTGAGGGTTAATGGTAGGGGTAGGTTTAGGGTTAGGGTTAGTGTTAGGGTTAGGGTAGGGTTAGGGTTAGGCTTAGGCTTAGTGGTAGGGGTAGGGTTAGGGGTAGGGTTAGGGTTAGGGTTAGGGTTAGGTTAGGGGTAGGGTTAGGGTTAGGGTTAGGGTTAAGTTAGGGGTAGGGTTAGGGGTAGTGTTAGGGTTAGGGTTTTAGGGTTAGGGGTAGTGGTAGGGGTAGGGGAGGATTAGGCTTGCGTTTAGGGTTAGAGTTACGGTTAAGGTTAGGGTTAGGGTTAGGGTTCGGGTTAGGGTTAGGGGTATGGTTAGCGTTAGGGTTAGGGATAGGGGTAGGGGTAGGGTTAGGGTTAGGGTTAGGGTTAGTGGTAGGCATAGGTTTAGGGGTAGGTTTAGGTTAGGGTTAGGGGTAGGGGTAGGGGTACAGTTAGGGTTAGGGTTAGGGTTAAGGTTAGGGCTACGGTTAGTGGTAGGGGTAGGGGTAGGGTTAGGGAAAGGGTTAGGGTTAGCGTTATGGTTGGGTTAGGGATTGGGTTAGGGATAGGGGTAGGGCTAGAGTTAGGTTAGTGTTAGGGGTAGGGTTAGGGTTAGGGGTAGGGTTAGGGTTAGGGTTAGGGGTAGGGGTAGGGTTATTGGTAGGGTTAGGGTTAGGCTAGGGTTAGATTAGGGGTAGGGGTAGGGGTAGGGTTAGGGTTAGGGTTTAAGGGTTAGGGTTAGCGTTAGGGTTAGGGGTAGGGGTAGGGGTAGGGTTAGGTTTAGGGTTAGGGTTAGGGTTAGCGTTATGGGTTAGGGTTTGGGTTAGGGTTAGGCTTT
>JANJXV010000033.1:2190000-2195000 GCA_024803745.1 Megascapheus bottae
CGGTTAGAGGTAGGGTTAGGGTTAGGGTTAGTGTTAGCGTTAGGGGGAGGGTTAGCGTTAGGGGGAGGGTTACGGTTAGGGTTAGGGTTACGGTTAGGGGTAGGGTTAGGCTTAGGGTCAGGGTTAGGGTTAGGGGTGGGGTTAGGGTTAGGGTTAGGCTTAGTGGTACGGTTAATGTTAGGGTTAGGGTTAGGTTTAGCGTTAGGGCTAGGGTTACGGTTAGGATTAGGGTTACGGTTAGGGGTAGGGTTAGGGTTAGAGTTAGGGTTATGGTTACGTATAGGGTTATGGTTATGGTTAGGGTTAGGGTTAGGGTTAGGGGTAGGGGTAGGGTTAGGGTTAGGGTTAGGTTTAGGGGTAGGGGTAGGGGTAGGGTTAGGGTTAGGTTTAGGATTAGGGTTAGATTTAGGGGTATGGTTAGGATTAGGTTTAGGGTTATGGTTAGGGGTAGGCGTAGGGTTATGGTTAGGGGTAGGGTAGGGTTAGGGTTAGGGTTAGGGTTAGGGGTAGGGTAGGGTTAGGGTAGGGTTAGGGTTAGGTTTAGGGTAGGGTTAGGGTTAGGGTAGGGTTAGTGTTACGGTTAGGTTTAAGGTTAGGGTTAGGGGGTAGGGTTAGTGTTAGGGTTAGGGTAGGGTTAGGGTTAGGGTTACTGTTAGGGGTAGGGGTAGGGTTAGGGTTAGGGTTAAGTTTAGGATTAGGGTTAGATTTAGGGGTATGGTTAGGGTTAGGGTTATGGTTAGGGGTAGGGTTAGTGTTAGGGTTAGGGTTAGGCGTAGGGTTAGGTTTAGGGTTAGGGGTAGGGTTGGGGTAGGGGTAGGAATAGGGTTAGGGTTAGAGTTAGCGTCATGGGTAGGGTTAGGGTTAGGTTTAGGGTCACCGTTAAGGTTAGGGGTAGGTTTAGGTTTAGGGTTAGGTTTAGGCTCAGGGTTAGAGGTGGGGTAGGGTTAGGGGTAGGGTTAGGGTTATGGTTTGTGTTCGCATTAGGGGTAGGGGTAGGGGTATAGTTAGATTTAGGGTTAGGTTTAGGGTTAGGGTTAGGTGTATGGTTAGGTTTAGGGTTAGATTTAGAGTTATAAGTAGGGTTAGGGTTAGGGTTAGGGTCACCGTTAAGGTTAGGTTTAGGGTTAGGGTTAGGGTTACGGTTAGGGGTAGGGTTAGGGTTAGGGTTAGGGTTAGCGTTAGGGCGAGGGTTAGGGTTAGGGTTACGGTTACGGTTAGGGGTAGGGTTAGGCTTAGGGTCAGGGTTAGTGTTAGGGTTGGGGTTAAGGCTAGGGTTAGGCTTAGTGGTACTGTTAATGTTAGGGTTAGGGTTAGGTTTAGCGTTAGGGCTAGGGTTAGGATTAGGGTTACGGTTAGGGGTAGGGTTAGGGTTAGATTAAGGTTACAGTTAGGGGTAGGGTTAGGGTTAGGGTTAGGTTTAGGGGTAGGGTTAGGGTTAGGGTTAGGATTAGTTTAGATTTAGCATTAGGGATAGGGTTAGGCTTAGGGTTAGGGTCACCTTTAAGGTTAGGGTTAGGATTAGGGATTTGGTTAGGGTTAGGGGTAGGTTTAGGGTTAGGGTTAGGGGAAGGGTTAGGGTTAGGGTTAGCTTTATTGATAGGGGTAGGGTTAGGGTTAGGTTTAGGGTTAGGGTTAGGGTTAGCGTTTGGGGTAGGTTTAGGGTTAGGTTTATGTTTAGCGTTAGGGGTAGAGTTAGGGTTAGGGTTAGGGTTAGGGGTGGGGTTGGGGTTAGGATTAGGTTAGGGTTAGGGTTAGGTTCGGCTTAGGGTTAGGGTTAGGGTTACGTTTACGGTTAGGTGTAGGGTTAGGGTTAGGGTTAGGGATAGGATTAGTGGTAGGGTTAGGGTTAGGGGTAGGGTAGGGTAGGGTTAAGTTTAGGGTTAGGTTTAGGGTTAGCGTTAGGGGGAGGGTTAGGGTTAGGGTTTGTGTTACTGTTAGGTGTAGCGTTAGGGTTAGGGTTAGGTTTATGGGTAGTGTTAGGAGTAGGATTAATGTTAGGGGTAGGGTTAGGGTTAGGGTTAGTGGTGGGGAAGGGTTAGGGTTAGGGGTAGGGGTAGGGTTAGGGTTAGGGTTACGGTTAGAGGTAGGGTTAGGGATAGGCTTAGGGTTAGGGTTAGTGGTAGGGGTAGGATTAGGGTTAGGGTTCGGCTTAGGGGTAGTTGTAGGGGTACAGTTAGGGTTAGGGTTAGGGTTAGGGTTAGGGGTAGGGTTCGGATTAGGGGTAGGGGTAGGGATACAGTTAGGGTTAGGGTTAGGCTTAGGGTTAGGGGTAGGAGTAGGTTTAGGGTTAGGCTTAGGGGTAGGGGTAGGGTTAGGGTTAGGATTTTAGCGTTAGGGTTAGGGTTAGGGTTAGGGGTAGGGGTAGTGTTAGGGGTAGGTTTAGGGTTAGGGTTTGGGTTAGTGTTAGGGGTAGGGTTAGCGTTAGGTTTAGGATAGGGTTAGGGTTAGGGGTAGGGTTAGGGTTACCGTTAGGGGTAGGTTTAGAATTAGGGTTCTGGTTAGGCTTAGGGTTAATGGTAGGGGTAGGTTTAGGCGTAGGGTTAGGGCTAGGGTTAGGGTTAGGTTATGGGTAGGAGTAGGGTTAGGGTTAGGGTTTTAGGGTTAGGGGTAGGGTTAGGGGTAGGGGTAGGGGTAGGCTTAGGTTTAGGGTTAGGGTTACGGTTAGGTGTATGGTTAGGGTTTGGTTAGGGTTAGGGGTAGGGTTAGGGCTAGCGTTAGGGTTAGGGTGAGGGTTAATGGTAGGGGTAGGTTTAGGGGTAGGGTTAGTGTTAGGGTTAGGGTAGGGTTAGGGTTAGGCTTAGGCTTAGTGGTAGGGGTAGGGTTAGGGGTAGGGTTAGGGTTAGGGTTAGGGTTAGGTTAGGGGTAGGGTTAGGGTTAGGGTTAGGGTTAAGTTAGGGGTAGGGTTAGGGGTAGTGTTAGGGTTAGGGTTTTAGGGTTAGGGGTAGTGGTAGGGGTAGGGGAGGATTAGGCTTGCGTTTAGGGTTAGAGTTACGGTTAAGGTTAGGGTTAGGGTTAGGGTTCGGGTTAGGGTTAGGGGTATGGTTAGCGTTAGGGTTAGGGATAGGGGTAGGGGTAGGGTTAGGGTTAGGGTTAGGGTTAGTGGTAGGCATAGGTTTAGGGGTAGGTTTAGGTTAGGGTTAGGGGTAGGGGTAGGGGTACAGTTAGGGTTAGGGTTAGGGTTAAGGTTAGGGCTACGGTTAGTGGTAGGGGTAGGGGTAGGGTTAGGGAAAGGGTTAGGGTTAGCGTTATGGTTGGGTTAGGGATTGGGTTAGGGATAGGGGTAGGGCTAGAGTTAGGTTAGTGTTAGGGGTAGGGTTAGGGTTAGGGGTAGGGTTAGGGTTAGGGTTAGGGGTAGGGGTAGGGTTATTGGTAGGGTTAGGGTTAGGCTAGGGTTAGATTAGGGGTAGGGGTAGGGGTAGGGTTAGGGTTAGGGTTTAAGGGTTAGGGTTAGCGTTAGGGTTAGGGGTAGGGGTAGGGGTAGGGTTAGGTTTAGGGTTAGGGTTAGGGTTAGCGTTATGGGTTAGGGTTTGGGTTAGGGTTAGGCTTTGGGTTAGTGGTAGGGGTAGGGTAAGTGGTAGGGTTAGGGTTTTGGTTAGGGTTCGTGTTAGGGTTAGGGGTAGGGGTACAGTTAGGGTTAGGGTTAGGGTTAGTGTTAGAGTTAGCGTTAGGGGTAGGGTTAGGGTTAGGGTTAGGGTCACCGTTAAGGTTAGGGTTAGGATTAGGGTTAGGGGTAGGGGTAGGGTTAGGTTTAGGGTCAGTAGAAGGGTTAGTGTTAGGGTTAGTGTTAGGGTTAGGGGTAGGGTTAGGGTTAGGGTTACGGTTAGCGTTAGGGGTAGGGTTAGGGTAAGGGTTAGGGTTACGGTTAGGGATAGGGTTAGGGTTATGTTTAGGGTTAGGGTTAGTGGTAGGGGTAGGGTTAGGGGTAGGTTTAGGGTTAGGGTTATGGTTCGGGTTAGGGGTAGGGGTAGGGTTACAGTTAGGTTTAGGGTTAGGATTAGGGTTAGGGTTAGGGTTAGGGGTAGGGTTAGGGTAGGGCTAGGGTTAGGGTTAGTGGTAGCGGTAGCGGTAGAGTTAGGTGTAGGGTAAGGTTTAGGGTTAGAGTTAGAGGTAGGTGTAGGGTTACGGTTAGGGTTTTATGGTTAGGGTTAGGGTTAGGGTTTGGGTTATGGTTAGGGTTAGGGCTAGGGTTAAGGCTAGCGTTAGTGTTAGGGTAAGGGTTAGTGTTAGGGGAAGGTTTAGGGGTAGGTTTAGGGTTAGGGTTAGGGTTAGGGGTAGGAATAGGGTTAGCGTCAGGGTTAGGGTAGGGTTAGGGTTAGGGTTAGGGTTACGGTTAGGGGAAGGGTTAGAGTTAGTGTTAGAGTTAGGCTTAGGGTTAGTGGTAGGTATAGGTTTAGGGGTAGGGTTAGGGCTAGGGTTAGGGTTAGGTTAGGGGTAGGGATAAGGTTAGGGTTAGCGTTAGGGGTAGGTTAGGGGTAGGGGTAGGGGTAGGGTTAGCGTTAGGGTTTTAGGGTTAGGGTTAGGATTAGATTTAGGGTTAGGGGTAGGCGTAGAGTTAGGCATAGGTTTGGGGTTAGGGTTACGGTTAGGGGTAGTGTTAGGTTTAGGGTTAGGATTTGGGGTAGGGGTAGGATTAGGGTTAGGGGTAGGGTTAGGGCTAGCGTTAGGGTTAGGGTGAGGGTTAGTGTTAGGGGTAGGGTTAGGGTTAGGATTAGGGGTAGGGTTAGGTTTAGGGTTAGTGTTAGGATTTGGGTAGGGTTAGGGTTACGGTTAGGGGTAGGGGTAGGGTTAGGGTTAGGGTTAGTCTTAGGATTAGTGGTAGGGGTTGAGTTAGGGGTAGGGTTAGGGTTAGGGTTAGGGTTAGGTTAGGGGTAGGGGTAGGGTTAGGGTTAGGGTTTTAGGGTTAGGGTTAGGGTTAGAGGTAGGGGTAGGAATAGTCTTAGGTTTAGGGTTAGGGTTACGGTATGGGTAGGGTTAGGATTAGCGTTAGGGGTATGGTTAGG
>JANJXV010000033.1:2200000-2202500 GCA_024803745.1 Megascapheus bottae
TTTAGGGTTAGGGTTAGCATTATGGGGAGGGTTATGGTTAGGGTTAGGGTTACAGTTAGGGGTAGGTTTAGGCTTAGGGTCAGGGTTAGGGTGGGGTTAGGGGTAGGATTAGGCTTAGTGGTACGGTTAGGGTTAGGGTTAGGGTGAGGGTTAGGGGTAGGGTTAGGGTTAGGGTTAGGGTGAGGGTTAGTGTTAGGGGTAGGGTTAGGGGTAGGGTTAGGGTTAGGTTTAGGTTTAGGGGTAGGGGTAGGGTTAGGGTTAGGGGTAGGGTTAGGGTTAGGGTTAGGGTTAGCGTTAGGAGTAGGTTTAGGGTTAGTGTTAGGTTTAGCTTTAGGGGTAGGGTTAGGGTTAGCGTTAGGGTTAAGGATTGGGGTAGGGGTAGGGGTAGGGCTAGAGTTAGGGTTAGGGGTAGGGTTAGGGTTAGGGTTAAGGTTTTAGGGTTAGGGTTAGGTTTAGGGGTAGGGTTAGTGTTAGGGATAGGGTTAGGTTAGGCGTAGGGGTAGGGGTAGGGTTAGGGTTAGGGTTTTAGGGTTAGGGTTAGGGTTAGGGGTAGGGTTAGGGTTAGGCTTAGGTTTAGGTTTAGGGCTACGGTTAGGGGTAGGGTTAGGGTTAGGGTTAGGGTTACGGTTAGGGTTAAGGTTAAGGTTAGTGGTAGGGGTAGGATTAGGGATAGGGTTAGGGTTAGGGTTAGGTTTAGGGATTGGGGTAGGGGGAGGGGGAGGGCTAGAGTTAGGTTTAGGGGTAGGGGTAGGGTTATGGTTAGGGTAGGGTTAGGGTTAGGGTTAGGGTTCAGGATCGGGTTAGGGATAGGGTTAGGGTTACGGTTAGGGTTAGGGTTAGGGTAAGGTTAGGGGTAGGGGTAGGGGTAGGGGTAGGGTTAGGGTTTTAGGGTTAGGGTTAGGTTTAGGGGTAGGGGTAGGGGTAGGGTCAGGGTTAGGGTTATGATTAGGGTTAGGGTTAGGGGTAGGGTTAGGGTTAGTTTTATGGTTAGGGTTAGGGTTAGCGTTAGGGGTATGGTTAGGGTTAGGGATCTGGTTACGGTTAGATGTAGGGTTAGGGTTAAGGTTGTTAGCGGAAGGGGTAGGGTTGGGTTTAGGGTTAGGGTTACGGTTACGGGTAGGGTTAGGGTTAGGGTTAGGGGTAGAGGTAGGGTTAGGTTAGGTTAAGGTTTAGGGTTAGTTTTAGGGTTAGCGTTAAGGGTAGCGTTAGGGTTAGGGTTAGGGGTGGGGTTAGGGTTAGGATTAGGGTCAGGATTAGGGTTAGGGGTAGGGTTAGGGTTAGGTTTAGGTTTAGGGTTAGGGTTAGCATTAGGGTTATGGTTAGGGTTAGGGATCCGGTTACGGTTAGATGTAGGGTTAGGGTTAAGGTTATTGTTAGCGGAAGGGGTAGGGTTGGATTTAGGGTTAGGGTTACGGTTACGGGTAGGGTTAGGGTTAGAGTTAGGGTTACGGTTGGGGGTAGGGTTAGGGTTAGGGTTAGGGGTAGAGGTAGGGTTAGGTTAGGCTAAGGTTTAGGGTTGGGATTAGGGTTAGCGTTAAGGGTAGGGTTAGGGTTAGGGTTAGGGATGGGGTTAGGGTTAGGATTAGGGTTAGGGTTAGGGTTAGGTTTAGGGTAGGGTTAGGGTTAGGGTTAGGGTTACGGTTAGGGATAGGGTTCGGGTTAGGTTTAGGGATGGGCTTAGGGGTAGGGTTAGGGGTAGGGTTAGGGTTAGTGTTAGGGTTAGAGCTAGGGTTAGTGGTAGGGTTAGGGTTAGGGTTAAGGTTAGGGGTAGGGTTAGGGTTATTGTTAGGGTTATGCTCAGGGTTAGTGGTAGGGGTAGGGTTAGGGGTAGGCTTAGGGTTATGGTTTGGGTATGGTTAGGGGTAGGGGTAGGGGTACAGTTAGGGTTAGGATTAGGTTTAGGGTTAGGGTTAGGGATAGGGTTAGGGTTAGGGTTAGAGTTAGCGTTATGGGTAGGGTTAGGGTTAGGGTTAGGGTCACCGTTAAGGGTAGGGTTAGGGTTAGTGTTAGGGTTAGTGTTAGGGGTAGAGGTAGGGTTAGGGTTAGGGTTACGTTAAGGTTAGAGTTAGCGTTAGGGGTACGGATAGGGTTAGGGTTAGGGTAGGGTTAGGGTTAGGATTAGAGGTAGGGATAGGGGTAGCGTTAGGGTTAGGGGTAGGGGTAGGGGTAGGTGTAGGGGTAGGGTTAGGGTTAGGGTTAGGATTAGGGTTAGGGGTAGGGTTAGGGTAGGGTTAGGGTAAGGGTTAAGGTTACGGTTAGGTGTAGGGTTAGGGTTAGGTTTAGGGTTAGGGTTAGTTGTAGGGCTAGGGTTAGGGATTAGGGTTAGTGTTGGGGTTAGGGTTAGGGTTCGGGTTAGGGGTAGGGGTAGGGTTAGGCTTAGGTTTATGTTTAGGGTTATGGTTATCTGTAGGGTTAGGGTTAGCGTTAGCGTTAGGGGTATCGTTAGGATTAGGGTTAGTGGTAGGGGTAGGGGTAGCGTTAGGGTTAGGGTTAGTGGTAG
>JANJXV010000033.1:2207500-2210000 GCA_024803745.1 Megascapheus bottae
GGTTAGGGGTAGGGTTAGGGTTAGGGTTAGTGTTAGGGGTATGTTTAGGGTTAGGGTTAGGATTATGGTTAGGGGTAGGGTTAGGTTTATGGTTGGGGTTAAGGGTAGGGGTAGGTTTAGGGGTATGGTAGGGTTGGGCGTAGAGTTAGGGTTAGGGTAAGGTTTAGGGGTAGGTTTAGGGTTAGGGTTAGGGTTCCGGTTAGGGGTAGGGTTAGGGTTAGAGTTATGGTTACGGTTAGGGTAATGTTAGGGTTAGGGGTAGGGTTAGGGGTAGTGTTAGGGTTAGGGTTAGGATTAGGGTTAGGGTTCGGGTTAGGGGTAGGGGTAGGGGTACAGTCAGGGTTAGGTTTAGGGTTAGGGTTAGGGTTTAGGTTCGGGTTAGCCGTAGGGATAGGGTTAGGATTAGGGTAATAGTGAGTCATAGGGTTAGGTTTAAGGGTTGGGTTAGGGTTAGGGTTAGGTTAGGGGTAGGTGTAGGGCTATGGTTAGGGTTAGGGTTTTAGGGTTAGGGTTAGGGTTAGGGATAGGGTTAGGGATAAGGGTAGGGTTAGGGTTAGGGGTAGGGTTACGGTTAAGGGTAGGGTTAGGGTTAGGGTTAGGGTTAGGGTTAGGGGTATGGTTAGGGTTAGGTGTAGAGTTAGGGTTAGGGTTAGGGTTAGAGGTATGGGTAGGGGTAGGGTTTGGGTTAAGGTTAGCGGTAGGGTTAGGGTTAGGGTTAGGGTTAGGGGTAGGGGTAGGTTTTGGGTTTTGGTTAGGGTTAGGTGTTGGGTTTGGGTTAGGGTTAGCGGTAGGGTTAGGGGTAGGGTTAGGGGTAGGGTTAGGGGTAGCGTTAGGGTTAGGGTTAGGCTTAAGGGTAGGTTTAGGGTTAGGGTTAGGGTTAGGATTACCCTTAGGGGTAGGGTTAGGGTGAGGGTTAGGGTCACGGTTAAAGGTAGGGTTAGGATTAGGGTTAGGGTTAGGGGTAGGGTTAGGGTTAGGGAAAGGGTTAGGGTTAGGGTTAGGGGTAGGGTTAGGGTTAGGTACAGGGTTAGGGTTAGGGTTAGGGTTAGCGATAGGGGTAGGTTTAGGGTGAGGGTTAGGGTTAGCTTTAGTGGTAGGGTTAGGTTTAGGGTTAGGGTTACGGTTAGGGGTAGGGGTAGGGTTAGGGTTAGAGTTAGCGTTAGGGGAAGGATTAGGGTTAGGGTTAGGTTTACGGTTAGGAGTAGGGTTAGGCTTAGGGTCAGGGTTAGGGTTAGGGGTGGGGTTAGGGGTAGGGTTAGGCTTAGTGGTACGGTTAATGGTAGGGTTTAGCGTTAGGGCTATGGTTAGGGTTAGGGTTATGATTGGGGGTAAGGTTAGTGTTAGAGTTAGGCTCACCGTTAAGGGTAGGGTTAGGATTAGGGTTAGTGGTAGGGGTAGGGTTAGGGTTAGGGGAAGGGTTAGGGTTAGGGTTAGGGTTAGCTTTAGGGTTAGGGGTAGGGTTAGGGTTAGGTTTAGGGTTAGGGTTAGGGTTAGGGTATGGTTAGGTTTACGGTTAGGGTATGGTTAGGTTTACGATTAGGGTTACGGTTTGGAGTAGGGTTAGGGTTAGGGTTAGGGTTAGGGATAGGGTTAGTGGTAGGGGTAGGGTTAGGGGTAGGTTTAGGGTTAGGGTTCGGTTAGGGGTAGGTGTAGGGGTACAGTTAGGGTTAGGGTTAGGGGTAGGGGTAGGGTTCGGGTTAGGGGTAGGGTTAGGGATACAATTAGGGTTAGGGTTAGGCTTAGGGGTAGGGGTAGGAGTAGGTTTAGGGTTAGGGTTAGGGTTAGGAGTAGGGTTAGGGTTAGGGTTTTAGGGTTAGGGTTAGGGTTAGGGTTACGGGTAGGGGTAGGGGTACTGTTAGGGTTAGGGTTAGGGGTAGGGGTAGGGTTAGGGTTAGATTTAGGATTAGGGTTAGATTTAGGAGTATGGTTAGGGTTAGGTTTAGGGTTACGTTTAGGGGTAGGGTTAGGGTTAGGGTTAGGGATAGGCGTAGGGTTAGGGTTAGGGTTAGGGGTAGGGTTGGGATAGCGGTAGGATTAGGGTTAGGGTTAGAGTTAGCGTTATGGGTAGGGTTAGGGTTAGGTTTAGGGTCACAGTTTAGGTTAGGGCTAGGTTTACTCTTAGGGTTAGGGTTAGACTAAGGGTTAGTGATAGGGGTAGGGTTAGGGGTAGGGTTAGGGTTATGGTTTGGGTTCGGGTTAGGGTTAGGGTTAGGCTTAGGGTTAGTGTTACGTTTAGGGGTAGGGTTAGGCTTAGGGTCAGGGTTAGGGATAGGGGTGGGGTTAGGGGTAGGGTTATGCTTAGTGGTACGGTTAATGTTAGGGTTAGGGATAGGTTTAGCGTTAGGGCTAGGGTTAGGGTTAGGGTTAAGGTTACGGTTAGTGGTAGGGTTAGGGTTAGAGTTAGGGTTACGATTAGGGGTAGGGTTAGGGTTAGGTTTAGGTTTGGGGTAGGGGTAGGGTTAGGGTTAGGGTTAGGGTTAGGGTTAAGGTTAGATTGAGC
>JANJXV010000033.1:2215000-2220000 GCA_024803745.1 Megascapheus bottae
GGTTAGCGTTAGGGCGAGGGTTAGGCTTAGGGTTAGGGTTACCGTTAGGGGTAGGGTTAGGCTTAGGGTCAGGGTTAGGGTTAGGGTTTGGGTTAGGGTTCGGGTTAGGGGTAGGGTTAGTGTTATGGTTAGGGTAGGGTTAGGGTTAGGGTTAGGGTTACGGTTATGGTTAGGGGTAGGGTTAGGGTTAGGGTTAGGTTTAGGATTAGGGTTAGATTTAGAGGTATGGTTAGGGTTAGGGTTAGGGTTACGGTTAGGGGTAGGGTTAGGGTTAGGGTTAGGGGTAGGGTTAGGGTTAGGGGTAGGGTTGGTGTAGGGGTAGGATTAGGGTTAGGGTTAGAGTTTGCATTATGGGTAGGGTTAGGGTTAGGTTTAGGGTCACCATTAATGTTAGGGGTACGGGTAGGGTTAGGGTTAGCGTTAGGGGTATGTTTAGGGTTAGGGTTAGGGTTAGGGTTAGGGGTAGGGTTAGGGTTATGGTTGGGGTTAAGGGTAGGGGTAGGTTTAAGGGTATGGTATGGTTGAGCGTAGAGTTAGGGTTAGGGTAAGGTTTAGGTGTAGGTTTAGGTTTAGGGTTAGGGTTACGGTTATGGGTAGGGTTAGGGTTGGAGTTAGGGTTACGGTTAGGGTAATGTTAGGGTTAGGGGTAGGGTTAGGGTTAGGGTTAGGATTAGGGTTAATGTTCGGGTTAGGCATAGGGGTAGGGGTACAGTCAGGGTTAGGTTTAGGGTTAGGGTTAGGGTTCAGGTTCGGGTTAGCGGTAGGGTTAGGTTTAGGATTAGGGATATAGTGAGTGGTAGGGTTAGGGTTAAGGGTTGGGTTAGGGTTAGGGTTAGGTTAGGGGTAGGTGTAGGGCTATGGTTAGGGTTAGGGTTTTAGGGTTAGGGTTAGGGTTAGGGATAGGGTTAGGGATAAGGGTAGGGTTAGGGTTAGGGGTAGGGTTACGGTTAAGGGTAGGGTTAGGGTTAGGGTTAGGGTTAGGGTTAGCGTTAGGGGAATGGTTAGGGTTAGGGGTAGAGTTAGGGTTAGGGTTAGGGTTAGAGGTAGGGGTAGGGGTAGGGTTTGGGTTAGGGTTAGCGGTAGGGTTAGCTTTAGGGTTAGGGGTAGGGGTAGGGGTAGGTTTAGGGTTATGGTTAGGGTTAGGTGTTGGGTTTGGGTTAGGGTTAGCGGTAGGGTTAGGTTTAGGGTTAGGGGTAGGGTTAGGGGTAGGGTTAGGGTTAGGGTTAGGCTTAAGGGTAGGTTTAGTGTTAGGGTTAGGGTTAGGATTACCCTAGGGGTAGGGTTAGGGTGAGGGTTAGGGTCACCGTTAAGGGTAGGGTTAGGATTAGGGTTAGGGTTAGGGGTAGGGTTAGGGTTAGGGGAAGGGTTAGGGTTAGGGTTAGGGGTAGGGTTAGGGTTAGGTACAGTATTAGGGTTAGGGTTAGGGCTAGCGATAGGGCTAGGTTTAGGGTGAGGGTTAGGGTTAGCTTTAGTGGTAGGGTTAGGTTTAGGGTTAGGGTTACGGTTAGGGGTAGGGGTAGGTTTACAGTTAGGAGTAGGGTTAGGCTTAGGTTCAGGGATAGGGTTAGGGGTGGGGTTAGGGGTAGGGTTAGGCTTAGTGGTACGGTTAATGGTAGGGTTAGGATTAGGTTTAGCGTTAGGGCTATGGTTAGGGTTAGGGTTATGGTTGGGGGTAAGGTTAGGGTTAGAGTTACGGTTACGGTTAGGGGTAGGCTTAGGGTTAGGGTTAGATTTAGGGGTAGGGTTAGGTTTAGGGTTAGGGTTAGAGTTAGCATTAGGGGTAGGGTTAGGCTTAGGGTTAGGCTCACCGTTAAAGGTAGGGTTAGGATTAGGGTTAGTGGTAGGGGTAGGGTTAGGGTTAGGGTTAGGGGAAGGGTTAGGGTTAGGATTAGGGTTAGCTTTAGGGTTAGGGGTAGGGTTAGGGTTAGGTTTAGGGTTAGGGTTAGGGTTAGGGGTAGGGTTAGGGTTAGGGTAGGGTTAGGGTTACGGTTAGGGTTACGGTTTGGAGTAGGGTTAGGGTTAGGGTTAGGGTTAGGGATAGGGTTTGTGGTAGGGGTAGGGTTAGGGGTAGGGTTAGGGTTAGGGTCCGGGTTAGGGGTAGGTGTAGGGGTACAGTTAGGGTTAGGGTTAGGGGTAGGGTTAGGGATACAGTTAGGGTTAGCGTTAGGCTTAGGGGTAGGGGTAGGTGTAGGTTTAGGGTTAGGGTTAGGGTTAGGGGTAGGTTTAGGGTTAGGGTTTTAGGGTTAGGGTTAGGGTTAGGGTTAGGGTTACGGGTAGGGTTAGGGTTAGGGTTAGGGGTAGGGGTACTGTTAGGGTTAGGGTTAGTGGTAGGGGTAGGGTTAGGGTTAGGGTTAGGGTTAGGGTTAGATTTAGGATTAGGGTTAGATTTAGGAGTATGGTTAGGGTTAGGTTTAGGGTTACATTTAGGGGTAGGGTTAGGGTTAGGCTTAGGGATAGGCGTAGGGTTAGGTTTAGGGGTAGGGGTAGGGTTGGGGTAGGGGTAGGATTAGGGTTAGGGTTAGAGTTAGCGTTATGGGTAGGTTAGGGTTAGGTTTAGGGTCACAGTTAAGGTTAGGGCTAGGGTTACTCTTAGGGTTAGGGTTAGGCTCAGGGTTAGTGGTAGGGGTAGGGTTAGGGGTAGGGTTAGGGTTATGGTTTAGGGTTAGGGGTAGGGGTAGTGGTAGGTGTATAGTTAGGGTTAGGGTTAGGTTTAGGGTTAGGGGTAGTTTATGGTTATGGTTAGGATTAGGTGTTGGGTTTGGGTTAGGGTTAGCGGTAGGGTTAGGGTTAGGGTTAGGGGTAGGGTTAGGGGTAGGGTTAGGGTTAGGTTTAGGCTTAAGGGTAGGTTTAGGGTTAGGGTTAGGGTTAGGATTACCCTTAGGGGTAGGGTTAGGGTGAGGGTTAGGGTCACGGTTAAGGGTAGGGTTAGGATTAGGGTTAGGGTTAGGGGTAGGGTTAGGTTTAGGGGAAGGGTTAGGGTTAGGGTTAGGGGTATGGTTAGGGTTAGGTACAGGGTTAGGGTTAGGGTTAGGGTTAGCGATAGGGGTAGGTTTAGGGTGAGGGTTAGGGTTAGCTTTAGTGGTAGGGTTAGGTTTAGGGTTAGGGTTACGGTTAGGGGTAGGGGTAGGGTTAGGGTTAGAGTTAGCGATAGGGGGAGGGTTAGGGTTAGGGTTAGGTTTACGGTTAGGAGTAGGGTTAGGCTTAGGTTCAGTGTTAGGGTTAGGGGTGGGGTTAGGGGTAGGGTTAGGCTTAGTGGTACGGTTAATGGTAGGGTTAGGATTAGGTTTAGCGTTAGGGCTATGGTTAGGGTTAGGGTTATGGTTGGGGGTAAGGTTAGGTTTAGAGTTAGGGTTACGGTTAGGGGTAGGCTTAGGGTTAGGTTTAGCATTAGGGGTAGGGTTAGGCTTAGGGTTAGGCTCACCGTTAAGTGTACTGTTAGGATTAGGGTTAGTGGTAGGGGTAGGGTAAGGGTTAGGGTTAGGGGAAGGGTTAGGGTTAGGGTTAGGGTTAGCTTTAGGGTTAGGGGTAGGGTTAGGGTTAGGTTTATGGTTAGGGTTAGGGTTAGGGTAGGGTTAGGGTTACGGTTAGGGTTAGGGTTACGGTTTGGAGTAGGGTTAGGGTTAGGGTTAGGGTTAGGGATAGGGTTAGTGGTAGGGGTAGGATTAGGGGTAGGGTTAGGGTTAGGGTTAGGGTTCGGTTTAGGGGTAGGTGTAGGGGTACACTTAGGGTTAGGGTTAGGGTTAGGGGTAGGATTCTGGTTAGGGGTAGGGTTTGGGATACAGTTAGGGTTAGGGTTAGGCTTAGGGGTAGGGGTAGGAGTAGGTTTAGGATTAGGGTTAGGGTTAGGGGTAGGGTTAGGGTTAGGGTTTTAGGGTTATGGTTATGGTTAGCGTTAGGGTTACGGGTAGGGGTAGGGCTACTGTTAGTTTTAGGGTTAGGGGTAGGGGTAGGGTTAGGGTTAGGGTTAGATTTAGGATTAGGGTTAGATTTAGGAGTATGGTTAGGGTTAGGTTTAGGGTTACGTTTAGGGTTAGGTTTAGGGTTAGGTTTAGGGATAGGCGTAGGGTTAGGGTTAGGGTTAGGGGTAGGGTTGGAGTAGGGGTAGGATTAGGGTTAGGGTTAGAGTTAGCGTTATGGGTAGTTTTAGGGTTAGGTTTAGGGTCACAGTTAAGGTTAGGGCTAGGGTTACTCTTAGGGTTAGGGTTAGGCTCAGGGTTAGTGGTAGGGGTAGGGTTAGGGGTAGGGTTAGGGTTATGGTTTGGGTTCGGGTTAGGGGTAGTTGTAGGAGTATAGTTAGGGTTAGGGTTAGGTTTAGGGTTAGGGTTAGGGGTAGGGTTAGGGTTAGGGTTAGCGTTAGGGTTAGGGTTAGGGTTAGGGTTAGGGTTAGGGTTAGGCTTATGGTTAGGGTTACGTTTAGGGGTAGGGTTAGGCTTAGGGTCAGGGTTAGGGTTAGGGGTGGGGTTAGGGGTAGGGTTAGGCTTAGTGGTACGGTTAATGTTAGGGTTAGGGATAGGTTTAGCGTTAGGGCTAGGGTTAGGGTTAGGGTTAGGGTAATGGTTAGGGGTAGGGTTAGGTTTAGATTTAGGGTTACGGTTAGGGGTAGGGTTAGGGTTAGGTTTAGGTTTAGGGGTAGGGTTAGGGTTAGGGTTAGGGTTAGGGTTAGATTTAGCATTAGGGGTAGGGTTAGGCTTAGGGTTATGGTCACTGTTTAGGGTAGGGTTAGGATTAGGGTTAGGGTTAGGGTTAGGGGTAGGGGTAGGTTTAGGGTTAGGGTTAGGGGAAGGGTTAGGTTTAGGGTTAGCTTTAGGTTTAGGGGTAGGGTTAGGGTTAGGGTTAGGGTTAGGGTTACTGTTAGGGGTAGCGTTAGGGTTAGGGTTAGGGTTAGTTGTAGTTTTAGGAGTAGGATTAATGTTAGGGGTAGGGTTAGGTTTAGGGTTAGTGTTGGGGTAGGGTTAGGGTTAGCGGTAGGGGTAGGGGTAGGGTTAAGTTTAGGTTTAGGA
>JANJXV010000033.1:2232500-2237500 GCA_024803745.1 Megascapheus bottae
TAGGGTTAGGGGTGGGTTAGGGGTAGGGTTAAGTTTAGGGTTAGGATTAGGGTTAGCGTTAGGAGGAGGGTTAGGGTTAGGGTTAGGGTTACTGTTAGGGGTAGCGTTAGGGTTAGGGTTAAGGTTAGGGGTAGTGTTAGGAGTAGGATTAATGTTAGGGGTAGGGTTAGGGTTAGGGTTAGTGGTGGGGTCGGGTTAGGGTTAGGGGTTGGGGTAGGGGTAGGGGTAGGGGTAGGGTTAAGATTAGGTTTAGGATTAGGGTTAGGGTTAGGGTTAGGGTTAGGGTAGGGTTAGGGTTAGGGTTAGGGTTAGGGATAGTGGTAGGGGTAGGGTTAGGGGTAGGGTTAGGGTTAGGGTTAGTGGTGGGGTAGGGTTAGGGTTAGGGGTAGGGGTAGGGGTAGGGGTACAGTTAGGATTAGGGTTAGGGTTAGGGGTAGGGTTCGGATTAGGGGTAGGGGTAAGGATACAGTTAGGGTTAGGTTTAGGCTTAGGGTTAGCGGTAGGAGTAGGTTTAGGGTTAGGGTTAGGGGTAGGGGTAGGGTTAGCATTAGGGTTTTAGCGTTAGGGTTAGGGTTAGGGGTAGGGGTAGGGGTAGGGTTAGGGTTAGGGTTAGGTTTAGAATTAGGGTTAGATTTAGGGGTATGTTTAGGGTTAGGGTTAGGGTTGCGGTTAGGGTTAGGGTTAGGGTTAGTGTTAGGGGTAGGGGTAGTTGTTAGGGTTAGGGTTAGGGGTAGGGTTGAGGTAGGGGTAGAATTAGGGTTAGGGTTAGAGTTAGCATTATGGGTAGGGTTAGGGTTAGGTTTAGGGTCACCGTTAAGGTTAGGGGTAGGGATAGGTTTAGGGTTAGGTTTAGGCTCAGGGTTAGTGGTAGGGGTAGGATTAGAGTTATGGTTTGGGTTCGGGTTAGGGGTAGGGGTATAGTTAGGGTTAGGGTTAGGTTAAGGGTTAGGGTTAGGGGTAAGGTTAGGGTTAGGGTTAGGGTAGGGTTAGGGTAAGGGTTAGGGTTACGATTAGGGGTAGGGTTAGTGTTATGTTTAGGGTTAGTGTTAATGGTAGGGGTAGGGTTACAGTTAGGTTTAGGGTTAGGATTAGGGTTAGGGTTAGGGTTAGGGTTAGGGGTAGGGTTAGGGTAGGGCTAGGGTTAGGGTTAGTGGTAGGGGTAGGGTTAGGGTTAGGGTTTGTGTTATGGTTAGGGTTAGGGCTAGGTTTAGGGCTAGCGTTAGTGTTAGGGTAAGGGTTAGTGTTAGGGGAAGGTTTAGGGGTAGGTTTAGGGTTAGGTTTAGGGTTAGAGGTAGGGGTAGGGTTAGCGTCAGTGTTAGGGTAGGGTTAGGGTTACGGTTACGGTTAGGGGAAGGGTTAGAGTTAGTGTTAGGGTTAGGCTTAGGGTGAGTGGTAGGGGTAGGTTTAGGGGTAGGGTTAGGGCTAGGGTTAGGGTTAGGTTAGGGGTAGGGATAGGGTTAGGGTTAGGGTTAGGGTTAGGTTAGGTGTAGGGGTAGGGTTAGGGTTAGGGTTTTAGGGTTAGGGTTAGGATTAGGTTTAGGGTTAGGGGTAGGGGTAGAGTTAGGCATAGGTTTCGGGTTAGGGTTACGGTTAGGTATAGGGTTAGGGTTAAGGTTTGGGTTAGGGTTAGGATTAGGGTTAGGGGTAGGGTTAGGGCTAGCGTTAGGGTTAGGGTGAGGGTTAGTGTTAGGGGTAGGGTTAGGGGTAGGGTTAGGGTTAGGGTTAGGGGTAGGGTTAGGAGTAGGGTTAGTGTTAGGGTTAGGGTAGGTTTAGGGTTATGGTTAGGGGTAGGGGTAGGTATAGGTTTAGGGTTAGGCTTAGGGTTAGTGTTAGGGGTAGAGTTAGGGGTAGGGTTAGGGTTAGGTTTAGGGTTAGGTGAGGGGTAGGGGTAGGGTTAGGGTTAGGGTTTAGGGTTAGGGTTAGGGTTAGGGGTAGGGGTAGGGATAGGCTTAGGTTTAGGGTTAGGGTTACGGTTATGGGTAGGGTTAGGGTTAGGGTTAGGGTTAGCGTAAGGGGTATGGTTAGGGTTAGGGTTAGGGTTAGGGGTAGGGGTAGGGTTAGTGTTAGGTTTAGGGTAGAGTTAGGGTTAGGGTTAGTTTTACGGTTAGGGGTAGGGGTAGGGTTAGGGTTAGGCTTAGGCTTAGGGTTAGTGGTAGGGGTAGGGTTAGGGGTAGAGTTAGGGTTAGGTTAGGGTTAGGTTAGGGGTAGGGTAGGGTTAGGTTTAGGGTTTTAGGGTTAGGGTTAGGGGTAGGGGTAGGGGTAGGGTTAGGCTCAGGTTTATGGTTAGGGTTACGGTTAGGGGTAGGGTTAGGGTTAGGGTTAGCGTTAGGGGTATCGTTAAGTTTAGGGTTAGTGGTAGGGGTAGGGGTAGGGTTAGGGTTAGGGTTAGTGGTAGAAGTAGGGGTAAGGTTACGGATAGGGTTAGGGTTCGGGTTAGGGGTAGGGGTAGGGGTACAGTTAGGGTTAGGGTTAGGGTTAGGTTTTGGAGTAGGGTTAGGGTGTGGGCTAGGGTTAGTGGTGGGTGTAGTGTTAGGGGAAGGGTTAGGGTTAGGGTTAGGGTTAGGGATTGGGTTAGGGGTAGGGGTAGGGTTAGGGTTAGGGCTAGGGTTAGGTTAGGGGTAGGGGTAGGGGTAGGGTTAGGGTTAGGGTTTAAGGGTTAGGGTTACGGTTATGGTTAGGGTTAGGGGTAGGGGCAGGGGTAGGTTTAGGTTTAGGGGTAGGGTTAGTGTTAGCATTAGGGGTAGGGTTAGGGTTAGTGTTATGCTTAGGGTTAGTGGTAGAGGTAGGGTAAGGGGTAGGTTTAGGGTTATGGTTAGGGTTAGGTTTAGGGTTAGGGGAAGGGTTAGTGTTAGGGTTAGGGTTAGGGTTAGGGGTAGGGGTAGGATTAGGGTTAGCCTTACGGTTAGCGTTAGGGGTAGGTTTAGGGTTAGGGTTAGGGTTAGCGTTAGAGGTAGGGTTAGGGTTACGGTTAGTGTTAGGGGTGGGGTTAGGTTTTGGATGAGGTTTAGGGTTAGGGTTAGGGTAGGGTTAGGGTTAGGTTTAGGGTTACGGTTACGGTTAGGGTTAGGGTTAGGGTTAAATTTAGGGGTAGGTTTAGGGTTTGGGTTAGGGTTACGGTTACGGTTAGGTGTAGGGGTAGGGGTAGGGTTAGGGTTACGGTTACGTTTAGGGGTAGGGGTAGGGGTAGGGTTAGGGTTAGGATTGGGGTTAGGGTAGGGTTAGGGTTAGGGTTAGGGTTATGGTTAGGGGTAAGGTTAGGGTAGGTTTAGGGTTAGGGTTAGTGGTAGGGGTAGGGTTAGGAGTAGGTTTAGGTTATGGTTAGGGTTCGGGTTAGGGGTAGGGGTAGGGGTACAGTTAGGGTTAGGGTTAGGATTAGGGTTAGGGTTAGGGTTAGGGGTAGGGTTAGGTTTAGCTTTAGGGTTAGGGTTAGGGTTAGTGGTAGAGTTAGGGTTAGGGGTAGGGTTAGGGTTAGGATTAGCCTTAGGTGTAGCGGTAGGGTTAGGGTTAGGGTTTTAGGGTTAGGTGTAGGGTTAGGGTTAGGGTTCGGGTTAGTGTTAGGGTTAGGGTTAGTGGTTAGGGTTAGGGTTAGGGTTAGTGGTAGAGTTAGGGTTAGGGGTAGGGTTAGGGTTAGGATTAGGGTTAGGTGTAGCAGTAGGGTTAGGGTTACGGTTTTAGGGTTAGGTGTAGGGTTAGGGTTAGGGTTCGGGTTAGGGTTAGGGTTAGAGTTAGTGGTAGGGTTAGTTTTAGGGGTAGGGTTAGGGTTAGGATTAGGGTTAGGTGTAGCGGTAGGGTTAGGGTTAGGTTAGGGTTAGGTTTAGGGTTAGGGTTAGGGTTAGGGTTAGGGTTAGTGGTAGGGTTAGGGTTAGGAGTAGGGTTAGGGTTAGGATTAGGGTTAGGTGTAGTGGTAGGGTTAGGGTTAGGGTTTTAGGGTTAGGGTTAGGGTTAGGGTTAGGGTTAGTGGTAGGGTTAGGGTTAGGGGTAGGTTTAGGGTTAGGATTAGGGTTAGGTGTAGTGGTAGGGTTAGGGTTAGCGTTTTAGGGTTAGGGGTAGGGTTAGGGATAGGGGTAGGGGTAGTTTTAGGGGTAGTGTTAGGATTAGGATTAGGGTTAGGGGTAGGTTTATGGTTAGGGTTAGGGTTCGGGTTAGGGGTAGGGGTAGGGGTACAGTTACGGTTAGGGTTAGGGCTAGGAGTAGTGGTAGGTGTAGGGTTAGGTGTAGGGTTAGGGTTAGGGTTAGGGTTTGGGTTTTAGGGTTAGGGTAGGGTTAGGGTTAGGGTTAGGGTTATGGTTAGGGGTAGGGTTAAGTTTAGGGTTATTGGTAGGGGTAGGGTTAGGGGTAGGGTGAAGGCTAGCTTTAGGGTTAGGGTTAGGGTTAGTTGTAGGGTTAGGGGTAGGGGTTAGGGTTAGGATTATTGTTAGGGTTAGGGGTTAGGGTTAAGTTTAGGTGTACTGTTAGGGGTAGGGTTAGGAGTAGGGTTTATGTTAGGGGTAGGGTTAGTGTTAGGGTTAGTGGTGGGGTAGGGTTGGGCTAGGGGTAGGGGTAGGGGTAGGGTTAGGGTTTTACTGTTAGGGTTAGGTGTTGGGGTAGGGGTAGGGTTAGGCTTAGGTTTAGGGTTAGGATTCCGGTTAGGGGTAGGGTTAGGGTTAGGGTTAGGGTTATGGGTAAGGGTAGGGGTAGGGTTAGGGTTAGGGTTAGGGATAGGGGTAGGGGTAGTTTTAGGGGTAGGGTTAGGGTTAGGATTAGGGTTAGGGGTAGGATTAGGGTTAGGGTTAGGGTTCGGGTTAGGGGTAGGGGTAGGGGTACAGTTTCGGTTAGGGTTAGGGCTAGGGTTAGTGGTAGGGGTAGGGTTAGGGGTAGGGTTAGGCTTAGGGTTAGGGTTAGGGTTTAGGGTTAGGGTTAGGGTTAGGGTAGGGTTAGGGTTAGCGTTAGGGTTAGGGTTACGGTTAGGGGTAGGGTTAAGGTTAGGGTTATTGGTAGGGGTAGGGTTAAGGGTAGGGTGA
>JANJXV010000033.1:2242500-2282500 GCA_024803745.1 Megascapheus bottae
TAGGGTTAGGGTTAGGGTTAGGTTAGGGTTAGTGTGAGGGTTAGGGGTAGGGTTAGGGTTAGGGTTAGGGTGAGGGTTAGTGGTAGGGGTAGGGTTAGGGATAGGGTTAGGTTTAGGGTTAGGTTTAGGGTTAGGGGTAGGGTTAGGGTGAGGTTCAGGAGTAGGGTTAGGGTTAGGATTAGTGTTAGGATTAGGGTTAGCGGTAGGGTTAGGGCTAGGGTTAGGGTTAGGTTAGGGTTAGGGGTAGGGTTAGGGTTAGGGTTAGGTTAGGGGTAGGGATTGGGGTAGGGGTAGGGTTAGGGTTAGGGTTTTAGGGTTAGGGTTAGGGTTAGTGGTAGGGGTAGGGTTAGGCTTAGGTTTTGGGTTAGGGTTACGGTTAGGGGTAGGGTTAGGTTTAGGGTTAGCGTTAGGGGTATGGTTAGGGTTAGGGTTAGGGTTATGGTTAAGGGTAGGGTTAGGGTTATGGTTGAGTTTAAGGGTAGGGGTAGGGTTAGGGGTATGGTAGAGTTAGGATTAGGGTTAGGGTCAGGGGTAGGGTTAGGGTTAGGGTTAGGGTTATGGTTAGATGTAGGGTTAGGGTTAGATTTAGGGTTACGGTTAGGGGTATGGTTAGGGTTCGGGGTAGGGGTAGGTGTAGGGTTAGGGTTAGGGTTAGGTTTAGTGGTAGGGGTAGGGTTAGGGGTAGGGGTAGGGGTACAGTTAGGGTTAGGGTTACGGTTAGGGGTAGGGTTAGTGTTATGTTTAGAGTTAGGGTTAGTGGTAGGGGTAGGGTTAGGGGTAGGTTTAGGGTTAGGGTTAGGGTTCGGGTTAGGGGTAGGGGTAGGGTTACAGTTAGGTTTAGGGTTAGGATTTTGATTAGGGTTAGGGTTAGGGTTAGGGGTAGGGTTAGGGTAGGGCTAGGGTTAGGGTTACTGGTACAGGTAGGGTTAGGGGTAGGGTTAGGGTTAGGGTTAGAGGTAGGGGTAGGGTTACGGTTAGGGTTTTAGGGTTAGGGTTAGGGTTTGGGTTATGGTTAGGGTTAGGGCTAGCGTTAGTGTTAGGGTAAGGGTTAGTGTTAGGGGAAGGTTTAGGGGCAGGTTTAGGGTTAGGGTTAGGGTTGGGGTAGGGGTAGGGTTAGCGTCAGGGTTAGGGTAGGGTTAGGGTTAGGGTTAGGGTTACGGTTAGGGGAAGGGTTAGAGTTAGTGTTAGGGTTAGGCTTGGGGTTAGTGGTAGGGGTAGGTTTAGGGGTAGGGTTAGGGCTAGGTTTAGGGTTAGGTTAGGGGTAGGGATAGGGTTAGGGTTAGGGGTAGAGTTAGGGTTAGGGTTTTAGGGTTAGGGTTAGGATTAGGTTTAGGGGTAGGATTACGGTTAGGGTTAGGGTTAGGGTTAGGGTTAGGGTTAGGTCTAGCGTTAGGGTTAGTGTGAGGGTTGGTGGTAGGGGTAGGGTTAGGGGTAGGGTTAGGGTTAGGTCTAGCGTTAGGGTTAGTGTGAGGGTTGGTGGTAGGGGTAGGGTTAGGGGTAGGGGTAGGGTTAGGGTTAGGGGTAGGGGTAGGGTTAGGGTTAGGGTTAGGCTTAGGTTTAGTGGTAGGGGTAGAATTAGGGGTAGGGTTAGGGTTAGGATTAGGGTTAGGTTAGGGGTAGGGTTAGGGTTAGGGTTAGGGTTTTAGGGTTAGGGGTAGGGGTAGGGGTAGGGTTAGGCTTAGGTTTATGGTTAGGGTTACGGTTAGGGGTAGGTTTAGGGTTAGGGTCAGCGTTAGGGGTATCGTTACGATTGGGGTTAGTGGTAGGTGTAGGGGTAGGGTTAGGGTTAGGGTTAGTGGTAGTGGTAGGGGTAGGGTTACGGATAGGGTTAGGGTTCGGGTTAGGGGTAGGGGTAGGGGTACAGTTAGGGTTAGGGTTAGGTTTAGGAGTAGGGTTAGGATTAGGGCTACGGTTAGTGGTAGGTGTAGGGTTAGGGGTAGGGTTAGGGTTTGGGTTAGGGTTAGGGATTGGGTTAGGTGTAGGGGTACGGGTAGGGTTAGGGCTAGGGTTAGGTTAGGGGTTGGGGTAGGGTTAGGGTTAGGGTTCAAGGGTTAGGGTTACGGTTATGGTTAGGGTTAGGGGTAGGGGCAGGGGTAGGGTTAGGTTTAGGGGTAGGGTTAGGGTTAGCGTTAGGGGTAGGGTTAGGGTTAGTGTTAGGCTTAGGTTTAGTGGTAGCGGTAGGGTAAGGGGTAGGTTTAGGTTTATGGTTAGTGTTCGGGTTAGGCTTAGGGGTAGGGGTACAGTTAGGGTTAGGGTTAGGGGTAGGGTTAGAGTTAGCGTTAGGGTTAGGGTTAGGGTTAGGGTTAGGGTCACCCTTAAGATTAGCGTTAGGATTAGGGTTAGGGTTAGGTGTAGGGTTAGGTTTAGAGTTAGGGGAAGGGTTAGTGTTAGGGTTAGGGTTAGGGTTAGGGGTAGGGTTAGGATTAGGGTTACCCTTACGGTTAGCGTTAGGGGTAGGTTTAGGGTTAGGGTTAGGGTTAGCGTTAGGGGTAGGGTTAGGGTTACGGTTAGTGTTAGTGGTGGGGTTAGGGTTAGGATGAGGTTTAGGGTTAGGGTTAGGGTAGGATTAGGGTTAGGTTTAGGGTTACGGTTAGTGGTAAGGGTAGGGTTAGGAGTAGGTTTAGGTTATGGTTAGGGTTCGGGTTAGGGGTAGGGGTAGGGGTACAGTTAGGGTTAGGGTTAGGATTAGGGTTAGGGTTAGGGTTAGAGGTAGGGGTAGGGTTAGGGTTAGGGTTCGGGTTAGGGTTAGGGTTAGGGTTAGTGGTAGGGTTAGGGTTAGGGGTAGTGTTAGGGTTAAGATTAGGGTTAGGTGTAGCGGTAGGGTTAGGGTTAGGGTTAGGGTTAGGGATAGATGTAGGTGTAGGGTTAGGGGTAGGGTTAGGGTTAGGATTAGGGTTAGGGGTAGGTTTAGGGTTAGGGTTAGGGTTCGGGTTAGGGGTAGGGGTAGGGGTACAGTTACGGTTAGGGTTAGGGCTAGGGTTAGTGGTAGGGGTAGGGTTAGGGGTAGGGTTAGGGTTAGGGTTAGGGTTAGGGTTTTAGGGTTAGGGTTAGGGTTAGGGTTAGGGTAGGGTTAGGGTTAGGGTTAGGGTTAGGGTTACGGTTAGGGGTGGGGTTAGGGTTAGGGTTAGTGGTAGGGGTACGGTTAGGGGTAGGGTGAAGGCTAGCTTTAGGGTTAGGGTTAGGGTTAGTTGTAGGGTTAGGGGTAGGGGTAGGGGTAGGGGTAGGGTTAGGGTTAGGAGTTAGGGTTAAGGTTAGGTGTACTGTTAGGGGTAGGGTTAGGAGTAGGGTTTATGTTAGGGGTAGGGTTAGTGTTAGGGTTACTGGTGGGGTAGGGTTTGGGTGAGGGGTAGGGGTAGGGGTAGGTGTAGGTTTAGGGTTAGGGTTAGAGTTAGGGTTATGGTAGGGTTACGGTTAGGGTTAGGGTTCCGGTTAGTGGTAGGGTTAGGGTTAAGGTTAAGGTTAGTGGTAGGGGTAGGGGTAGGGATAGGGTTAGGGTTAGGGGTAGGGGTAGGGACAGGGGTGGGGTTAGGTTTAGGGTTAGGGTTAGGGTTATGGTTAAGGTTAGAGGTAGGGTTAGGGTTACATTTAATGTTACG
This sequence comes from Megascapheus bottae, assembly GCA_024803745.1. Taxonomy (NCBI): domain Eukaryota; kingdom Metazoa; phylum Chordata; class Mammalia; order Rodentia; family Geomyidae; genus Megascapheus; species Megascapheus bottae. The sequence continues at coordinate 2,246,097 of JANJXV010000033.1, forward strand.
CTTAGGGGTATGGTTAGGGTTATGGTTAGGGTTAGGGGTAAGGGTAGGGTTCGGAGTTCAGGGGTCTGGGGTTGGAGGTCTGGGGTCTGGTGTCAGGGGTCGGGTGTCTGGCGTCTGGGACTGGGGTCTTGGGTCTGGGGTCGGTGGTCTGGTGTCTGGGGCCGGGTTCTTGTGTCTGGGGTCGTGGGTCGTTGGTCGGTTGTCTGGGGTCTGAGTGGGGTCAGGGGTCTGGGTTCTGTATCTGGGGTCGGGGGTCTGGGGTCTGGGGTCTGTGGTAGGGGGTCTAGGGTCTGGGGTCTGGGGTCGGGGATCTGGGGTCTGTGGTCGGGCGTCTGGGGTTTGGGGTCAGGAGTTTGGGGTCTGGTGTCGGGAGTCTGGGGCTGGAGGTCTGGGGTCTGGATCTGGGGTGGTGGTCTGTGGTCTGGGGTCTGGGTCTTGGGCCTGGGGTCTGGGGTCTTTGGTCTGGGGCCGGAGGCTGGGGTCGGGGTCTGGGGTCTGTATTCGTGGGTCTGGGGTAGGGGGTCTGGGGCCGGTGCCTGGGGTCTGGGGATTGGCCTGGGGTCTAGGGTCGGGGGTGTGGGGTCTGGGGTTGGGGGTGTGGGGTCTGGGGCCGGTTTCTGGGGTCTGGGGTCTCAGGTCTGGGGTTTGGGGCCTGGGTCTAGGGTCAGGGTCTGGGGTCTGGGGTCGGTAGTTGGGGGTCTGTTGCCAGGGGTTGGGGGTCTGGGGCCTGGGGTCGGGGGTCAGGCTGAAGTCTGTATTCGTGGGTCTGGGGTACAGGGTCTTGGGCCGGTGCCTGGGGTCTGGGGATCGGCCTGGGGTCTGGGGTCTTGGGTGTGGGGTCTGGGGTCGGGTGTCTGGGGTCTGGGGTCTGGGGTCGGGAGTCGGGGGTCTGTGGCCAGGGGTTGGGGGTCTGGGGCCTGGGGTCAGGGGTCAGGCTGGGGTCGGGGGTCTGGGGTCTCTGGGGTCTGGGGTCTCGGGTCGGTGGTCGGGGGTCTGGGGTTTGGGGTCTGAGTCTGGGTATGGGGTCAGGGGTCTGGGGTCTGGGGTCTGGCGCCGGAGTCTTGGGTTTGTGGTCGGGAGTTTGGGGTCTGGTTTTGGGAGTCTGGGGTTGGAGTCTGGGGTCTGGGTTTGCGGTTTTGGGGTCTCGGTTCGGGGGTCAGGGGTCTGGGTTTGGGCGTCTGGTGTCTGTGTCTGGAGTCTGGGGTCTGGTGTTGGGGGTCTGGGGTTGGGGGTCTGCTGTGTGGGGCTGGGGTCTTGGGCCTGTGCCTGGGGACTGGGGTCTGGGGTCTGATATCTGGGTTGGGTCGGTGGTCTGTTGTCGCGGTCCTTCGTCCCCAGTCCCTCTTGAGGAGGGATGGGAAAAAGCACACCCAACCAGTCCAAGCTGCAAGAGGAGAGGGCCCACTGTCCTCCCGCACTCAGCCTTGCTTCCCCGAAGCAAGAACAGAGACGCCATGCAGCTTCATCAAGGCAGGAATCTCTCTAAAACTCCCCTCGTTATATTGGGTGTGGGAGCCTATCAGCACAACAGGTGAGCAGGATAAAGAGGTCCACTTGTTTACCCCTACTACAGGTCTCAGCAGAAAGTTGTTAGAATGGCATTACTCGGCCCCCAACAGTCTGTGGTCTCAGTCTGGGGTCAGAGGTCTGGGGATGGGGTTCTGGGGTCTAGGTGGGGTCGGGGGTCTGAGATCTGGATCTGGGGCCAGAGCCTGGGGTCTGGGGTCGGTGGTCTGGGGTCTGGGTCTGGGATCGGTGGTCGGGGGTCTGGTGTCTGGGTTCGGGGGTCAGGTGACTGGGTCTGGGATCTGGGGTCTGGGTCTGGGGTCGGGGGTCGGGGGTCGAGGGTCTGTAGTCGGGGGTTGGGGTCTGGGGCCTGGGGTCGGGGGTCAGGCTGGGCTCGGAGGTCTGGGCTCTCTGGGGTCTGGGGTTGGTGGTCTGGGTTTTGGGGTCTGGGTCTGGGGTCTTGGGTTGGGGGTCTGGGTGAAGTCGGGGGTCTGGGGTCTGAGGTTGGGGGTCAGGGGTCTGAGGTCGGGGGTGTGGGGTCGGGGGTCTGTGTCTGGGTTTGGGGTCTGTGGTCTGGGGTCGGGGTCTGTGGTCTGGGGCTGGGGTCTGGGCTATGGGGTCGGGGGTCCTGGATCTGGGGTCGGGGGCCTGGGGTAGGGGGTCTTGGGTCCAGGTCCTGGGGTCGAGGGTCTGGGATCTGGGGTCGGAGGTCTGGGGTCAGGGGTCTGGGGTCAGGGGTCTGAGGTCGGGAGTGTGGGGTCGGGGGTCTTTGTCTGGGTTTGGGGTCTGTGGTCTGGGGTCGGGGTCTGTGGTCTGGGGCTGGGGTCTGGGCTATGGGGTCGGGGGTCCGGGATCTGGGGTCGGGGGCCTGGGGTAGGGGGTCTTGGGTCCAGGTTCTGGGGTCGAGGGTCTGGGATCTGGGGTCGGAGGTCTGGGGTCAGGGTTCTGGGGTCTGGCGTCTGGGCCTGGGGTCTGGGGTCTGTGTCCTGGGTCTGGGGTCAGGAGTCTGGGGTCTGTGGTCGGGGGTCTGGGGTCGGAGAGCTGGGTTCTGGGGTCAGGGGTCTGGGGTCTGGGCGGGGACTGGGGTCTGGGGTTTGAGTCTGGGGTTTGGGTTCGGGTGTCTGGGGTCTGGCTTCAGAGTCTGGGATCGGAGGTCTGGGTCTGGGGTCTGGGGTGGGGTCTGGGGTCTGGGGTCGGGGTCTGGGGTCGGGGTCTGGGGTCCGGTGTCTGGGGTCTGGGGTCAGAAGTCTGGGGTCGGAGGTCTGGGGTCTGTGTTCTGGTGTCAGGGGTCGGGGGTCGGGGGTCGGGTGTCTGGGGTCTGGGGTTGGGGACTGGGGTCTTGGGTCTGGGGTCGGTGGTCTGGGGTCTGGGGTCTGGAGCCGGGTCCTGGAGTCTGGGGTCGTGGGTCGTTGGTCAGGTGTCTGGGTCGGGGGTCAGTGGTCGGGGGTCTGGGGTCTGAGTGGGGTCTGGGGTCGGGGGTCTGGGTATGTGGTCTGGGGTCTTGGTCTGGGGTCGGGGGTCTGGGGCCGGGGTCTGGGGTTTGGGGCCGGGGTCTGAGGTCTGGTGTCGGGAGCCTGGGGTCGGAGGTCTGGGGTTTGGATTTGGGGTTCTGGGGTGTGGGGTCTGGGGTCGGGTGTCTGGGGTCAGGATCTGGGGTCGGGCATCTGGGGTCTGGGCCTGGGTTCTGGGGTCTGGTGTCTGGGGTCGGAGGTCTGAGGTGTGGGGTCTGGGGTCGAGCGTCTGGGGCTGGGGTCTGAGGCCTGGGCCTGGGGACTAGGGTTGGGTTCAGGGGTCTGGGTCTGGGTTGGATAGGTGGTCTGGGGTCTCGGTCTGGGGTCTGGGGTCGGGGGACAGGGTTCTGGGATCTAGGTGTTGTCAGGGGTCTGGGGTCTGGATCTGGGGCCAGAGCCTGGGGTCTGGGGTCTTTGATCTGGGATCTGGGGTTGGGGGTCTGGATCTGGGGCCAGAGTCTGCGGTCTGGGGTCGGTGGTCTGTGGTCTGGGGTCTGGGTCTGGTGGTCTGGGTCTTGTGCCTGGGGTCAGGGGTCTTTGGTCTGGAGTCTGGGGCCCGGGTCTGGGGTCTGGGGTCTGAGGTCATGGGTCGGGGTCTGGGGTAGGGGGTCGGGGGTCAGGGGTCTGGGTCTGGGGTCGGAGGTCGAGGGTCGGGATCTGGGGTCTGGTATCTGGGTCTGGTGTCTGGGGTCGGGGGTCTGGTGTCTGGAGTTGTGTGGGCTCTCCGGGCAGGTTGGGGTCTGGGGTCGGGGGTCTGGGGTCAGGGCTCTGGGGTCAGGGGTCTGGGGTCAGGGGTCTGGGGTCTGGGGATCGGCCTGGGGTCTGGAGTCGGGGGTGTGGGGTCTGCGGTCTGGGGCCGGTTTCTGGGGTCTGCTCCTGGGGTCTGGGGTAAGGGGTATGGGGTCGGGCATTGGGGTTCTGTGGTCGGGGGTCAGGGGTCTGGGCCTGGGGTTTTGGTCTGGGGTCTGGGGTGTGGGGCCAGGGTTTGGGTCTGGGGTCGGGGGTCAGGGGTCTGGTGTCTGGGTTCGGGGGTCTGGGATCTGGGGTCTGGGGTCAGGCGTCTGGGGTCTGGGGTTGGGCAGGCTCTCCAGGCAGGTTGGTGTCTGAAGTCTGGGGTCTGGGGTCTGTGGTCGGGGGTCGGGTTCTGAGGTCGGGGTTCGGGAGTCTGAGGTAGGGGGTCGGGGGTCTGTAGTCGGGGGTTGAGGGTCTGGGGCCTGGGGTCTGGGGTTGGGGGTCAGGCTGGGGTCGGGGGGCTGGGGTCAGTGGTCTGAGGTCTGGGGTTTGGGGTGTGGGTCTGGGTCTGGGGGTCTGGTTGGGGTCGGGGGGTCTGGGTTTGTGGGTCTGGGGTCGAGGGTCTGGGGTCGGGGGTCTGGGGTCTGGGGTCGGGGGCTGGGTCTATGGTCTGGGATCTGTGTCTGGTTTCGGGGTCTGTGGTCTGGGGCCAGGGTCTGGGCTATGGGGTCAGGGGCCTGGGGTCTGGGGTCTGGGGCCTGGGATCTGGCTCGGGTCTGGATCAGAGGACTGGGGTATGGAGTCTGGGATCTGTGGTCAGGGGTCTGGGGCCGGGGCCTGGGGTCTTGGGTCTGTGGTCTGTGGTCTGGGTCTGGGGTCTGGGGTCTGGGGTATGTGGTCGGGGGGCTGGTGTCTGGGGTCGGGGGGCTGGGGCCCGGGACTGGGGTTTGTGGTTGGGAGTTTGGGGTCTGGTGTCGGGCATCTGGTGTTGGAGGTCTGGGGTCTGGATTTGGGGTTCTGGGGTCGTGAGTCTGGGGTCTGGTGTCGGGGGTCTGGGGTCGTGAGTCTGGGGTCTGGGTTGGGTCGGTGGTCTGTGGTGTCGGTCTGGGGCCTGGGGTTGGGGGTTCTGGGGTCTAGGTGGGGTCGGGATTCTGGGGTCTGGGGTCTGGATCTGGGGCCAGAGCCTGGGGTCTGAGGTCGGTGGTCTGTGGTCTGGGGTTGGGGGTTCTGGGGTCTAGGTGGAGTCTAGGTCTGGGGGTCTGGGTTTTGGGCCTGGGGTCTGGGGTCTTTGGTCTGGGGTCTGGAGCCGGGGTCTGGGGTCTGGAGTCGTGTGTCGGGGTCTGGGGTCTGGTGTAGGGGGTCTGGGGTCAGGTGTCTGGGGTCTGAGATGTGGGGACAGGGGGTCTGGGGTTTGATGTAGGGGGTTGGGGGTCGGGGATCTGGGGTCTGGGGTCGGGGGTCCGGGGTCTGTGGCCAGGGGTTGCGGGTCAGGGGCCTGGGTTGGGGGTCAGGGGTAGGGGGTCTGGGCTGTGGGGTCAGGGGTCTGGCATCATGGGTCTGGAGTAGGTGTTGGGGGTCTGGGTCTGAGGTCTGGTGTCGGGGGTCTGGGGTCGAGGTCTGGGGTCGGGGACTGGGGTCTTGGGTCTGGGGCCGGGGGTCTGGGGTCAGAGGTCTGGGTATGGGGTCGTGGGTCGGTGGTTGGGTGTCTGGGGTCGGGGGTCTGGGGTCTGGGGTCGGGGGTCTGGGTCTGGGGTTAGGGGTCTGGGTCTGGGGCCGGGAGTTTGGGGTCTGGTATCGGGAATCTGGGGTCTGAGGTCTGGGGTCTGGGTTTGGAGTTCTGGTGTCTGGGGTTTGGGGTCAGGGGTCTGGGGTCGGGTGTCTGGGGTCAACCATCTGAGGTCTGGGTCTGGGGTCTGGTGTCGGGGGTCTGGGGTCGAGGTCTGGGTCTGGGGTCGGGGACTGCGGTCTTGGGTCTGGGGCCGGTGGTCTGGGGTCTGGGGTCAGAGGTCTGGGTATGGGGTCGTGGGTCGGTAGTTGGGTGTCTGGGGTCGGGGGTCTTGGTCTGGGGTGGGTGTCTGGGGTCTGGGGTCTGGGGTCGGGGGTCTGGGTATGGGGTCATGGGTTGGTGGTGGGATGTCTGGGGTCGGGGGTTGGTTGTCGGGTGTCTGGGTTCTGGGTGGGGTCTGGGGTCGGCGGTCTGGGATCTGTGGTTGGGGGTCTGGGTTCTGGGGTCTGGGGTCGGGGGTCTGGGTCTGGGGTTGGGGGTCTGGGTCTGGAGTTGGGGGTCTGGGTCTGGGGTCTGGGGCCGGGAGTTTGGGGTCTGGTGTCGGGAGTCTGGAGCCTGAGGTCTGGAGTCTGGGTTTGGGGTTCTGGTGTCTGGGGTTTGGGGTCAGGGGTCTGGGTCAGATGTCTGGGGTCAAGTATCTGAGGTCTGGGTCTGGGGTCTGGGGTCTGGTGTCGGGGGTCTGGGTCGGAGGTTTGGGGTCTGTGGTCTGGGGTCTGGGGTCGGGTGTCTGGTGTCTGGGGCTGGGGGCTGGGGTCTGGTACCTGGGCCTGGGGACTGTGGTCTGGGGTCAGGGGTCTGGTGTCTGGGTTGGGTCGGTGGTCTGGGATCTCGGTCTGGGGTCTGGGGACTGACTGGGGATGGGGTTCTGGGGTCTAGGTGGGATCGGGGGTCTGGGGTCTGCATCTGGGGTCGGGGCTCTGGGGTCTGGGTCTGGGGCCGGGGGTCGGGGGTCGGGGATCTGGGGTCTGGTGACTGGGGTCTGGGGTAGGGGTTCTGGGTTTGGGGTTCTAGGGTCTGGGGTCCGGGGTCTGGTGTCAGGGGTCTGGTGTCGGGGATCTGCTGTTGGGGGTCTGGGTTGGAGGTCTGGTGTCTGGGCCTGGGTCTGGGGTCTGGGGTCTGGGGTCTGGGGTTTGGGGCCACGGTCTGGGGTCTGGGGTCACTGTCTGGGGTCTGGGGTCTGCGGTCTGGTGGCGGGGGTTTGGGGTCGGGGGTCGAGGGTCGGGGGTCTGGGTACTGGGGTCTGGCGTCGGGTGTATGGCGTCTGGGTCTGGATCTGGGGCCAGAGCCTGGGGTCTAGGGTCGGTGGTCTGTGGTCTGGGGTCTGGGTCTGTGGGTCTGGGTCTTGGACCTGGGGTCTGGGTCTTTGGTCTGGGGACTGGGGTCAGAGGTCTGGTTATGGGGTCAGGAGTCTGGTTCTGGGGTCTGGGGTCTTGAATTGAGGGTAGGGGTCTGGGGTAGGGGGTTGGTGGTAGGGGGTCAGCGGTAGGGCGTCGGAGGTCGTGGGTCGGAGGTCTGGGTCAGGGGTCCGGGGTCAGGGGTCTGGGGTCTGAGGTCTGAGGCCGGTGCCTGGGGTCTGGGGTCTGGGGTCTGGGATAGGGGGCCTGGGGTCTGGGGTCTGCGGTCTGCGGTCTGGTGGCGGGGGTCTGGGGTTGGGGGTCGAGAGTCAGGGGTCGGGGGTCTGGGGTCCGGCGTTGGTGTTTGAGGTCTGGGTCTGGGGTTGGGGGTCGGGGGTCTGGGTAGGGGTTCTGGGGTCTGGGGTCATGGGTCTGGGGCTTGGGACTGGGGTCTGTGGTCGGTGGTCTTGAGTCTGGGTTCGTGGGTCTAGGGAATGGGGTTGGGGTTCTGGGGTCGGGATACTGGGGTCTGGGGTGGGGTCCGATGTCCGGGGTTTGGGGTTGGGGTCAGGGTTGGGGATCTGGGGTCTGGTGTCAGGGGTCTGGGTTATGGGGTCGGGTCTGGGTCTTAGGTTGGGGGTCTGGGCCTGGGGTCTGGGGTCGGGGGTCGGGGGTCTGGGGTCGGTGGTCGGGCATCGGGGGTCTGTGGTCTGGGGTTTGTGGTCGGGAGTTTGGGGTCTGGTGTCGGGCGTCTGGGGTTGGAGGTCTGGGTTTGGGGTTCTGGGGTCGTGGGTCTGGGGTCTGGGGTCTGGTGTAGGGGGTCTGGTGTCGGGGGTCTGGGATCTGGGGCCGGGGTCGGGGTCGGTGGTCTGGGGTCTGGGGTTTGGGGTCTGGATCTGGGTCTGGGGTCTGGAGTCTGGGGATGGGGTCTGGGGTCGGGGGTGTGGAGACAGGGATCTGGGTCTGAGGTCGGGGGTCTGGGGTTGGTGGTCAGTGGTCTGGGGTCTGGGGTTGGGGTCAGGGTCTGGGGTCGGGAGTCAGGGATCTGTGGCCGGGGGTTGGGGGTCAGGCTGGTGTTGGGGTCTAGGGTCTCTGGGGCCTGGGGTCTGTGTTCTGGGGTCTGGGGTTTGGGGTCTGGGTCTGGGGCCTGGGGTCGGGGGTCTGGGTTTGCGGGTCTGGGCTTGGGGGTCTGGGGTCAGGTATCTGGGGTCTGGGGTCTGGCGTCGGGGGTTGGCGGTCTGGGGTCTGGGGTCTGGGTGTGATCTGGGATCTGGGTCTGATGTCTGGGTTCAGAGGTCTGGGGTCGGGGGTCGGAGGTCTGCTTCTATGGTTAGGGGTCTGTGTCTGGGTTCGGGGTCTGTGGTCTGGGGCCGGGGGATTGGGGGTCTGGTGTCTGGGATCTGGGGTCGGGGGTCTGTGGTCAGGGGTCTGGGGTTGGGGGTCTGGGTTCGTGGGTCTGGGGTCAGGGGTCTGGGATCTGGGGTCTGGAATTGGGCGTCGGGGGTCGGGGGTCGGGGTTCGGGCGGGCTCTCCGGGCAGGTTGGGGTCTGGGGTCTGGGGTCTTGGTTCGGGGGGCAGGGTCTGTGGTCTGGGGTCGGTCGGGCTCTTCGGGCAGGTTGGGGTCTGGGGTCTGAGGTCTGAGGTCTGGGGACGGGGGTCTGGGGTCTTTGGTCTTTGGTCTGGGGTCTGGGATCTGGGCTCTGGGGCTGGGGTCTGGGGTCTGGGATCTTGGGTCGGGTCTGTATTGGGGGTCTGGGTTCTGGGGTCGGGGATCTGTGGTCGAGGGTCTGGGGCTGTTGCCTGGGTTCTGGGGTCCTGAGTCGGGGGTCTGGGGTCGGGGTCTGGGGTCTGGGGTTGGGGGTCTGGGGTCTGGTGTTGGGGGTCTGGGGTCTGGCGTCAGGGTCTGGTTATGGGGTCGGGAGTCTGGTTTTGGGGTCTGGGGTCTGGGGCCTGGGTCTGGGGTTTGTGGTCGGGAGTTTGGGGTCTGGTGTCGGGAGTCTGGGATCAGAGGTCTGGGGTCTGGGTTTGGGGTTCTAGGGTCCGGGGTTTGGGGTTGGCGGTCTGGGGTCTGGTGTCGGGGGTCTGGTGTCTGGGTTGGGTCGGTGGTCTGGGGTCTCGGTTTGGGATCTGGGTTTTGGGGACGGGGTTCTGGGGTCTAGGTTGGGTCGGGGGTCTGGGGTCTGGATCTGGGGCCGGAGTCTGGGGTCTGGGGTTGGTGGTCTGTGGTCTGAGGTCTGGGTCTGGGGGTCTGGGTCTTGGGCCTGGGGTCTGGGGTCTTTGGTCTGGGGCCAGGGTCTGGGGTCTGGGGTCGGGGTCTGGGGTCTGGAATTGAGGGTCGGGGTCTGGGGTAGGGGGTTGGTGGTAGGGGGTCAGCGGTAGGGCGTCGGAGGTCGTGGGTCGGAGGTCTGGGTCAGGGGTCCGGGGTCAGGGGTCTGGGGTCTGAGGTCTGAGGCCGGTGCCTGGGGTCTCGGGTCTGGGGTCTGGGATAGGGGGCCTGGGGTCTGGGGTCTGCAGTCTGCGGTCTGGTGGCGGGGGTCTGGGGTTGGGGGTCGAGAGTCAGGGGTCGGGGGTCTGGGGTCCGGCGTTGGTGTTTGAGGTCTGGGTCTGGGGTTGGGGGTCGGGGGTCTGGGTAGGGGTTCTGGGGTCTGGGGTCATGGGTCTGGGGCTTGGGACTGGGGTCTGTGGTCGGTGGTCTTGAGTCTGGGTTCGTGGGTCTAGGGAATGGGGTTGGGGTTCTGGGGTCGGGATACTGGGGTCTGGGGTGGGGTCCGATGTCCGGGGTTTGGGGTTGGGGTCAGGGTTGGGGATCTGGGGTCTGGTGTCAGGGGTCTGGGTTATGGGGTCGGGTCTGGGTCTTAGGTTGGGGGTCTGGGCCTGGGGTCTGGGGTCGGGGGTCGGGGGTCTGGGGTCGGTGGTCGGGCATCGGGGGTCTGTGGTCTGGGGTTTGTGGTCGGGAGTTTGGGGTCTGGTGTCGGGCGTCTGGGGTTGGAGGTCTGGGTTTGGGGTTCTGGGGTCGTGGGTCTGGGGTCTGGGGTCTGGTGTAGGGGGTCTGGTGTCGGGGGTCTGGGATCTGGGGCCGGGGTCGGGGTCGGTGGTCTGGGGTCTGGGGTTTGGGGTCTGGATCTGGGTCTGGGGTCTGGAGTCTGGGGATGGGGTCTGGGGTCGGGGGTGTGGAGACAGGGATCTGGGTCTGAGGTCGGGGGTCTGGGGTTGGTGGTCAGTGGTCTGGGGTCTGGGGTTGGGGTCAGGGTCTGGGGTCGGGAGTCAGGGATCTGTGGCCGGGGGTTGGGGGTCAGGCTGGTGTTGGGGTCTAGGGTCTCTGGGGCCTGGGGTCTGTGTTCTGGGGTCTGGGGTTTGGGGTCTGGGTCTGGGGCCTGGGGTCGGGGGTCTGGGTTTGCGGGTCTGGGCTTGGGGGTCTGGGGTCAGGTATCTGGGGTCTGGGGTCTGGCGTCGGGGGTTGGCGGTCTGGGGTCTGGGGTCTGGGTGTGATCTGGGATCTGGGTCTGATGTCTGGGTTCAGAGGTCTGGGGTCGGGGGTCGGAGGTCTGCTTCTATGGTTAGGGGTCTGTGTCTGGGTTCGGGGTCTGTGGTCTGGGGCCGGGGGATTGGGGGTCTGGTGTCTGGGATCTGGGGTCGGGGGTCTGTGGTCAGGGGTCTGGGGTTGGGGGTCTGGGTTCGTGGGTCTGGGGTCAGGGGTCTGGGATCTGGGGTCTGGAATTGGGCGTCGGGGGTCGGGGGTCGGGGTTCGGGCGGGCTCTCCGGGCAGGTTGGGGTCTGGAGTCTGGGGTCTTGGTTCGGGGGGCAGGGTCTGTGGTCTGGGGTCGGTCGGGCTCTTCGGGCAGGTTGGGGTCTGGGGTCTGAGGTCTGAGGTCTGGGGACGGGGGTCTGGGGTCTTTGGTCTTTGGTCTGGGGTCTGGGATCTGGGCTCTGGGGCTGGGGTCTGGGGTCTGGGATCTTGGGTCGGGTCTGTATTGGGGGTCTGGGTTCTGGGGTCGGGGATCTGTGGTCGAGGGTCTGGGGCTGTTGCCTGGGTTCTGGGGTCCTGAGTCGGGGGTCTGGGGTCGGGGTCTGGGGTCTGGGGTTGGGGGTCTGGGGTCTGGGGTTGGGGGTCTGGGGTCTGGCGTCAGGGTCTGGTTATGGGGTCGGGAGTCTGGTTTTGGGGTCTGGGGTCTGGGGCCTGGGTCTGGGGTTTGTGGTCGGGAGTTTGGGGTCTGGTGTCGGGAGTCTGGGATCAGAGGTCTGGGGTCTGGGTTTGGGGTTCTAGGGTCCGGGGTTTGGGGTTGGCGGTCTGGGGTCTGGTGTCGGGGGTCTGGTGTCTGGGTTGGGTCGGTGGTCTGGGGTCTCGGTTTGGGATCTGGGTTTTGGGGACGGGGTTCTGGGGTCTAGGTTGGGTCGGGGGTCTGGGGTCTGGATCTGGGGCCGGAGTCTGGGGTCTGGGGTTGGTGGTCTGTGGTCTGAGGTCTGGGTCTGGGGGTCTGGGTCTTGGGCCTGGGGTCTGGGGTCTTTGGTCTGGGGCCAGGGTCTGGGGTCTGGGGTCGGGGTCTGGGGTCTGGAATTGAGGGTCGGGGTCTGGGGTAGGGGGTTGGTGGTAGGGGGTCAGCGGTAGGGCGTCGGAGGTCGTGGGTCGGAGGTCTGGGTCAGGGGTCCGGGGTCAGGGGTCTGGGGTCTGAGGTCTGAGGCCGGTGCCTGGGGTCTCGGGTCTGGGGTCTGGGATAGGGGGCCTGGGGTCTGGGGTCTGCAGTCTGCGGTCTGGTGGCGGGGGTCTGGGGTTGGGGGTCGAGAGTCAGGGGTCGGGGGTCTGGGGTCCGGCGTTGGTGTTTGAGGTCTGGGTCTGGGGTTGGGGGTCGGGGGTCTGGGTAGGGGTTCTGGGGTCTGGGGTCATGGGTCTGGGGCTTGGGACTGGGGTCTGTGGTCGGTGGTCTTGAGTCTGGGTTCGTGGGTCTAGGGAATGGGGTTGGGGTTCTGGGGTCGGGATACTGGGGTCTGGGGTGGGGTCCGATGTCCGGGGTTTGGGGTTGGGGTCAGGGTTGGGGATCTGGGGTCTGGTGTCAGGGGTCTGGGTTATGGGGTCGGGTCTGGGTCTTAGGTTGGGGGTCTGGGCCTGGGGTCTGGGGTCGGGGGTCGGGGGTCTGGGGTCGGTGGTCGGGCATCGGGGGTCTGTGGTCTGGGGTTTGTGGTCGGGAGTTTGGGGTCTGGTGTCGGGCGTCTGGGGTTGGAGGTCTGGGTTTGGGGTTCTGGGGTCGTGGGTCTGGGGTCTGGGGTCTGGTGTAGGGGGTCTGGTGTCGGGGGTCTGGGATCTGGGGCCGGGGTCGGGGTCGGTGGTCTGGGGTCTGGGGTTTGGGGTCTGGATCTGGGTCTGGGGTCTGGAGTCTGGGGATGGGGTCTGGGGTCGGGGGTGTGGAGACAGGGATCTGGGTCTGAGGTCGGGGGTCTGGGGTTGGTGGTCAGTGGTCTGGGGTCTGGGGTTGGGGTCAGGGTCTGGGGTCGGGAGTCAGGGATCTGTGGCCGGGGGTTGGGGGTCAGGCTGGTGTTGGGGTCTAGGGTCTCTGGGGCCTGGGGTCTGTGTTCTGGGGTCTGGGGTTTGGGGTCTGGGTCTGGGGCCTGGGGTCGGGGGTCTGGGTTTGCGGGTCTGGGCTTGGGGGTCTGGGGTCAGGTATCTGGGGTCTGGGGTCTGGCGTCGGGGGTTGGCGGTCTGGGGTCTGGGGTCTGGGTGTGATCTGGGATCTGGGTCTGATGTCTGGGTTCAGAGGTCTGGGGTCGGGGGTCGGAGGTCTGCTTCTATGGTTAGGGGTCTGTGTCTGGGTTCGGGGTCTGTGGTCTGGGGCCGGGGGATTGGGGGTCTGGTGTCTGGGATCTGGGGTCGGGGGTCTGTGGTCAGGGGTCTGGGGTTGGGGGTCTGGGTTCGTGGGTCTGGGGTCAGGGGTCTGGGATCTGGGGTCTGGAATTGGGCGTCGGGGGTCGGGGGTCGGGGTTCGGGCGGGCTCTCCGGGCAGGTTGGGGTCTGGGGTCTGGGGTCTTGGTTCGGGGGGCAGGGTCTGTGGTCTGGGGTCGGTCGGGCTCTTCGGGCAGGTTGGGGTCTGGGGTCTTTGGTCTGGGGCCAGGGTCTGGGGTCTGGGGTCGGGGTCTGGGGTCTGGAATTGAGGGTCGGGGTCTGGGGTAGGGGGTTGGTGGTAGGGGGTCAGCGGTAGGGCGTCGGAGGTCGTGGGTCGGAGGTCTGGGTCAGGGGTCCGGGGTCAGGGGTCTGGGGTCTGAGGTCTGAGGCCGGTGCCTGGGGTCTCGGGTCTGGGGTCTGGGATAGGGGGCCTGGGGTCTGGGGTCTGCAGTCTGCGGTCTGGTGGCGGGGGTCTGGGGTTGGGGGTCGAGAGTCAGGGGTCGGGGGTCTGGGGTCCGGCGTTGGTGTTTGAGGTCTGGGTCTGGGGTTGGGGGTCGGGGGTCTGGGTAGGGGTTCTGGGGTCTGGGGTCATGGGTCTGGGGCTTGGGACTGGGGTCTGTGGTCGGTGGTCTTGAGTCTGGGTTCGTGGGTCTAGGGAATGGGGTTGGGGTTCTGGGGTCGGGATACTGGGGTCTGGGGTGGGGTCCGATGTCCGGGGTTTGGGGTTGGGGTCAGGGTTGGGGATCTGGGGTCTGGTGTCAGGGGTCTGGGTTATGGGGTCGGGTCTGGGTCTTAGGTTGGGGGTCTGGGCCTGGGGTCTGGGGTCGGGGGTCGGGGGTCTGGGGTCGGTGGTCGGGCATCGGGGGTCTGTGGTCTGGGGTTTGTGGTCGGGAGTTTGGGGTCTGGTGTCGGGCGTCTGGGGTTGGAGGTCTGGGTTTGGGGTTCTGGGGTCGTGGGTCTGGGGTCTGGGGTCTGGTGTAGGGGGTCTGGTGTCGGGGGTCTGGGATCTGGGGCCGGGGTCGGGGTCGGTGGTCTGGGGTCTGGGGTTTGGGGTCTGGATCTGGGTCTGGGGTCTGGAGTCTGGGGATGGGGTCTGGGGTCGGGGGTGTGGAGACAGGGATCTGGGTCTGAGGTCGGGGGTCTGGGGTTGGTGGTCAGTGGTCTGGGGTCTGGGGTTGGGGTCAGGGTCTGGGGTCGGGAGTCAGGGATCTGTGGCCGGGGGTTGGGGGTCAGGCTGGTGTTGGGGTCTAGGGTCTCTGGGGCCTGGGGTCTGTGTTCTGGGGTCTGGGGTTTGGGGTCTGGGTCTGGGGCCTGGGGTCGGGGGTCTGGGTTTGCGGGTCTGGGCTTGGGGGTCTGGGGTCAGGTATCTGGGGTCTGGGGTCTGGCGTCGGGGGTTGGCGGTCTGGGGTCTGGGGTCTGGGTGTGATCTGGGATCTGGGTCTGATGTCTGGGTTCAGAGGTCTGGGGTCGGGGGTCGGAGGTCTGCTTCTATGGTTAGGGGTCTGTGTCTGGGTTCGGGGTCTGTGGTCTGGGGCCGGGGGATTGGGGGTCTGGTGTCTGGGATCTGGGGTCGGGGGTCTGTGGTCAGGGGTCTGGGGTTGGGGGTCTGGGTTCGTGGGTCTGGGGTCAGGGGTCTGGGATCTGGGGTCTGGAATTGGGCGTCGGGGGTCGGGGGTCGGGGTTCGGGCGGGCTCTCCGGGCAGGTTGGGGTCTGGGGTCTGGGGTCTTGGTTCGGGGGGCAGGGTCTGTGGTCTGGGGTCGGTCGGGCTCTTCGGGCAGGTTGGGGTCTGGGGTCTGAGGTCTGAGGTCTGGGGACGGGGGTCTGGGGTCTTTGGTCTTTGGTCTGGGGTCTGGGATCTGGGCTCTGGGGCTGGGGTCTGGGGTCTGGGATCTTGGGTCGGGTCTGTATTGGGGGTCTGGGTTCTGGGGTCGGGGATCTGTGGTCGAGGGTCTGGGGCTGTTGCCTGGGTTCTGGGGTCCTGAGTCGGGGGTCTGGGGTCGGGGTCTGGGGTCTGGGGTTGGGGGTCTGGGGTCTGGGGTTGGGGGTCTGGGGTCTGGCGTCAGGGTCTGGTTATGGGGTCGGGAGTCTGGTTTTGGGGTCTGGGGTCTGGGGCCTGGGTCTGGGGTTTGTGGTCGGGAGTTTGGGGTCTGGTGTCGGGAGTCTGGGATCAGAGGTCTGGGGTCTGGGTTTGGGGTTCTAGGGTCCGGGGTTTGGGGTTGGCGGTCTGGGGTCTGGTGTCGGGGGTCTGGTGTCTGGGTTGGGTCGGTGGTCTGGGGTCTCGGTTTGGGATCTGGGTTTTGGGGACGGGGTTCTGGGGTCTAGGTTGGGTCGGGGGTCTGGGGTCTGGATCTGGGGCCGGAGTCTGGGGTCTGGGGTTGGTGGTCTGTGGTCTGAGGTCTGGGTCTGGGGGTCTGGGTCTTGGGCCTGGGGTCTGGGGTCTTTGGTCTGGGGCCAGGGTCTGGGGTCTGGGGTCGGGGTCTGGGGTCTGGAATTGAGGGTCGGGGTCTGGGGTAGGGGGTTGGTGGTAGGGGGTCAGCGGTAGGGCGTCGGAGGTCGTGGGTCGGAGGTCTGGGTCAGGGGTCCGGGGTCAGGGGTCTGGGGTCTGAGGTCTGAGGCCGGTGCCTGGGGTACCGGGTCTGGGGTCTGGGATAGGGGGCCTGGGGTCTGGGGTCTGCAGTCTGCGGTCTGGTGGCGGGGGTCTGGGGTTGGGGGTCGAGAGTCAGGGGTCGGGGGTCTGGGGTCCGGCGTTGGTGTTTGAGGTCTGGGTCTGGGGTTGGGGGTCGGGGGTCTGGGTAGGGGTTCTGGGGTCTGGGGTCATGGGTCTGGGGCTTGGGACTGGGGTCTGTGGTCGGTGGTCTTGAGTCTGGGTTCGTGGGTCTAGGGAATGGGGTTGGGGTTCTGGGGTCGGGATACTGGGGTCTGGGGTGGGGTCCGATGTCCGGGGTTTGGGGTTGGGGTCAGGGTTGGGGATCTGGGGTCTGGTGTCAGGGGTCTGGGTTATGGGGTCGGGTCTGGGTCTTAGGTTGGGGGTCTGGGCCTGGGGTCTGGGGTCGGGGGTCGGGGGTCTGGGGTCGGTGGTCGGGCATCGGGGGTCTGTGGTCTGGGGTTTGTGGTCGGGAGTTTGGGGTCTGGTGTCGGGCGTCTGGGGTTGGAGGTCTGGGTTTGGGGTTCTGGGGTCGTGGGTCTGGGATCTGGGGTCTGGTGTAGGGGGTCTGGTGTCGGGGGTCTGGGATCTGGGGCCGGGGTCGGGGTCGGTGGTCTGGGGTCTGGGGTTTGGGGTCTGGATCTGGGTCTGGGGTCTGGAGTCTGGGGATGGGGTCTGGGGTCGGGGGTGTGGAGACAGGGATCTGGGTCTGAGGTCGGGGGTCTGGGGTTGGTGGTCAGTGGTCTGGGGTCTGGGGTTGGGGTCAGGGTCTGGGGTCGGGAGTCAGGGATCTGTGGCCGGGGGTTGGGGGTCAGGCTGGTGTCGGGGGTCTAGGGTCTCTGGGGCCTGGGGTCTGTGTTCTGGGGTCTGGGGTTTGGGGTCTGGGTCTGGGGCCTGGGGTCGGGGGTCTGGGTTTGCGGGTCTGGGCTTGGGGGTCTGGGGTCAGGTATCTGGGGTCTGGGGTCTGGCGTCGGGGGTTGGCGGTCTGGGGTCTGGGGTCTGGGTGTGGTCTGGGATCTGGGTCTGATGTCTGGGTTCAGAGGTCTGGGGTCGGGGGTCGGAGGTCTGCTTCTATGGTTAGGGGTCTGTGTCTGGGTTTGGGGTCTGTGGTCTGGGGCCGGGGGATTGGGGGTCTGGTGTCTGGGATCTGGGGTCGGGGGTCTGGGTTCGTGGGTCTGGGGTCAGGGGTCTGGGATCTGGGGTCTGGAATTGGGCGTCGGGGGTCGGGGGTCGGGGTTCGGGCGGGCTCTCCGGGCAGGTTGGGGTCTGGGGTCTGGGGTCTTGGTTCGGGGGGCAGGGTCTGTGGTCTGGGGTCGGTCGGGCTCTTTGGGCAGGTTGGGGTCTGGGGTCTGAGGTCTGAGGTCTGGGGACGGGGGTCTGGGGTCTTTGGTCTTTGGTCTGGGGTCTGGGGTCTGGGCTCTGGGGCTGGGGTCTGGGGTCTGGGATCTTGGGTCGGGTCTGTATTGGGGGTCTGGGTTTTGGGGTCGGGGATCTGTGGTCGAGGGTCTGGGGCTGTTGCCTGGGTTCTGGGGTCCTGGGTCGGGGGTCTGGGGTCGGGGTCTGGGGTCTGGGGTTGGGGGTCTGGGGTCTGGGGTTGGGGGTGTGGGGTCTGGCGTCGGGGTCTGGTTATGGGGTCGGGAGTCTGGTTTTGGGGTCTGGGGTCTGGGGCCTGGGTCTGGGGTTTGTGGTCGGGAGTTTGGGGTCTGGTGTCGGGAGTCTGGGATCAGAGGTCTGGGGTCTGGGTTTGGGGTTCTAGGGTCCGGGGTTTGGGGTTGGCGGTCTGGGGTCGGGTGTCGGGGGTCTGGTGTCTGGGTTGGGTCGGTGGTCTGGGGTCTCGGTTTGGGATCTGGGTTTTGGGGATGGGGTTCTGGGGTCTAGGTTGGGTCGGGGGTCTGGGGTCTGGATCTGGGGCCGGAGTCTGGGGTCTGGGGTTGGTGGTCTGTGGTCTGAGGTCTGGGTCTGGGGGTCTGGGTCTTGGGCCTGGGGTCTGGGGTCTTTGGTCTGGGGCCAGGGTCTGGGGTCTGGGGTCGGGGTCTGGGGTCTGGGGTAGAGGGTCTAGGGAAGGTGGTCGGGGCTCGGGGTTCTGGAGTCTGGCGCTGGTGCCTGGGGTCTGCGATCTGGGGTCTTGGGTCAGGGTTCTGGGGTCTGTGGTCTGGCGTCTGGGGTCTGGCGTCGGGTGTATGGGGTCTGGGTCTTGGGTCAGGGTCATGGGTCTGGATAGGGGTTCTGGTGTTTCTGGTTGTGGGTCTGGGGCTCGGGACTGGGGTCTGGGGTCGGTGGTCTGGGGAATGGGGTTGGGGTTCTGGGTCGGGGTTCTGTGGTCTGGGATTGGGGCCGGGGTCTGAGGTCTGGGGTCTGGGGTGAGGTCTCGGGTCGGGGTCTGGGGTATGGATTCGGGGGTCTGGGGTGTGGGGTCCAGAGTCTGGGGTCTGGGGTCGGGGTCTGGGATCGGGCGTCGGGGGTTTGTGGTCAGGGGTCAGATGTCTGGGCCTGGAGTTGTGGTCTGGGGTCTGGGGTGTGGGGCCAGGGTCTGGGTCTGGGATCAGGTGTCGGGGGTCTGTTGTCTGGCTTCGGGGTTCAGGTGTCTGGGTCTGGGATCTGGGGTCTGGGGACTGTGGTCGGGGGTCTGGTGTCTGAGGTCAGGGGTCTGGGGTCGGGCGTGGTCTCCGGGCTGGTTGGGGTCTGGGGTCAGGTGTCTGGGTCTGGGGTCTGGGGTCTAGGGATCGGCCTGGGGTCTGGGGTTGGGGATTTGGGAATCGGCCTGGGGTCTGGGGCTGGGGGTGTGGGGTCTGGGGTTGGGGGTCGGGGGTCTGGGGTCTCAGGTCTGGGTTTTGGGGTTGGGCGTCTTGGGTTTGGTGTCTGGGTCTAGGGTCAGGTTCTGGGGTCGGGTGTCAGGTGTCTGGGGTCTGGGGTCGGTGGTCGGAGGTCTGGGGTTTGGGGTCTGAGTCTGGGTATGGGGTCGGGGGTCTTGGTCTGGCACCGGAGTCTTGGGTTTGTGGTCGGGAGTTTGGGGTCTGGTTTCGGGTGTCTGGGGTTGGAGTCTGGGGTCTGGGTTTGCGGTTTTGGGGTCTCGGTTCGGAGGTCTGGGGTCAGGGGTCTGGGGTCGGGCGTCTGGGGTCTGGGGTCTGGGTGGGGACTGGGGTGGAGCCCAGGTCTGATGTCTGAGGTTTGGGGTTGTGGTCTGGGATTGGGGGTCTGGGGTCTGGGGACGGGGGTCTGAGGTTGGGCGTCTGGGGTCTGGGTCTGAGGTTGGGGGTCTGAGCCTGGGTCTGGGGTCTGTGGTCGCGGGTCTGGGGTCTGGACCTGGGGTTGTGGTCTGGGGTCGGGGGTCTGGGGCCAGGGTCTGGGTCTTGGGTCGGAGGTCGGGGATCGGGGGTCTGGGGTCGGGGGTCTGGGGCCTGGGGTTGGGCGGGCTCTCCGGGCAGGTTGGGGTCTGGAGTCTGGGTCTGCAGTCAGGGGTCCAGGGTCTGGGGTCTGGGGTCAGGGGTCTGGGGTCGGGCGTGGTCTCCGAGTAGGTTGGGGTCTGGGGTCTGGAGTCGGGGGTCTGGGGTCAGGTGTCTGGAGTCTGGGGTCTGGGGATCGGCCTGGGGTCTGGGGTCTGGGCCCGGTTTCTGGGGTCTGGTCCTGGGGTCTGGGGTCTGGGGTCAGGGGTCAGGGGTTGGGCGTTGGGGGTCTGTGGTCGGGGGTCAGGTGTCTGGGCCTGGGGTTGTGGTCTGGGGTATGGGGCCAGGGTCTAGGTCTGGGGTCGGGGGTCAGGGGTCTGGTGTCTGGTTTCGGGGGTCAGGTGTCTGGGTCTGGGATCTGGGGTCTGGGGTCGGGGTCTGGGGTCTGGGGTTGGGTGGGCTCTCCAGGCAGGTGGGGGTCTGGAGTCTGGGGTCTGGCTTCATGGTATGGGGTCTGGGATCTGGGGTCTGTGGTCGGGTGTCGGGGTTTTTAGCACTCATTGCCTCCTGACCAGCAGGAAGGGCAAAGAGAACACGCCCCGACTAAGATGAGACCGAGAAAGGATAGGGCCGGCTGGCCGTCTTCACCCAGCCCTCCCTTCTCCAGAGGGAAGACACAGACGAGCCAGGGAGAATGTCACAGCAGACTCATTTAATGGGAAGATACCAGGGGCTAAAGTAAGAAACAGGAATCTATTAACATAAAAGTAGGCAGGACAGGGGGAGGTAGGTGCGGTCAGAGAGGGCTGCAAGGCCAATCCATGGGTTCGAGGTAGCCTTATTTTACATCACAAACCATAGCCAAACTTCCCAACCAGGAGACAGGCAGGCTGGATCTCCAAAACCAGGAAGTGAGCACTGGGCCATGAGGTAGGCCTTTTACCTTTGATGTGACATGCCCCACAGTCGGGGGTCCGGGGTCGGGGGTCGGGGGTCTGTAGTTGGGGGTTGGGGGCCTGGGGCCTGGGGTCGGGGTCAGGCTTGGGTTGGGGTCTGGGGTCTCTGGGGTGTGAGGTCTGGGGTCGGTGGTCTGGGGTCGGGTTTGGGGTCTGGGTCTGGGTCTGGCTCTGAGGTGTGGGGTTGGGGGTTTGGGTGGGTTCAGGGGTCTGGGGTCGGGGGTCTGGGTTCTGGGGATCGGCCTGTGGTATAGGGTCGGGGGTGTGGGGGTGGGGTCAGGGTTCTGGGGTCTGGGGCCGGTTTCTGGGGTCTGGGGTCTCGGGTCTGGGGTTTGGGTTCGGGCGTCTGTGCTTTGGGGCCTGAGTCTAGGGTCAGGGTCTGGGGTCTGGGGTCGGGGGTCGGGGGTCAGGCTTGGGTCGGGGGTCTGGGGTCTCTGGGGTCTGGGGTCTGGGGTCAGTGGTCCGGGGTCTTGGGTTTGGGGTCTGGGTCTGGGTCTGGGGTCTGGGGTTGGGGGTCTGGGTGGGGTCGGGGGTCTGGGGTCGGGGATTGGGGGTCGTGGGTCTGGGGTCTGGGGTTGGGGGTCAGTGGTCTGGGGTCTGGCGCCCGGGGTGTGGGGTCGAGAGTCTGGGGTCTGAGTTCGGGGTCGGGGGTCTTTGGTCTGGGGTTGGGGGTCGGTGGTCTGGGGTCTGGGGTCTGGGGTCTGTTGTCATGGGTCTGGGTCTGTGGTTGGGGGTCTATGTCTGGGTTCGGTGTCTGTGGTCTGGGACCAGGGTCTGGGCTATGTGGTTGGGCGTGTGGGGTCGGGGGCCTGGGGTAGGGGGTCTCGGGTCTGGGTTCTGGGGTCGAGGGTCTGGGATCTGGGGTCGGGGTCTGGGGTCAGGGGTCTGGGGTCTGGGCCTAGGGTCTGGGGTCTATGTCCTGGGGTCTGGCGTCTGTGTCCTGAGGTCTGGGGTCGGGGGTCTGGGGTCTGGGGTCTGGGATCGGGGGTTGTGGGGCGGGTGTGGGGCGGGCTCTATGGGCAGGATGGGGTCTGGGGTGTGTGGTCTTGGTTCGGGGGTCAGGGTCTGGGGTCTGGGGTCGGGCGGGCTCTCTGGGCAGGTTGGGGTCTGGGGTCTGAGGTCTGGGGTTGGGGGTCAAGGGTCTGGGGTCTTGGGTCTTGGTTCTGTGGTCTGGGGTCTGGTGCCGGGGTCTGGGGTCTGGGATCTGGGGTCGGGTCTGGATCAGGGGTTGGGGGTCTGGGATCTGTGGTCGGGGGTCTGGGGCCGGGGGTCTGGGGTCTTGGGTCAGGGGTCTGGGGTCGGGGGTCTGGGGTCTGGCGTCGGGGGTCTGGCGTCGGGGATCTGGGGTCTGTGTTCGGGGGTCTGGGGACTGGGGCTGGGGTCTGGGGTTTGTGGTCGGGAGTTTGGGGTCTGGTGTTGGGTGTCTGGGGTTGGAGGTCTGACTTTGGGGTTCTGGGGTCATGGGACTGGGGTCATGGGTCTGGGGTCTGGTGTCGGGGGTCTGGGGTCTGGGGTCGGGGGTCTGGGGTCTGGGGTCTGAGGTCGGGGGTCAGTGGTCGGTGGTCTGGGGTCTGCGGTCGGTGGTCTGGGGTCTGCGATCGTGGGTGTGGGGTCGGGGGTCTGGGGTCTGAGTTCGGGGTCGGGGGTCTGTGGTCTCGGGCCAGGGTCTGGGCTATGGGGTCGGGGTTCTGGGGTCTGGGATGGGGGCCAGGGCTAGGGAGGGGGTCTCGGGTCCGGGTTCTGGGGTTGAGGGTCTGGGATCTAGGGTCGGAGTCTCGGGCTGGGGTCGGAGGTCCTGTGTCAGGGATCTGGGGTCGGGGGTCTGGGCCTGGGGTCTGGGGTCTGTGTCCTGAGGTCCGGGGTCGGGGGTCTGGGGTCTGTGGTTTGGGATCGGGGGTTGGGGGTTGGGTGTCGGGCGGGCTCTCCGGGCAGGTTGGGGTCTGGGGTCTGGGGTCTGGGGTCTGGGGTCTGGGGTCTGGGGTGTGTGGTCGGGGTCTGGGGTCTGGGGTCGGGCGGGCACTCCGGGCAGGTTGGGGTCTGGGGTCGGGGGTCTGGGGCCGGGGTCTGGGGTTTGTGGTCGGGAATTTGGGGTCTGGTGTCGGGCGTCTGGGGTTGGAGGTCTGGGGTCTGGGTTTGGGGTTCTCAGGTCATGGGTCTGGGGTCATGTGTCTGGGGTCTGGTGTCTGGTGTCGGGGGTCTGGTGTCGGAGGTCTGGTGTCTGGGGCTGGGGTCTGGGTCCTGGGCCTGGGGACTGAGGTCTGGGGTCGGGGGTCTGGTGTCTGGGTTGGGTCGGTGGTCTGGGGTCTCAGTCTGGGGTCTGGAGTCTGTGGACATGGTTCTGGTGTCTAGGTGAGGTCGGGGGTCTGGGATTTGTGGTCTGGATCTGCGGTCGGTGGTCTGGGGTCGGTGGTCTGGGTCTGGGGGTCTGGGTCTTGGGCCTGGGGTCTGGAGTCTTTGGTCTGGGGTCTGGGGTCTTTGGTCTGGGGTCTGGGGTCTGATGTCATGGGTTGACGTCTGGGGTCTGGGGTCGGGGATCTCGTGTAGGGGGTCGGGGGTCAGGGGTCTGGGTCCAGGGTCTGGGTCAGGGGACGGAGGTCGGGGGTCCGGGGTCTGGCGTCTGGTATCTGGGGTCTAGAGTTGGGGGTCTGGCGTCTGGGGTTGGGCAGGCTCTCCGGGCAGGTTGGGGTCTGGAGTGTGGGGTCTGCGGTCGGGGTCTGGGGTCTGTGGTGGGAGGTCTGGGGACTGGGGTCTGGGGTCAGGGGTCTGGGGCTGGGCGTGGTCTCCAAGCAGGTTGGGGTCTGGGGTCGGGGGTCTGGGGTCAGGTGTTTGGGGTCTGGAGTTGGGGGTCTGGGGCCAGGGTCTGGGTCTGGGGTCGGGGGTCGGGGGTCTGGGGTCTGGGGTCTGGGGCCGGTTTCTGGGGTCTGGTCCTGGGGTCTGTGGTCTGGGGTCAGGGGTCTGGGGTTGGGCGTTGGGGGTTCTGGGGTCAGGGGTCAGGGGTCTGGCCTGGGGTTGTGGTCTGGGGTCTGGGGTGTGGGGCCAGGGTCTGGGGTGGAGGTCAGGGGTCTGGTGTCTGGTTTCGGGGTCAGGTGTCTGGGTCTGGGATCTGGGGTCTGGGGTCGGGGACCTGGGTCTGGGGTTGGGCAGGCTCTCCAGGCAGGTTGGGGTCTGGAGTCTGGGGTCTGTGGTCGGGGGTTGGGGTTATGGGGCCTGGGGCCGGGGCTTGGGGGTCAGGCTGGGATCTGGGGTCTGGAGTCTATGTGGTCTGGGGTCTGGGGTCAGATGTCTGGGGTCTGGGGTTTGGGGTCTGGGTCTGGGTCTGGGGTCTGGGGTCTGGGTTCGGGGGTCGGGGATCTGGGGCCTGGGTTTGGCGTCCGGTGGTCTGGGGTCTGGAGTCGGGAGTCTGGGGTTGAGGTTCGGGGTCTGGGTCTATGGTCGGGGATCTGGGTCTTTGTTTGGGGTCTGTGGTCTGGGGTCTGGGTCTGGGGTCAGGGGCTGGGGTAGGAGGTCTCGGGTCCGGGTTCTGGGGTCGAGGGTCTGGGATCTGGGGGTCGGGGGTCTGGGGTCTGCGGTCGGAGGTCTGGGGTCGGGGGTCTGGGGGTGGGGGTCGGTGATCTGGGGCCGGGGTCTGGGGTCTGGGGTCTGGTGTCTGGGATCTGTGGTCAGGGGTCTGGGGTCAGGGCCTGGAGTCTGGGGTCTGGGGTCTGGGGTCCGGGGTCGGGGGTCTGGTTATGGGGTCGGGGGTCTGGGGCCGGGGTCTGGGGTCTGGGTTCTGGGTCAGGTCTGGATCAGGGGTCTGGGGTCTGGGATCTGTGGTCGGAGGTCTGGGGCCAGGGGCTGGGGTCTTGCGTCTTGGGTCTGCAGTCTGGGGTCCGTGGTCTGGGTCTGAGGTCGGGGGTCTGGGGTCTGTGGTCAGGGGTCTTGTTATGGGGTCGGGGGTCTGGTTTTGGGGTCTGTGGCCGGGGTCTGTGGTTTGTGGTCGAGAGTTTGGGGTCTGGTGTTGGGCGTCTGGGGTTGGAGGTCTGGGGTCTGGGTTTGGGGTTCTGGGGTCATGAGTCTGGGGTCTGGGGTCTGGTGTCGAGGGTCTGGTGTCGGGGTCTGGGGTCGGGGGTCTGGTGTCTGGGGCTGGGGATCTGGGGCCTGGGCCTGGGGACTGAGGTCTGGGGTCGGGGACAAGGTGTCTTGGTTGGGTCAGTGGTCTGGGGTCTCAGTCTGGGGTCTGGGGTTGGGGTTCTGGGGTCTAGGTGGGTTTGGGGTCTGGGGTCTGGATCTGGGGCCAGAGCCTGGAGTCCGGGGTCGGTGGTCTGTGGTTTGGGGTCGGTAGTCTGTGTTCTGGGGTCTGTGTCTGGGGATCGGTGGTCTTGGGCCTGGGGTCTGGGCCGGGGTCTGGGGTCGGGGTCTCATGTCTGGAGTTGTGGGTCGGGGTCTGGGTTCTGGGGTACGGGGTCTGGGGTAGGGGGTTGGGGGTCTGGGGTCTGGGCTGGTGCCTGGGGTCTGGGGTGTGGGGTCGGGGGTCTGGGTTCTGGGAATCGGCCTGGGGTCTAGGGTCGGGGGTGTGGGGTCTGGGATCTGGGGCCGGTATCTGGGGTCTGGGGTCTCGGGTCTGGGGTCTGGGTTTTGGGGCCTGGGTATAGGGTCAGAGTCTGGGGCCGGGGATTGGGGGTCTGGGGCCTGGGGTCGGGGGTCGGGGGGTCAGGCTGGGGTCAGGGGTCTGGGGTGTCTGGGGTCTGGGGTCTGTGGTCTGGGGTCTGTGGTCTGGGGTCTGAGTCTGGGTCTGGGGTCTGGGGTTGGGGGTCTGGGTGGGGTCTGGGGTTGGGGGTGTGGGGTCTGGGGTTGGGTGTCTGGGGTCTGGGGTCGGGGTGTGGGGACAGGGGTCTGGGGTCTGATGTCGGGGGTCTGGGGTCTGGCGTCGGTGGTCTGGGTTCTGGGGTCGGGGTCTGGGGTCGGGAGTTGGGGGTCTGTGGCCGGGGGTTGGGGGTCTGGGGCCTGGGGTCCCGGGTCGGGGGTCAGGCTGGGGTTGGGGGTCTGGTGTCTCTGGAGTCTGGGGTCTGGTGTTGGTGGTCTGGGTTCTGGGGTTTGGGGTCTGGGTCTGGGGTCTGGTGTTGGGGGTCTAGGTGTGGTCGGGTGTCTGGGTTCACAGGTCTGGGTTCGGGGGTCTGGGTCTGGGGTCAGGTGTCTGGCGTCTGGGGTCGGGGGTGTGGGGACGGGGGTCTTGGGCCTGAGGTCGGGGTCTGGGGTCTGGGGTTGGTGTCTGGGGGCTGGGGTCGGGAGTTGGGGGTCTGTGGCCGGGAGTCAGGGGTCGGGGGTCAAACTTGGGTCGGGGGTATGGGGACGGGGGTCTGGGGTCTGAGGTCGGGGGTCTGTTGTCTGGGTAGGGGGTCGGTTGTTTGGGGTCTAGGGTCGGGGTCTGGGGTCTGGGTGGGGTCTGGATTCTGGGTCTGATGTCTGGGGTCAGAGGTCTGGGGTCGGGGTTCTGGGTCTATGGTCGGGGGTCTGTGTCTGGGTTCGGAGTCTGTGGTCTGGGGCTGGGTGCCTGAGTTAGGGGGATGGGGGTCTGCGGTCTGGAGTCTGGGGTCTGGGATCTGGGGTCGGGGGTCTGGGTTCGGGGATCTGGGGTCAGGGGTCTGATTTCTGTGGTCAGGAGTCTGGGTTCGTGGGCCGGGGGTCGGGGGTCTGGGGACTGGTGTCTGGGATCTGGGGTCTGGGGTCTGTATTCTGGGGTTGGTGGTCGGGGGTCAGGGGTCTGGGGTCTGGGTTCTGGGATCGGGGGTCGGGGGTCGGGGGTTGGGCGGGCTATCCGGGCAGGTGAAGTCTGGGGTCGGAGGTCTGGGGTCTGGGGTCTGGGGCTGGGGTCTGGGGTCTGGGATCTTGGGTCGGATCTGGATCGGGGTCTGGGGTCTGGGGTCTGGGGTCGGGGATCTGTGGTCAGGGGTCTGGGTGGGGACTGGGGTTTGGGGTCTGGGTCTGGGGTTTGGGTCTGGGGTTTGGGTTCGGGGGTCTGGGGTCTGGTTTCAGAGTCTGGGGTGGGGGGTCTGGCGTCTGGGGTCTTAGATCTGTGGGCTGGGGTCTGGGGTCTGGGGCTGGGGTCTGGGGTCTGGGATATGGGGTCGGGTGTGGCGTCTGGGGTCTGGATTCTGGGGTCGGTGGTCTGGGGACTGGGGCTTGGGGTCTGGGTCTGGGGTCTGGTTTCAGAGTCTGGGGTCGGGGGTCTGGGTCTGTGGTCTGAGGTTTCGGGCCGGGGTCTGGGGTCTGGGGTCGGGTTCTGGGGTCGGGTTCTGGGGTCTGGTGTCGGGGGTCTGCGGTTGGAGGTCTGGGGTCGGGGGGCTGGGGTTGGGGGTCTGGGGTCTGGGTTGGGGGGGTCTGCTGTTGGGGGTCTGCTGTCGGGGATCTGGGGTCTGTGGTCTGGTGTCAGGTGTCAGGTGTCCGGGTTCGAGGTCTGGGGTCTGGGGTCTGGGTCTCGGATTTGGGTCTGGGGTCTGGGTTTGGGGGTCTGGCGTCTGGGGTCTGGATTCTGGGGTCAGTGGTCGGGTGTCTGGGGTCTGGGTGGGGACTGGGGTTTTGGGTCTGGGTCTGGGGTTTGGGTCTGGGGTTTGGAGTCGGGGGTCTGGGGTCTGGTTTCGGAGTCTGGGGTCGGTGGTTTTGGTCTGGGGTCTGGGGTCTGGGTCCGGGGTCTGGGGTCTGGTGTCGGAGTTTGGGGTCTGGTGTCCGTGTTTGGGGTCTGGTGTCAGGGGTCTGGGGTTGGAGGTAATGGGTCGGAGGTCTGGGGTATGGGGTCTGGGGTCTGGGTTCGGGGGGCTGGGGTCAGGGGTCTAGGGTGGGTGTCTGGGGTCTGTGGTCTGTTGTCGGGGGTCTGGGGTCGATGTCTGGGGTCTGGGGTCTAGGGTCGGGGACTGGGGTCTGGGGTCGGTGGTCTGGGGTCTGGGTTCTTGGGTCCGGGGTCTGGGTATGGGGTTGTGGGTCGGTGGTAGGGTGTCTGCGGTCGGGGGTCGGTTGTCAGGTTTCTGGGGTCTGGGTGGGGTCTGGGTCTGGGGTCTGGGGTCTGGGTATGGGGTTGGGGGTCTGGGTCTGGGGCCTGGAGCTGGGAGTTTGGGGTCTGGTGTCGGGAGTCAGGGGTCGGAGTTCTGGGTCTGGTTTTGGGGGTCTGGGGTCTGGGGTCAGGGGTTGGGCATCTGTGGTCTGGGTCTGGGGTCTGGGGTCTGGTGTAGGGAGTCTGGTGTCTGGGGCTGGCGTCTGGGGCCTGGGCCTGAGGTCTGGGGTCGGGGATCTGGTGTCTGGGTTGTGTTGGTGGTCTGGGATCTCGGTCTGGGGTCTGGGGACTGGGGATGGGGTTCTGGGGTCTAGGTGGGGTCTGGGGTCTGGATCTGGGGTTGGGGCTCTGGGATCTGGGTCTGGGTCTGGGGCCAGGGGTCGGCGGTCTTGGGTCTGAGGCCAGTGCCTGGGGTCGGGGGTCAGGGGTCTGGGGTCTGTGGTCTGGTGGCAGGGGCCGGTGCCTGGGGTTGGCGGTCAGGGGTCTGCGGTCTGGCGTCGTGTGTTTGGGGTCTGGGTCTGGGGTCCGGGGTCAAGGGTCTGGGTATGGGTTCTGGGGCCTGGGGTCGTGGATCTGGAGTCTGGAGTGGTCTGGGTCTGGGGTCGGGGGTCTCGGGTCTGTGGTTGGGGGTCTGGGGTCGGGGGTCTAATTATGGGGTCGGGGGTCTGGTTTTGGGGTCTGGAGTTTATGGTTGGGAGTTTGGGGTCTGGTATCGGGCATCTCGCGTTGGAGGTCTGGGGTCTGGGTTTGGGGTTCTGGGGTCGTGGGTCTGGGGTCTGGTGTCGGGGGTCTGGGGTCTCGTTCGGGAGTCTGGTGTCTGGGGCTGGGGGCTGGGGCCTGGGCCTGTGGACTGAGGTCTGGGGTCGGGGATCTGGTGTCTGGGTTGGGTCGGTGGTCTGGGGTCTCGGTCTGGGGTCTGGGGTCTCTGGACGGGGTTCTGGGGTCTAGGTGTGGTTGGAGGGCTGGGGTCTAGGGTCTGGATCTGGGGCCAGAGCATCGGGTCTGCGGTCAGTGGTCTGTCGTCTGGGGTCTGGGTCTTGTGCCTGGGGTCAGGGGTCTTTGGTCTGGGGTCTGGGGTCTTTGGTATGGGGTCTGGGGTCTTTGGTCTGGGGTCTGAGGCCCGGGTCTGGGGTCTGGGTCTGGGGTCTGGGGTCTGGGGTCTGAGGTCATGGGTCGGGGTCTGGGGTATGGGGTCAGGGGTCTGGGGTCAGGGGTCTGGAGCTGGGCCTGGGGTCTGGGGTCTGTGTCCTGAGGTCCGGGATCGGGGGTCTGGGGTCTGGTCTGGGATCGGGGGTTGGGGGTCGGAGGTCGGGCGCGCTCTCCTGGCAGGTTGGCGTCTGGGGTCTGGGGTCTTGATTCGGGGGTTGGGGTCTGGGGTCTGGTGTCGGGCGGGCTCTCTGGGCAGGTTGGGGTCTGGGGTCTGAGCTCTGAGGTATGGGGTCGGGGGTAGTGGGTCTGGGGTCTGGGGCCAGGGTTTGGGGTCTGGGATCTGGGTCGGGTCTGGATCAGGGGTCTGGGGGCTGGTGTCTGGGATCTGTGACGGGGGTCTGGGGCCGGGGCCTAGGGTCTTGGGTCTTGGGTCTGGGGTCTGGGGTCTGGGTCTGGGGTCTGTGGTCGGGGGTCTGGTTATGGGGTCGGGGGGGGTCTGGTTTTGGGGTCTGGGGTCTGGGGCCATGGTCTGTTGTTTGTGGTCGGGAGTTTTGGGTCTGGTGTTGGGCGTCTGGTTTTGGGGTTCTCAGGTTGTGGGTCTGGGGTCTGGTGTCGGGGGTCTGGTGTCTGGGACTGGGGTCTGGGGCTTGGGCCTGGGGACTGAGTTCTGGGGTCGTGGGTCTGTTGTTTGGGTTGGGTCGGTGGTCTGGGGTCGGGGTCTGGGGTTGGGGTTCCAGGGTCTAGGTGGAGTCGGGGGTCTGGGGTCTGGGGTCTGGATCTGGGGCCAGAGCCTGGGGTCTGGGGTCGGTGGTCTGGGGTCTGGGGTCGTTGGTCTGGGGTCTGGGGTCTGGATCTTGGGCCTGGGGTCTGGGGTCTTTGGTCTGGGGTCTGGGCCGGGGTCTGGGGTCGGGGTCTGGGGTCTGGAGTCGTGGGTCGGTGTCTGGGGTCTGGGGTAGGGGTCGGGGGTCTGGGGTCTAGGGATCGGCCTGGGGTCTATGGTCGGGGGTCTGGGGTCAGGGGCCGGGGTCTGGGGTCTGGGATCTGGGTCGGGTCTGGATCAGGGGTCTGGGGTCTGTGGTCTGGGTCTGTGGTCGGGGGTCTGGGGTCTGTGGTCTGGGGTCTGTGGTCAGGGGTCTGGTTATGGTGTTGGGGGTCTGGTTATGGGGTCGGGGGTCTGGTTTAGGGGTCTGGGGTCTGGGGCCGGGGTCTGTGGTTTGTGGTCGGGAGTTTGGGGTCTGGTGTCGGGCGTCTGGGGTTGGAGGTCTGGGGTCTGCGTTTGGGGTTCTGGGGTCATGGGTCTGGGGTCTGGTGTCGGGGGTCTGGTGTCTGGGGTCTGGTGTCCCTTGGCTCTCCAGTTCTAGTGGCAGTAGAGTGTGCTGCACAGTCAAGTCTTTGCTAGCCAGGCAGGTTGGCAGGCAGGCAGTGAAGCAGGAACCTCCTCGGGGGAAAAACCAGGCTGAGAGGGGAGGCCATGGCCAGGGCTCATCTTCCTCTGCCGGTATTGAGCCTCCAGAGCATCTGGAGGGGCTGTGAGGTTTCAGACAGTGGACAACCATTTCTCCCTACCAGGTGCTCACAATCTGGGCCTCCATGCTTCCTAGGGTAGAAGTAAGCGGTAGCACTCGGTCCCAGGATCTGGAGCCCTCCAGGGTCCCTCCACGCCCACCCCTGGGTGAGCAACCGATTCCTCCCCACCACCCCAGAACGGACAGCGGGTCCCCCCATGCCCAACCCAGAGCACGGACTCCAAGCCCTGTCCATGGCCACCAAAGCAGACCACCCCCGGAAACTGTCCTGGTTCACAGGCTGCTGCTCTGTTCGCCCTGCCTCTCCAGGTGGGAACGGGAAGAGGAGGAGCTGAGAGGAGAGCAGCAAAAGGCAGTGGGAAGAACAGCCAGAGAAAAAGGCGGGCTGGAGCCGGAGTGGGGCTGAGGCTTGAGAAGGGCGGGGCTTGTGGGGGGCTGAGCACCGGGGGGTGGGGCCTGGACAAGGAACGGAGGTCAGCGGTCTAGGGCGCGACTTGGAGGGAGAGCTCCAGGGTGGTGGAGCCAGGGCACGGAACAGGTGGTCTCTTGGCCGGGTTTGCATGGTCCGAGCCTGAGAGCGGTGGGGCAGAGCGAGGCCGTGAGAGGTCAGGGGCGGGGCTTGCAGGGTCAGAGACTGAGAGGGGTGGGGTGGAGCAAGGATGTGAGCAGTCGGGGGCGGGGCAAGGACGCTGAACTGGTTCTGGTCGGTTCGGCCTGGGACCAGTCCGCCTGTGAAAGGCTCCAGTGTGAGAGAGAGAGCGGCATTTGTTCTGGGGCCTAGAGAGCTGGGCAGGACACTCTCGGCCTGTTGTGTGTTCACCTGTCCTGTAAGCTGCCGGCAGCGTTTCTTCTTGGGGAAGGGCCTGAAGGAGGCTATCTCTACCCAGACGCTGCATGTGTGAGAGGAAGGCCCTTAGGCCTAAGCCAGGACACTGGATCCAGCTCTGTGTCAGAGGTGCGCTTTTTAGCCTAGGCAGAGCCAGGGCCTGGTGTGTGGTGGCTGTGAAAGTGTGTGGAGAAGTGGGGGGGGCAGCTTGGTTTTTCCTCTTCCTGAAGGGCCTTCAGCCATGTTAAGCCGAAGCCAGGCCTCCAGAGCCAGCTCCGTCAGTGGTGAGATTTCAGTGTAGGCCCAGGGCCTGGTTGAGAGTGGACAGGTGTGGCAGCCCGCCCACCACTGCCTCCTCTTTTGTTTTATTTTCCTCCATCCAGGCCCGAGGACGGTGCCGCCATGGGAGGGAGGGGTCAGAGCAAATAGGGCTTGGGCAGCTGCCACTCCACTGTGAGGACTTGAGGGGTTGCAGGTGAGGCTTGTGTGTTCAGCCAGAGAGGGGTTGGGCGGAGCGAGGACGTGAGAGGTCAGAGCTGGGGCTTACAGGTTAAGAGGCTGAGAGTGGTGGGGTGGAGCAAGGACGTGAGGCGTCAGGGGCGGGGCGAGGACACTGAACTGGTTCCGGTTGGTTCATCCTGGGACCAGTCCGCCTGTGAAAGGCTCCAGTGAGAGAGAGAGCGGCATTTGTTCTGGGGCCTAGAGAGCTGGGCAGGACACTCTCGGCCTGTTGTGTGTTCACCCGTCTTGTAAGCTGCCGGCAGCGTTTTTTCTTGGGGAAGGGCCTGAAGGAGGCTATCTCTACCCAGATGCTGCATGTGTGAGAGGAAGGCCCTTAGGCCTAAGGCAGCTCCCAGTCAGAGGTGCGCTTTTTAGCCTAGACAGAGCCAGGGCCTGGTGTGTGGTGGCTGTGAAAGTGTGTGGAGGAGTAGGGTGGGCAGCTTCGTTTTTCCTCTTCCTGAAGGGCCTTCGGCCATGTTAAGCCGAAGCCAGGCCTCCTGAGCCAGCTCCGTCAGTGGTGAGCTTTCAGTGTAGACCCAGGGCCTGGTTGAGAGTGGACAGGTGCGGCAGCACGCCCGCCACTGCCTCCTCTTTTGTTTTATTTTCCTCCGTCCAGTGCCGGGGGTGGTGCCGCCACGGGAGGGAGGGGACAGAGCAAATAGTGCCTGGGCTGCTGCCCCTCCACTGTGAGGACTTGAGGGGTTGCAGGCGGGGTTTGTGGGTTCAGCCTGAGAGGGGTTGGGTGGAGCGAGGACGTGAGAGGTCAGGGCCGGGGCTTGCAGGGTCAGAGGCTGAGAGGGATGGGGCGAAGTGAGATCTTAAGGGGTCTGGGCGCTGGACTGGTACTGGGCGTTTCTTCTTGGGGAAGGGCCTGAAAGAGCCTATCTATACTCAGAGGCTGCATGTGTGTGAGGAAGGCCAGGGCTCTTGAGGTAAAGCAGTGCTTCTTGCCAGGTCTATACAAGGCATGGGCACGTGGTGGCTGTGAAGGTGTGTGAAGTGTGGCCTGCCACGCCCTGTGCGTCCTTTGTGCTCTTCCTGAAGAGCACATGTTAGGCCCAAGCCAGACCTCCAGAGGCAGCTCACAGTCAGCGGTGAGTTTTCAGTGTAGAAGGCCCAGGGCCTGGTGGAGAGTGGAGAGGCCTGGCAAGCCTCCTGCCGCTTTCCCTGGCCCGGGATCTGCCTCATGAGGAGCTTGGTGGGGTAGCAGATGGTGGGAGCAGAAAGTGTGGTCTATGTGCCTTTTTCTTTTTTTCCTTCTGTCAGCACTACCCCAGATCCTGCTCAGCAGAAGAGATGCCTCGGGATGCTGAGCATTTGTTCTTCAGAGACTCCTTTCACTGTAGGTGCTGTGATGAGAAAAGATGAAGATTCCAGAACCTTTGAATCAATCGTAAGTGTGGGATCTGAGTGTACACTCAAATGTAGGATGGGCTGTATGGATCCCAACACATGTTGCTCCCAGCCCACATCTTGCATGGCGCATGGGGGTTAGGGTGTGAGGGGATGTGTGGAAAGCATTGGTTTTTTTGCCAGGTGATGGTGGTCTGTATTCCTAGTTGCTAAGGTGTCCAAGATCTGAGGTTTGCAGTTCACACCTAGCCATGGAAGGAAAGTTCTTGAGGGTCTTTATATCCAATAATGGGTAAAAAAGCTAAAGTGGAGTTCAAGTGGTAGAACATTAGCCTTGAACAAACATTAGTCAGGAAGAACACCTAGGTCCTAAGTTCAAGCTCCAGGACCAGCACAGAAAGATTTTTGTTTTTATTGTATAGGTCCAATAATCATTTTATTAGACACACAAAGGTAATTTAATTTCTGTTTGGTGAATTCCTGTGATATTGTGTTCCAGGGTCTCTCCCAAGCTGGGCAAGCACCTCAGCCTTTGATTTTCACAATTTCCAGGCTTTGCTCCATGTTATTTTCTCGTGACTATAGGCACTTTGAGAAGAAAATGCACAGAGTCAGGGTAAAATGTGGAGAGACTGGAAGCTTAGGATTGTGAATACAGGTTTAGTAGGTATGGCCCAACACAGGATGGTCTGGATGGACTCTATTTGAACTTGTTCTGGTGAAGTCAGGCCTTGCCCAGGCCTCTGGCCTCTCTCCAAGTGTGATCAAGTTTCATCCATACTTTGATCATCCTGGGGCCTGGAGAAGTGGGTGAGGTTATGTGTGAGGAAGGGTAGTCTCTCTCCCTCCATGCTTTGTGAGTTGGTGCTTCTCAGGACAACTTTGATGACCCTAGGCCCCTACCCGGGTCTCTGAATCTTCATTGTGATTTCACATCTGCTTTTGGTCATGTCCTTCTCAGTGCCCGTGGGTTGGAGCTGAGGGAATGCGGGAAGTTTCATTTGTAATTACACAGGTCATAGACACATTTTGCTCAACGTATCAATGCATTTAAATTTCTTTTGGTGAATTTAAAATTTATTGTGTTTCATGGCCTCCTACCACCTAGGCAAGCACCTCAACCCTGAGCCTCACCCCTTTCTGTCTAGTAACTCAATCAGTTCCTTTAGACTGATGTTGTATGTCCGTTTTCGAGTAGGGGCTTTTGTGTGACTGTTTCTGTTTTGTCTTCCCCTGAGAGTATACAGGATCCCACTGACCAGTGGAGCAGTTCTAGCATCTTCACCCTTCATTGTGTGTTGATTTCTTCTGACCATAAGTACTTCAGGGGCAAAACTTGCTGAGTATCAGGAAAAAATGTGGAGTCCAGACACTGGGAATTGTGTCTCAAGAATCTGATTTTGTGGTCTAATGTTGAAGTGGCCTGACGGACACCTCCTACCCCTAACCTGCTTTCATAGACTCATGCTAAATGTAGGTCTCTAACCTCCTGTCTTCAGTCTGTATCAGTTTTTATCTGTACTTCCAGTCATGTTCATGCCAAAGCCTGGTGAATGGAATGAAGACACCTGTGAGGAAGGGCAGTCTATGCTTTCCTGCTTGTTAAGTTGGTACTTGTCAGGACACCTTTTGCCACAGCAGGTTTATCCTAAGTCTGTATCCTCAGCTCTGAGTCTTCACTGAGCTTTTAGCAATGTCTGTATATGGCATGGGGGTTGGGAGTGAGGAGATGTGTTACAGATGTTCAGGTCTTCATTATATACATCTTACATACACTTTTATTAGGCATTCCAAGGTATTTACATTTGCATGGGTGAATTCCAGTGGTAGTATGTTCACAGGCTAGGTCAGCAACTCCACACTAAGCCCTCTATGTTACGCCTCAGAAGTGGGGTTTTGTCAAGTTTCTAATAAGAATCTTTGGAGGGAAGCAGAAGGCATATCCTAGCACTTTTCCTTCTCTGTCAGACCTTCCAGGTCTTGTTTATCCTTCACCAGGCTCCTGGATGCCTAGCCTTTGTGGTGAGTTGCCTTCCTCTACTTGTGTGCACTCTGAGGAGAAAATGTACCCAGTGTCAGAAGACCAACTGGAGAGGGGCCAGGAGCCTGGCCTAATGGTAGAGCGCTTGCCTAGTATACACAAAGCTCTGGGTTCAATTCTTTGGTACCACACACAGAAAAAAGCCAGTCTTTGGTACCACAGACAGAAAAAGCCGGAAGTGGTGCTGTGACTCAGCATGAATTTTGTGGTCATGGTTCAGAATCAGGTTTGAGCAAGTACTGGGTTTTCTGTTATCCTTACATAGCAGGTTAATAAGTAAGGGTTAGTGTTAAGTGTTACAGAAAGATAGGGAATTATGTTTAGTGAATGGGTTAATGTTATGGATCTGGTAGTCATTGTGGAAAAGATTAGCATTTGCATTATGGAACAGGTCAGGTTTAAGGTTGGGGCAGAGTGTAGGGAATATGGTAGACAAAATGTGAGGTTGGGGATGTAGTGGAGGAAAATGTTCTAATAATGGTTCAGGAAAGGTTGAAGGTCAGGGAGCTTATGAGGAAGAAATTATGGGATGGGTTAGGGTTTGGATATGTTATGGAACGGTCTTCAAAGTGTGTTAGGGGACAGGTGAGGAGCAGAGAACTTGTTAGGAAAGGGGTTATGTAGGTTCTGGGAGTGGGTTAGGATTGGACAAAGTGTTAGTTAGGCAGTTACATATGGATTGGGGCTAGAAGATGGTCTCGGGTGAGGCATAAGATTGGTGGGGCATTACAGTAATTTGTTAGGGTATGAGTGTGGGTTACGGCACCTGTGAAGATGTGAGTATGGCAGAGTTAGAGTGTATAGCGGGGTACATGGTAGGGAGCATGTGAAGATAATGTTTGGTTTAAGGTGCCTGTTAGGGTTAGGGTTTAGTTTACATGTTAGGGCATGCGTTGAGGGTAGGTTTGGGGTACATGCTAGGGTGCATGGAAGGGCACCTATGTGATTTAGAGTGTGTGTTCGGGTACTTGATTCTGTATGTATTTCATGTTTAGGGTATATGTTAGGGTACAGGTTACAGTTATGGTACATGTTAGGGAATGTTAGGATGAAGGTTCCTGTTAGGGATAGGACACCTATTAGAGTATATGTTAGTGTACACTTGGGGTACACGTTAGGGTGCCTGTAAGGGTGGTTTTGAGTACTGCTTGGATACTTGTACTGGTTAGGCAGGGTGGTACATGTTAATGATTAATGTACATTTTAATGTTACGGTACATTGTGTGGTACATGATAAGGTGTGGGTTATGGTACATGTCAAGGTGTGAGTATGGGCAAGAGTTAAGATGTATGATGGAGTATATGTTAGGGAACATGTTAGGATTCATATTAGGGTTAGGGCAAGTTCTAGGGTATGTGTTACATTATGCCTTTGGGGTACACTTTAGGTGCATATGTAGTTTAGAGTATGTATTGGTGGTTAGGGTACATATCAGGATAGGCATTAAATTTAGGGTACATGTCAAGGATATATGTTCGTGTATTGGTTACATTTAGTCCGTGTTGTTAGGGTATTGGTTAGTGTTGTGGTTTTGGTTAATAGTAGGTCATGCTTGGGTATATGTTGGGTTACATTTGGGTACATGTAGGGTGCTTGTGAGGGTACCTAGTCTTAGAGTTCATGGTAAAAATCTAGGATGTGGTTAAGGTATGCTTCAGGTTTAGGACATATATTAGTGTATTTGTTGGGGTAAGTGTTAGAGCACATGATAGGGTACATTGAGGTACATGTTAGGATGCATTTAAGGGTACCTGTATGCGTTAGGGTTCTTACTACTGTATGTGTTACTGGTTAGGGTACATATTGGATACGTGTTGAGGTCAGGGTATGTGTAAGGATATTAGGGGTTGGATTAGGGTTAGGATATCAGGGTTTGTGGTGAGGTATGAGTTAGGGTGCATGTAAGGGTAATTATGGCTTACACTATACATTTGGGTCCTCATGACCATATCTGTCAGTGTTTATAGAGTATGGGTTAGGATATGTGTTAGAATCTGTGTCAGGGTATGTGATGGGGTATCTGTGTTAGGGTATGTGTTAGAGTTCGGGTCATTGATAAGGGATCTTTGAAAGTTAAGGTCTTTGTTAGGGTTAGGGCACATGTTAGGCTATGTGTTATAGTACATTGGGATACCTGTTAGGATTCATGTAAGGGAACTTGTGTGAATAGAATACTCATAAGGCTATGTTAGAGTGTGTGTTAGTGCATGTTAGAAATAAGTAACATGTTAGGGTATGCTGGAAGTACATGTTAGGAT
>JANJXV010000033.1:2287500-2297500 GCA_024803745.1 Megascapheus bottae
TAGGGGTAAGGTTAGGGGTAGGGTGAGGGTTAGGATTAATGTTCGGGTTAGGGGTAGAGGTAGGGGTTAGGGTTAGGGTTAGGGGTATGGTTAGGGTTAGGGGTAGAGTTAGGGTTAGGGTTAGAGGTAGGGGTAGGCGTAGGGTGTGGATTATGGTTAGCGGTAGGGTTAGGGTTAGCATTAGGGGTAGGAGTAGGGGTAGGGTTAGGGTTAGGTGTTGGGTTAGGGGTAGGGTTAGGGGTAGGGTTAGGGGTAGGGTTAGGCTTAAGTGTAGGGTTAGGTACAGGGTTAGGGTTAGGGTTAGGGTTAACGTTAGGGGTACGTTTAGGGTTCGGGTTGGGGTTAGCTTTATGGGTAGGGTTAGGGTTAGGGTTAGGGTTACGGTTAGGCGTAGGGTTAGGGTTAGCATTAGGGGGAGGGTTAGGGTTAGGGTTAGGGTTACGGGTAGGGGTAGGGTTAGGCTTAGGTTCAGGGTTAAGTTTAGGGGTGGGGTTAGGGGTAGGGTTAGGCTTAGTGGTACGGTTAGTTTTAGGGTTAGCGTTAGGTTTAGGGTTAGGTTTAGCGTTAAGGGTAGGGTTAGGGTTAGGGTTACGGTTAGGGGTAGGGTTAGGTTTAGGGTTAGGGGTAGGGTTAGCGTTAGGGGTAGGGTTATGGTTAGGGTTAGTGGTAGGGGTAAGGTTAGGGGTAGGGTGAGGGTTAGGGTTAGTGTTCGGGTTAGGGGTAGGGATTAGGGGTACAATTAGGGTTGGGGATAGGGTTAGGGTTAGGGTTAGGGTTAGCGTTAGGGGTAGGTTTAGGGTTAGTGTTAGGGTTAGCTTTATTGGTAGGGTTAGGGTTATGGTTAGGGTTTGGGATTGGGGTAGGGTTAGGGTTAGGGTTAGGGTTAGGTTTAGGGTTCAGGTTCGGTTTAGGGGTAGGGTTAGGGTTAGGGTTAGGGTTAGGGTTAGGGTTAGAGTGATTGGTAGGGATAGGGTTAAGAGTTGAGTTACGGTTAGGGTTAGGGTTAGGTTAGGGGTAGGGGTAGGGGTATGGTTAGGGTTAGGGTTTTAGAGTTTGGGTTAGGGTTAGGGATAGGGTTAGGGGTAAGGGTAGGGTTAGGGTTAGGGTTAGGGTTACGGTTAAGGGTAGGGTTAGGGTTAGGGTTAGGGTTAGCGTTAGGGGTATGGTTAGGGTTAGGGGTAGAGTTAGGGTTAGGGTTAGATGTAGTGGTAGGCGTAGGGTGTGGATTAGGGTTAGCGGTAGGGTTAGGGTTAGGAGTAGGGTTAGGGGTAGGGTTAGGTTTAGGTGTTGGGTTAGGGGTAGGGTTAGGGGTAGGGTTAGGCTTAAGGGTAGGGTTGGGTACTGGGTTAGGGTTAGGGTTAGGGTTAGCGTTAGGGTTAGGTTTAGGGTTAGGGTTAGGGTTAGCTTAATGGGTAGGGTTAGGGTTAGTGTTAGGGTTAGGGTAAGGGTCAGGGTTAGGGTTAGGATTAGGGGTAGGGTTAGGGTTAGGGTTAGGGTAGGGTTAGGGTTAGGGTAAGGGTAAAGGTTAGGGTTAGGGTTACGGTTAGGCGTAGGGTTAGGTTTAGGTTTAGGGTTAGGGTAAGGGTCAGGGTTAGGGTAAGGGTCAGGGTTAGGGTTAGGATTA
Source organism: Megascapheus bottae (assembly GCA_024803745.1). Taxonomy (NCBI): domain Eukaryota; kingdom Metazoa; phylum Chordata; class Mammalia; order Rodentia; family Geomyidae; genus Megascapheus; species Megascapheus bottae. The sequence continues at coordinate 2,289,125 of JANJXV010000033.1, forward strand.
GGGTTAGGGTTAGGGTAGGGTTAGGGTTAGGGTTAGGGTTAGGGTTAGGGTTAGACTGATTGGTAGGGATAGGGTTAAGAGTTGAGTTACGGTTAGGGTTAGGGTTAGGTTAGGGGTAGGGGTAGGGGTATGGTTAGGGTTAGGGTTTTAGAGTTTGGGTTAGGGTTAGGGATAGGGTTAGGGGTAAGGGTAGGGTTAGGGTTAGGGTTAGGGTTACGGTTAAGGGTAGGGTTAGGGTTAGGGTTAGGGTTAGCGTTAGGGGTATGGTTAGGGTTAGGGGTAGAGTTAGGGTTAGGGTTAGATGTAGTGGTAGGCGTAGGGTGTGGATTAGGGTTAGCGGTAGGGTTAGGGTTAGGAGTAGGGTTAGGGGTAGGGTTAGGGTTAGGTGTTGGGTTAGGGGTAGGGTTAGGGGTAGGGTTAGGCTTAAGGGTAGGGTTGGGTACTGGGTTAGGGTTAGGGTTAGGGTTAGCGTTAGGGTTAGGTTTAGGGTTAGGGTTAGGGTTAGCTTAATGGGTAGGGTTAGGGTTAGTGTTAGGGTTAGGGTAAGGGTCAGGGTTAGGGTTAGGATTAGGGGTAGGGTTAGGGTTAGGGTAGGGTTAGGGTTAGGGTAAGGGTAAAGGTTAGGGTTAGGGTTACGGTTAGGCGTAGGGTTAGGTTTAGGGTTAGGGTTAGGGTAAGGGTCAGGGTTAGGGTAAGGGTCAGGGTTAGGGTTAGGATTAGGGTTAGGGTTAGGGTAGGGTTAGGGTTAGGGATAGGGTTACGGTTAGGCGTAGGGTTAGGTTTAGGGTTAGGGTTAGCATTAGGGGGAGCGTTCGGATTAGGGTTAGGGTCAGGTGTAGGGTTAGGCTTAGGGTTAGGGTTACGGTTAGAGGTAGGTTTAGGGTTAGATTTAGGGTTATGGTTAGGGGTATGGTTAGGGTTAGGGTTAGGGTTAAGGGTTGGGGTAGGTTTAGGGATAGGGTAAGTGGTAGGGTTAGGGTTAGGTGTAGGTTTAGGGGTAACGTTAGTGGTATGGTTAGGGTTAGTGGTAGCGTTAGGGTTCGGGTTAGAGGTAGGGGTAGGCTTAGGGTGTTGATTAGGGTTAGCGGTAGGGTTAGGGTTAGGGTTAGGGGTAGGGGTAGGGTTAGGGTTATGTGTTGGGTTAGGGGTAGGGTTAGGGGTAGGGTTAGGGTTAGGGTTAGGCTTAATGGTAGGGTTAGGTACAGGGTTAGGGTTAGGGTTAACGTTAGGGGTAGGTTTAGGGTTAGGGTTAGGTTTAGCTTTAGGGTTAGGGTTAGGGTTAGGGATCAGAGTAGGGTCAGGGTTAGGGTTAGGATTAGGGTTAAGGTTAGGGTTAGGGTAGGGTTAGGGTTAGGGTTACGGTTAGGCGTAGGGTTACGTTTAGGGTTAGGGTTAGCATTAGGGCGAGGGTTATGGTTAGGGTTAGCGTTACAGTTAGGGGTAGGGTTAGGCTTAGGGTCAGGGTTAGGGTTAGGGGTGGGGTTAGGCGGAGGGTTAGGCTTAGTGGTACGGTTAGGGTGAGGGTTAGGGTGAGGGTGAGGGTTAGGTGTAGGGTTAGGGTTAGGGTGAGGGTTAGTGGTAAGGGTAGGGTTAGGGATAGGTTTAGGGTTATGTTTAGGGTTAGGGTTAGGGGTAGGTTAGGGTTAGGGTTAGGGGTAGGGTTAGGGCTAGGGTTAGGGTTAGGGTTAGGGTTAGGTTAGTGGTAGGGGAAGGGGTAGGGGTAGGGTTAGGGTTTTAGGGTTAGGGTTAGGGGTAGGGGTAGGGGTAGGGTTAGCCTTAGGTTTAGGGTTAGGGTAACGGTTAGGGGTAGGGTTAGGGTTAGGGTTAGGGATCGGGTTAGGGGTAGGTGTAGGGGTACAGTTACGGTTAGGGTTAGGGCTAGGGTTAGATTTACGGTTATTTTTAGGGGTGTGGTTAGGGTTATTGTTAGGGTTAGCTTTAGGGGTAGGGTTAGGGTTATGGTTAGGGTTAGGGATTGGGGTAGGGTTAGGGGTAGGGGTAGGGTTAGGGTTAGGGTTAGGGTTAGAGTGAGTGGTAGGGATAGGGTTAAGGGTTGGGTTAGGGTTAGGTTTAGGGTTAGGTTAGGGGTAGGGGTTAGGGTTAGGGGTAAGGGTAGGGTTAAGGTTAGGGGTAGGGTTACGGTTAACGATAGGGTTAGGGTTAGTGTTAGGATTAGCGTTAGGGGTATGGTTAGGGTTAGGGGTACAGTTAGGGTTAGGGTTAGAGGTAGGGGTAGGCGTAGGGTGTGGATTAGGGTTAGCGGTAGGGTTAGGGTTAGGGGTAGGGGTAGGGGTATGGTTAGGGTTAGGTGTTGGGTTAGGTGTAGGGTTAGGGGTAGGGTTAGGCTTAAGGGTGGGGTTGGGTACAGGGTTAGGGTTAGGATTAGAGTTAACATTAGGGGTACGTTTAGGGTTAGGGTTGGGGTTAGCTTTATGGGTAGGGTTAGGGTTAGGGTTAGGGTTAGGTGTAGGGTCAGTGTTAGGGTTAGGATTAGGGTTAGGGTTGGGGTAGGGTTAAGGTTAGGGTTAGGGTTACGGTTAGGCGTAGGGTTAGGGTTAGCATTAGGGGGAGGGTTAGGGTTAGGGTTAGGGATACGGGTAGGGGTAGGGTTAGGCTTAGGGTCAGGGTTAGGGTTAGGGGTGGGGTTAGGGGTAGGGTTAGGCTTAGTGGTACGGTTAGGGTTAGGGTTAGCGTTAGGGTTAGGGTTAGGTTTAGCGTTAAGTGTAGGGTTAGGGTTAGGGTTAGGGTTACGGTTAGGGGTAGGGTTTTGGTTAGAGTTAGGGTTACGGTTAGGGGTAGGGTTAGGGTTAGGTTATGGGTAGAGTTAGGTTTAGGGTTAGGGTTAGAGTTAGCATTAGGTGTAGGGTTAGGCTTAGGCTTAGGGTCACCTTTAAGGGTAGGGGTAGGGTTAGGGGTAGGTTTATGGTTAGGGATATTGTTAGGGTTAGGATTAGGGTTAGGGTTAGGGTTAGCGTTAGGGGTAGGGTTAGGGTTAGGGTCAGGGGTAGGGTTAGAGTTAGGGTTAGGGTTAGGAATAAGGTTAGGATTAGGGTTAGTTTTAGCGTTAGGGGTAGGGTTAGGTTAAGGGTTAGGGTTAGGGTTAGCGTTAGGGGTAGGGTTAGGGTTAGTGTTAGGGTTATGGTTATCGGTAGGGTTACGGTTAGGGTTAGGGTTCCGGTTAGGCTTAGGGTTAGGGTTAGGGGTATTGTTAGGCTTAGGGTTAGGGTTAGGCTTAAGGTTAGGTTAGGGTTAGGGTTAGGAATAGGGTTAGGGTTAGGGTTAGGGTTAGGGGTAGGGGTTTGTGTAGGTTTAGGGTTCCCGTTAGGGTTAGGGTTACGGTTACAGTTAGGGAAGGGGTAGGGTTAGTTTTAGGGTTAGGGTTAGGTTTAGCGTTAGGGGTAGGGTTAGGGTTACGGTTAGAGGTAGGGTTAGAGTTAGGTTAGGGTTAGGGTTAGTGTTAGGCTTAGGCTTAGGGTTAGGTTTAGGGGTATTGTTAGGGTTAGGGTTAGGGTTAGGGGTAGGGTTAGGGTTAGGGTTAGGTTTAGGAATAGGGTTAGGGTTAGGTTAGGGTTAGGGTTAGGGGTAGGGTTAGCGTTAGTGGTAGGATGAGGGTTAGGGTTAGGGGAAGGGGTAGGGTTAGGGTTAGGGTTAGGTTTAACGTTAGGGGTAGGGTTAGAGTTAGGTTTAGGGGTAGGGTTAGGGGTAGGGTTAGGGTTCGGGTTAGGGGCAGGGTTAGGTTTAGGGGTAGGTTTAGTTTTAGGTTTAGGGTTAGGGTTATGTGTACGGATAGGGGTAGGGTTAGGGTTAGTGTTAGTGTTAGGGTTAGGGGTATGGGTAGGGGGAGGGGGAGGGGTAGTGTTTGGGTTAGGGTAAGGGTTAGGGGTAGGTGTAGGGTTAGGGTTACGGTTAGGGTTAGGGTTAGGGGTAAGGGTAGGGTTAGGGTTAGGTTTAGGGTGAGGGGTAGGGTTAGGGGTAGGGTTAGGGTTAGGGTTAGGGTTAGGGGTTGGGTTTGGGTTAGGGTTAGGGTTAGGGTTAGGGGTAAGAGAAGGGGTAGGGTTATGTTACAGTTAGGGTTATTGTTAGGGGTAGGGGTAGAGTTAGGGTTAGGGGTAGGGTTAGGGTTAGGGGTAGGGTTAGGGTTAGGGTTAGGGTTTGTGTTAGTGGTAGGGTCAGGGTAAAGTTTAGGGTTAGGGTTAGGGTTAGGTTAGAGTTAGGGGTAGGGATAGCGTTAGAGTTAGGGTCACGGTTAGGGTTAGAGGTAGGGTTAGGATTAGCGTTAGGAGTAGGGGTAGGGGTTGGGTTTGGGTTAGGGTTAGGGTTAGGGTTAGGGGTAAGAGAAGGGGTAGGGTTATGTTTAGGGTTAGGGTTATTGTTAGGGGTAAGGGTAGAGTTAGGGTTAGCGGTAGGGTTAGGGGTAGGGGTAGGGGTAGGTTTAGGGTTAGGGTTAGGGTTAGTGTTAGGGTTTGGGTTAGGGTGAGCGTTAGGGGTAGGGTTAGGGTTATTGAGAGGGTTAGGGGTATTGGTACGGTCAGGGGTAGGGTGTGGGTTAGGGTTAGGGTTAGGGGTAGGGTTAGGATTAGCGTTAGGAGTAGGGGTAGGATAAGGATTAGGGTTAGGGTTAGGGTTAGGGTTAGGGGCAGGGTTAGGTTTATCGTTAGGGGTAGGGTTATAGTTAGGGTTAGGGTTAGGGGTAGGGTTTGGTGTAGGGTTAGGGTAGGGTTAGGGTTATTGTTAACGTTAGGGGTAGGGTTAGTGGTAGGTTTAGGGTTAGGGATATTGTTAGGGGTAGGGTTAGGGTTAGGGTTAGGGTTAGCGTTAGGGGTAGGGTAAGGTTAGGGTCAGGGTTAGGGGTATTGTAAGGGTTAGGGTTAGGGTTAGGAATAAGGTTAGGGTTAGGGTTAGGGTTACGGGTAGTGTTAGGGTTAATGTTAGGGTTAGGGTTAGCGTTAGGGGTAGGGTTAGGGTTAGGGTTAGGGTCATGGTTAGTGTTAGAGTTAGGAAAAGTGGTAGGGTTTGATTTAGGGTTAGTTTTAGGGTTAGGATTAGGGTTAGGGTTAGGGGTAGGGTTAGGGTTAGGGTTAGGAATAGGGTTAGGATTAGGGTTAGGATTAGGGTTAGGGTTAGGGTTAGGTTTAGGTTTAGGTTTAGGGTTAGGGTTAGGCTTAGCCTTAGTGGTAGGGTTAGGGTTAGGGTTAGGGTTAGGGTTAGGGTTAGCAGTAGGGTTAGGGTTGGATTTAGGATTCCGGTTAGGGTTAGGGTTAGGTTTAGGGTTAGGGGTAGAAGTAGGCTTAGCATTAGGGTTAGGGCTAGGGTTAGCGTTAGGGGTAAGGTCAGAGTTAGGGTTACGGTTAGGGGTAGGGTTAGGGTTAGGGGTAGGGGTAGGTTGTGGTGTATGGTTAGGGTTAGGGGTAGGGGTAGGGGTAGGGGTAGGGTTAGGGTTAGGGGTAGGGGTAGGTTTAGAGTTGAGGTTAGGGTTAGGGTTAGGTGTACGGATATGGGTAGGGTTAATAGTAGTGTTAGGGTTAGGGTTCGGGGTAGGGGTAGTGGTAGAGGTAGAGTTTGGGTTAGGGTTAGGGTTAGGGGTAGGGTTAGGGTTACGGGTACGGTTAGGTTTAGGGTTATGGGTAGGGTTAGGGATAGGGTTCGGTTTAGGGTTAGATTTAGGGGTAGGGTTAGGGGTAGGGTTAGGGTTAGGGTTCCGGTTAGGGTTAGGGTTAGGGTTAGGGTTAAGGTTATCCTTAGGGATAGGGTTACTGTTAGGGTTAGGGTTAGGGTAAAGTTTATCGTTAGGGGGAGGTTTAGGGTTAGGGTTAGGGTTAGATTTAGGGTTACGAGTAGGGTAGGGTTTGGGTTAAGGTTAGGGTTAGGGTTAGGATTAGGGTTAGGGGTATGGTTAGGGGTAGGTTAGGGTTAGGGTTAGGGTTAGGGGTTGCGGTAGGGGAAGGGGTAGGGTTCGGGATAGGGCTAGGGCTACGGTTAGGGTTAGGGCTAGGGGTAGTTTTAGGATTAAGTTAGGGTTAGGGTTAGGGTTGGGGTAAGGTTAGGGTTAGGGTCAGAGTTAGCGTTAGGGTGAGGGCTAGGGCTGGGTATAGGGTTAGGTTTAGGTTTAGAGTTAGGGTTGGGGTAGGGTTAGGGGTAGGGTTAGGGTTAGGGTTAGTGTTAGGGTTAGAGCTATTGCTAGGGTTAGGGTTAGAGTTAGGGCTAGGGCTAGGGTTAGGGTTAGGTTTAGGGCTAGGGCTAGGGCTAGGGTTAGGGCTAGGGTTACGGTTAGGGCTAGCGCTAGGGTTAGGGTTAGTGTTAGGATTAGGGTTAGGGTTAGGGTTAGGATTAGGGTTAGGGTTTTAGGGTTAGGATTAGGGTTAGGGGTAGGGGTAGGGTTAGGGTTAGGATTAGGGTTAGGGGTAGAGTTAGGGTTAGAGGTAGGGTTAGGGTTAAGGGTAGGGAATGGGTTAGGGTTAGGGGTAGGGTTAGGGGTAGGGGTAGGGGTGGGGGTAGGGGTAGAGCTAGGGCTAGGTTTAGGGTTAGATTACAGTTAGGGCTAGGGCTAGGGGAGGGTTATGGTTAGGGTTAGGGTTAGGCCTAGGGTTAGGTTTAGGGTTAGGGTTAGGTTTAGGGGTAGGGTTAGGGTTAGTGTTAGGGTTTGGGTTAGGGTGAGCGTTAGGCGTAGGGTTAGGGTTAGGGTTAGGGTTAAGGTTTGATGTAGGGTTAGGGTAGGGTTAGGGTGAGGGATAGGGGTAGGGTTAGGGTTAGGGTTAGGGTTAGGATTAGGGGTTAGGGTTAGGGGTAGGGTTAGGTTTAGGGTTAGGGTTATGGTTACGGTTAGGCGTAGGGTTAGGGTTAGCATTCGGGGGAGTGTTAGGGTTAGGGTTAGGGTTACGGGTAGGGGTAGGGTTAGGGTTAGGGTCAGGTTTAGGGTTAGGGGTGGGTTTAGGGGTAGGGTTAGGATTAGGGGTAAGGTTAGGGTTAGGGTTAGCGTTAGGGTTAGGGTTAGGTTTAGCGTTAAGTGTAGGGTTAGGGTTAGGGTTACGGTTAGGGGTAGGGTTAGGATTAGAGTTAGGGTTACGGTTAGGGGCAGGGTTAGGGTTAGGTTATGGGTAGGGTTAGGTTTAGGGTTAGGGGTAGGGTTAGCGTTAGGGGTAGGGTTATGGTTAGGGATAGTGGTAGCGGTAAGGTTAGGGGTAGGGTGAGGGTTAGGGTTAGTGTTTGGGTTAGGGGTAGGGGTAGGGGTACAATTAGGGTTGGGGATAGGGTTAGGGTTAGGGTTAGGTTTAGCGATAGGGGTAGGTTTAGGGTTAGTGTTAGGGTTAGCTTTAGGGGTAGGGTTAGGGTTATGGTTAGGGTTTGGGATTGGGGTAGGGGCGGGTGTAGGCCTAGAGTTAGGGTTAGGGGTAGGGGTAGGGTTAGGGGTAGGGGTAGGGTTAGTGTTAGGTTTAGGGTTAGGGGTAGGGTTAGCGTTAGGGGGAGGGTTATGGTTAGGGTTAGTGGTAGGGGTAAGGTTAGGGGTAGGGTGAGGGTTAGGGTTAGTGTTCGGGTTAGGGGTAGGGGTAGGGTTACAGTTGGGGTTAGGGATAGGGTTAGGGTTAGGGTTCAGGTTCGGGATAGGGGTAGGGTTAAGGTTAGGGTTAGGGTGAGAGTAAGTGGTAGGGATAGGGTTAAGAGTTGAGTTACGGTTAGGGTTAGGGTTAGGTTAGGGGTAGGGGTAGGGGTATGGTTAGGGTTAGGGTTTTAGAGTTCGGGTTAGGGTTAGGGATAGGGTTAGGTGTAAGGGTAGGGTTAGGGTTAGGGTTAGGGTTAAGGTTAGGGTTAGGTTTAGGGTTAGCGTTAGGGGTATGGTTAGGGTTAGGCGTAGAGTTAGGTTTAGGGTTAGAGGTAGTGGTAGGCGTAGGGTGTGGATTAGGGTTAGCGGTAGGGTTAGGGTTAGGTGTAGGGTTAGGGTTAGGTGTTGGGTTAGGGGTAGGGTTAGGATTAGCGTTAGGGGTAGGGGTAGGATAAGGGTTAGGGTTAGGGTTGGGGCAGGGTTAGGTTTAGCGTTAGGGGTAGGGTTATAGTTAGGGTTAGGGTTAGGGTTAGGGTTTGATGTCGGGTTAGGGTAGGGTGAGGGTGAGGGTGAGGGGTAGGATTAGGGTTAGGGTTAGGGTGAGGGTTAGGGTTAGGGTTAGGTTTAGGGTAGGGGTAGGGGTAGGGGTTGGGGTAGGGTTAGGGTTTTAGGGTTAGGGTTAGGGGTAGGGGTAGGGTTAGGCTTAGGTTTAGGGTTAGGGTCACGGTTAGGGGTAGCGGTAGGGTTAGGGTTAGGGTTAGCGTTAGGGGTATGGTTAGGGTTAGGGTTAGGGTTAGCGTTAGGGGTATGGTTAGGGTTAGGGTTAGGGTTATGGTTAA
>JANJXV010000033.1:2300000-2315000 GCA_024803745.1 Megascapheus bottae
AGGGTTAGGGTTAGGGTTAGGGTTAGAGTTAGTGGTAGCGTTAGTGGTAGGGTTAGGGTTAGGGTTAGCGTTAGGGGTAGGGTTAGGGTTAGGGTCAGGGTTAGGGGTATTGTAAGGGTTAGGTTTGGGGTTAGGTTTAGGAATAAGGTTAGGGTTAGGGTTAGGGTCGGGGTTACGGGTAGTGTTAGGGTTAGCGTTAGGGGTGGGGTTAGGGTTAGGGTTAGGGTTATGGTTATCGGTAGGGTTACTGTTAGGTTTGGATTCCGGTTAGGGTTATGGTTAGGGTTATGTTAGGTTAGGCTTAGGGTTAGGATTAGGGGTATTGTTACGGTTAGGGTTAGGGGTAGGGTTAGGGTTAGGATTAGGAATAGAGTTAGGGTTAGGGGTAGGGTTAGGTTAGGTTTAGGTTTAGGGTTAAGGTTAGGGTAGGGTTAGCGTTAGTGGTAGGGTTAGGGTTAGGGTTACGGTTAGCGATAGGGTTAGGGTTAGGTTTAGGGTTCCGGTTAGGGTACGGTTAGGGTTACGGTTAGGGGAAGGGGTAGGGTTAGGGTTAGGGTTAGGGTTAGGTTTACCGTTAGTGGTAGGGTTAGGGTTAGGGTTAAGGTTAGGGGTAGGGTTAAAGTTAGGTTACGGTTAGGGGTACGGTTGGGGCTAGAGTTAGGGTTAGGTTAGTGTTCTGGTTAGGGTGAGGGTTAGGTTTAGGGTTAGGGGAAGGGGTAGGGTTAGGGTTAGGTTTAGCGTTAGGGGTAGGGTTAAAGTTTGGGTTAGGGGTAGGGTTAGGGGTAAGGTTAGGGATAGGGTTAGGGTTAGGGCAGGGTTAGGGTTAGGGGTAGGGTTAGGGTTAGTGTTAGTGTTCGGGTTAGGGGTATGGGTAGGGGTAGGGGTAGGGGTACAGTTTGGGTTAGGGTAAGGGTTTGGGGTAGGGTTAGGGTTAGGGTTATGGTTAGGGTTAGGGTCAGGGGTAAGGGTTGGGTTAGGGTTAGGGTCAGGGTTAGGTTTAGGGGTAGGGTTAGGAGTAGGGTTAGGGTTAGGGTTATGGGAGGGGTTGGGTTTGGGATAGGGTTAGGTTTAGGGTTAGGGTTAGGGATAGGGGTAGGGTTAGGGTTAGGGTTAGGGGTTAGGGGTAGGGTTAGTGTTAGGGTTAGGGTTACGGTTACGGTTACGGTTAGTCGTAGGGTTAGGGTTAGCATTAGGGGGAGGGTAAGGGTTACGGGTAGGGGTAGGGTTAGGGTTAGGGTCAGGGTTAGGGTTAGGGGTGGGGTTAGGTCTAGGGTTAGGCTTAGTGGTACGGTTAGGGTTAGGGATAGCGTTAGGGTTAGGGTTAGGTTTAGCGTTAAGGTTAAGGATATGGTTAGGGTTAGGGTTAGGGTTACGGTTAGGGGTAGGGTTAAGATTGGAGTTAGGGTTACGGTTAGGGGCAGGGTTAGGGTTAGGTTATGGGTAGGTTTAGGTTTAGGGTTAGGGGTAGGGTTAGCGTTAGGGGCAGGGTTATGGTTAGGGTTAGTGGTAGGGGTAAGGTTAGGGGTAGGGTGAGGGTTAGGGTTAGTGTTCGGGTTAGGGGTAGGGGTAGTGGTACAATTAGGGTTGGGGATAGGGTTAGGGTTAGGGTTAGGGTTAGCGATAGGGGTAGGTTTAGGGTTAGTGTTAGGGTTAGCTTTAGGGGTAGGGTTAGGGTTATGGTTAGGGTTTGGGATTGGGGTAGGGGAGGGTGTAGGGCTAGAGTTAGGGTTAGGGGTAGGGGTAGGGTTAGGGGTAGGGGTAGGGTTAGGGTTAGGGTTAGGTTTAGGGTTAGGGGTAAGGTTAGCGTTAGGTTGAGGGTTATGGTTAGGGTTAGTGGTAGGGGTAAGGTTAGGGGTAGGGTGAGGGTTAGGGTTAGTGTTCGGGTTAGGGGTAGGGGTAGGGTTACAGTTAGGGTTAGGGATAGGGTTAGGGTTAGGGTTCAGGTTCGGGATAGGGGTAGGGTTAGGTTTAGGGTTAGGGTTAGAGTGAGTGGTAGGAATAGAGTTAAGAGTTGAGTTACGGTTAGGGTTAGGGTTAGGTTAGGGGTAGGGGTAGGGGTATGGTTAGGGTTAGGGTTTTAGAGTTCGGGTTAGGGTTAGGGATAGGGTTAGGTGTAAGGGTAGGGTTACGGTTAGGGTTAGGGTTACGGTTAAGGGTTAGGGTTAGAGTTAGGGTTAGGGTTAGGTTTAGGGTTAGCGTTAGGGGTATGGTTAGATTTAGGCGTAGAGTTAGGGTTAGGGTTAGAGGTAGTGGTAGGCGTAGGGTGTGGATTAGGGTAGCGGTAGGGTTAGGGTTAGGGGTAGGGTTAGGCTTAAGGGTAGGGTTAGGTACTGGGTTAGGGTTAGGGTTAGCGTTAGGGTTAGGTTTAGGGTTAGGGTTAGCTTTATGGGTAGTGTTAGGGTTAGGGTTATGGTTAGGGTAAGGGTCAGGGTTAGGGTTAGGATTAGGGTTAGGGTTAGGGTTAGGGTAGGGTTAGGGTTAGGGTTAGGGTTACGGTTAGGCGTAGGGTTAGGTTTAGGGTTAGGGTTAGCATTAGGGGGAGGGTTCGGATTAGGGTTAGGGTCAGGTGTACGGTTAGGGTTAGGGTTAGGGTTAGGTTTACGTTTAGAGGTAGGGTTAGGGTTAGATTTAGGGTTACGGTTAGGGGTATGGTTAGGGTTAGGGTTAGGGGTAAAGGTAGGGGTAGGGTTAGGGTTAGGGTAAGTGATAGGGGTAGGGTTAGGTGTAGGGGTAGGTGTAGCGTTAGTGGTATGTTTAGGGTTAGTGGTAGAGTTAGGGTTCGGGTTAGAGGTAGGGGTAGGCGTAGGGTGTGGATTAGGGTTAGCGGTAGGGTTAGGGTTAGGATTAGGGGTAGGGGTAGGGTTAGGGTTAGGTGTTGGGTTAGGGGTAGGGTTAGGGGTAGGGTTAGCGTTAGGGGTAGGTTTAGGGTTAGGGTTAGGGTTAGCCTTAGGGGTAGGGGTAGGGTTAGGGTTAGGGGTAAGGGTAGGGTCAGGGTTAGGGGTAGGATTAGGGTTAAGGTTAGGGTTAGGGTAGGGTTAGGGTTATGGTTACGGTTAGGCGTAGGGTTAGGTTTAGGGTTAGGGTTAGCATTAGGGGGAGGGTTATGGTTAGGGTTAGGGTTACAGTTAGGGGTAGGGTTAGGCTTAAGGTCAGGGTTAGGTTTAGGGGTGGGGTTAGGGGGAGGGTTAGGCTTAGTGGTACGGTTAGGGTTAGGGTTAGGGTGAGGGTGAGGGTTAGGTGTAGGGTTAGGGTTAGGGTTAGGGGTAGGGTTAGGGCTAGGGTTAGGGTTACGTTAGGGGTAGGGGTAGGGTTAGGGTTAGGGTTAGGTTAGGGGTAGGGGAAGGTGTAGGGGTAGGGTTAGGGTTTATGGTTAGGGTTAGGGTTACGGGTAGGGGTAGGGTTAGGGTTAGGGTCAGGGTTAGGGTTAGGGGTGGGGTTAGGTCTAGGGTTAGGCTTAGTGGTACGGTTAGGGTTAGGGATAGCGTTAGGGTTAGGGTTAGGTTTAGCGTTAAGGTTAAGGATATGGTTAGGGTTAGGGTTAGGGTTACGGTTAGGGGTAGGGTTAAGATTGGAGTTAGGGTTACGGTTAGGGGCAGGGTTAGGGTTAGGTTATGGGTAGGTTTAGGTTTAGGGTTAGGGGTAGGGTTAGCGTTAGGGGCAGGGTTATGGTTAGGGTTAGTGGTAGGGGTAAGGTTAGGGGTAGGGTGAGGGTTAGGGTTAGTGTTCGGGTTAGGGGTAGGGGTAGTGGTACAATTAGGGTTGGGGATAGGGTTAGGGTTAGGGTTAGGGTTAGCGATAGGGGTAGGTTTAGGGTTAGTGTTAGGGTTAGCTTTAGGGGTAGGGTTAGGGTTATGGTTAGGGTTTGGGATTGGGGTAGGGGAGGGTGTAGGGCTAGAGTTAGGGTTAGGGGTAGGGGTAGGGTTAGGGGTAGGGGTAGGGTTAGGGTTAGGGTTAGGTTTAGGGTTAGGGGTAAGGTTAGCGTTAGGTTGAGGGTTATGGTTAGGGTTAGTGGTAGGGGTAAGGTTAGGGGTAGGGTGAGGGTTAGGGTTAGTGTTCGGGTTAGGGGTAGGGGTAGGGTTACAGTTAGGGTTAGGGATAGGGTTAGGGTTAGGGTTCAGGTTCGGGATAGGGGTAGGGTTAGGTTTAGGGTTAGGGTTAGAGTGAGTGGTAGGAATAGAGTTAAGAGTTGAGTTACGGTTAGGGTTAGGGTTAGGTTAGGGGTAGGGGTAGGGGTATGGTTAGGGTTAGGGTTTTAGAGTTCGGGTTAGGGTTAGGGATAGGGTTAGGTGTAAGGGTAGGGTTACGGTTAGGGTTAGGGTTACGGTTAAGGGTTAGGGTTAGAGTTAGGGTTAGGGTTAGGTTTAGGGTTAGCGTTAGGGGTATGGTTAGATTTAGGCGTAGAGTTAGGGTTAGGGTTAGAGGTAGTGGTAGGCGTAGGGTGTGGATTAGGGTAGCGGTAGGGTTAGGGTTAGGGGTAGGGTTAGGCTTAAGGGTAGGGTTAGGTACTGGGTTAGGGTTAGGGTTAGCGTTAGGGTTAGGTTTAGGGTTAGGGTTAGCTTTATGGGTAGTGTTAGGGTTAGGGTTATGGTTAGGGTAAGGGTCAGGGTTAGGGTTAGGATTAGGGTTAGGGTTAGGGTTAGGGTAGGGTTAGGGTTAGGGTTAGGGTTACGGTTAGGCGTAGGGTTAGGTTTAGGGTTAGGGTTAGCATTAGGGGGAGGGTTCGGATTAGGGTTAGGGTCAGGTGTACGGTTAGGGTTAGGGTTAGGGTTAGGTTTACGTTTAGAGGTAGGGTTAGGGTTAGATTTAGGGTTACGGTTAGGGGTATGGTTAGGGTTAGGGTTAGGGGTAAAGGTAGGGGTAGGGTTAGGGTTAGGGTAAGTGATAGGGGTAGGGTTAGGTGTAGGGGTAGGTGTAGCGTTAGTGGTATGTTTAGGGTTAGTGGTAGAGTTAGGGTTCGGGTTAGAGGTAGGGGTAGGCGTAGGGTGTGGATTAGGGTTAGCGGTAGGGTTAGGGTTAGGATTAGGGGTAGGGGTAGGGTTAGGGTTAGGTGTTGGGTTAGGGGTAGGGTTAGGGGTAGGGTTAGCGTTAGGGGTAGGTTTAGGGTTAGGGTTAGGGTTAGCCTTAGGGGTAGGGGTAGGGTTAGGGTTAGGGGTAAGGGTAGGGTCAGGGTTAGGGGTAGGATTAGGGTTAAGGTTAGGGTTAGGGTAGGGTTAGGGTTATGGTTACGGTTAGGCGTAGGGTTAGGTTTAGGGTTAGGGTTAGCATTAGGGGGAGGGTTATGGTTAGGGTTAGGGTTACAGTTAGGGGTAGGGTTAGGCTTAAGGTCAGGGTTAGGTTTAGGGGTGGGGTTAGGGGGAGGGTTAGGCTTAGTGGTACGGTTAGGGTTAGGGTTAGGGTGAGGGTGAGGGTTAGGTGTAGGGTTAGGGTTAGGGTTAGGGGTAGGGTTAGGGCTAGGGTTAGGGTTACGTTAGGGGTAGGGGTAGGGTTAGGGTTAGGGTTAGGTTAGGGGTAGGGGAAGGTGTAGGGGTAGGGTTAGGGTTTATGGTTAGGGTTAGGGTTAGGGGTAGGGGTAGGGGTAGGGTTAGCCTTAGGTTTAGGGTAAGGGTTACGGTTAGGGCTAGGGTTAGGGCTAGGGTTAGGGTTATGATTAAGTGTATGGTTGGGGTTATGGTTGGGTTTAAGGGTAGGGGTAGGGTTAGGGGTATGGTAGGGTTAGGCGTAGAGTTAGGGTTAGGGTTAGGTTCAGGGGTAGGGTTAGGGTTAGGGTTAGGGTTACGGTTAGAGGTAGGGTTAGGGTTAGATTTAGGGTTATGGTTTGGGGTACGGTTAGGGTTATTGTTAGGGTTAGCTTTAGGGGTAGCGTTATGGTTATGGTTAGGGTTAGGGATTGGGGTAAGGGTAGGGGTAGGGCTAGAGTTAGGCTTAGGTGTGGGGGTAGGGTTAGGGTTAGGAGTAGGGTTAGCGTTAGGGGTAGGGTTACGATTAAGGGTAGGGTTAAGGTTAGGGTTAGGGTTAGCGTTAGGGGTATGGTTAGGTTAGGGTTAGGGTTAGGGTTAGCGTTAGGGGTAGGGTTAGAGTTTGGGTTAGGGGTAGGGTTAGGGGTAGGGTTAAGGATAGGGTTAGGGTTAGGGATATTGTTAGGGTTAGGGGTAGGATTAGGGTTAGGGTTAGCGTTAGGGATAGGGTTAGGGTTAGGGTCAGGGTTAGGGGTATTGTAAGGGTTAGGGTTAGGGTTAGGTTTAGGAATAAGGTTAGGGTTAGGGTTGGTGTTACGGGTAGTGTTAGGGTTAGCGTTATGTGTGGGGTTAGGGTTAGGGTTAGGGTTATGGTTATCGGTAGGGTTACGGTTAGGTTTCTATTCCGGTTAGTGTTATGGTTAGGGTTAGGTTAGGTTAGGCTTAGGGTTAGGGTTAGGGGTATTGTTACGATTAGGGTTAGGGGTAGGGTTAGGGTTAGGATTAGGAATAGGGTTAGGGTTAGGGGTATGGGTAGGGGTAGGGGTATGGTTGGGTTAGGTTTAGGTTTAGGGTTAATGTTAGGGTAGGGTTAGCGTTAGTGGTAGGGTTAGGGTTAGGGTTAGGGTTACGGTTACCGATAGGGTTAGGGTTAGGTTTAGGGTTCCGGTTAGGGTAGGGTTAGGGTTACGGTTAGGGGAAGGGGTAGGGTTAGGGTTAGGGTTAGGTTTAGCGTTAGTGGTAGGGTTAGGGTTAGGGTTACGGTTAGGGGTAGGGTTAGAGTTAGGTTAGGGTTAGGGTTACGGTTAGGGCTAGAGTTACGGTTAGGGTTAGTGTTCTGGTTAGGGTGAGGGTTAGGTTTAGGGTTAGGGGAAGGGGTAGGGTTAGGGTTAGGGTTAGGTTTAGCGTTAGGGGTAGGGTTAGAGTTTGGGTTAGGGGTAGGGTTAGGGTTAAGGTTAAGGGTAGGGTTAGGGTTAGGGCAGGGTTAGGGTTAGGGGTAGGGTTAGGGTTAGTGTTAGTGTTAGAGTTAGGGGTATGGGTAGGGGTAGGGGGAGGGGTAGAGTTTGGGTTAGGGTAAAGGTTAGGGGTAGGGTTAGGGTTAGGGTTACGGTTAGGGTTAGGTTCAGGGGTAAGGGTTGGGTTAGGGTTAGGGTTAGGGTTAGGTTTAGGGGTAGAGTTAGGAGTAGGGTTAGGGTTAGGGGTAGGGGTTGGGTTTGGGTTATGGTTAGGGTTAGGCTTAGGGGTAAGAGTAGGGGTAGAGTTATGGTTAGGGTTAGGGTTAGGGTTAGGGGTCGGGGTAGAGTTAGGGTTATGGGTAGGGTTAGGGATAGGGGTAGGGTTAGGGTTAGGGTTAGTGTTAAGGGTAGGGTTAGGGTAAGGTTTAGGGGTAGGATTAGGGTTAGGGTTAGCGTTAGGTGTAGGGTTAGGGTTAGGGTGAGGGTCACGGTTAGGGTTCGAGTTAGGAGAAGGGGTAGGGTTAGTTTTAGGGTTAGTTTTAGGGTTAGGGGTAGGGTTAGGGTTAGGGATAGGGTTAGGAATAGGGTTAGGGTTAGGATTAGGGGTAGGGTTAGGTTTAGGTTTAGGTTTAGGATTAGGGTTAGGGTTAGCCTTAGTGGTAGGGTTAGGGTTAGGGTTAGGGTTACGGTTAGCAGTAGTGTTAGGGTTGGGTTTAGGATTCCGGTTAGGGTTAGGATTAGGGTTATGGGTAGAAGTAGGCTTAAGATTAGGGTTAGGGCTAGGGTTAGCGTTAGAGGTAGGGTCAGAGTTAGAGTTATGGTTAGGGGTAGGGTTAGGGTTAGGGTTAGGGGTAGGGGTAGGTTTAGGGTTAGGGTTATGGTTAGGGTAAAGGTTATTGTTAGGGGTAGGGTTGGGTTTAGGGTTAGGGTTAGGGTTAGATGTAGGGTTACGAGTAGGGTAGGGTTTGGGTTAGGGTTAGGGAGAGGATTAGGGTTAGGGTTAGGGTTAGCGGTAAGGTTAGGGTTAGGGTTAGGGTTAGGGGTTGCGGTAGGGGTAGGAGTAGGGTTCGGGATAGGGCTAGGGCTAGGGTTAGAGTTAGGGGTAGGGGTAGGGTTAGGGTTAAGTTAGGGTTAGGGTGGGGGTAGGGTTAGGGTTAGGGTTAGGGATAGGGGTAGGGTTAGGGTTAGGGTTAGGGTTAGGGTTAGTGGTAGGGTAGGGTTAGGGTTAGGGTTAGGGGTAGGGGTAGGGGTAGGGTTAGGATTAGAGTTAGGATTAGGGTTAGGGTTAGGGTTAGGTTTATGGTTAGGGTTAGCATTAGGGGTAGGTTTAGGTTTAGGGTTAGGGTTACGGTTAGGGGTAGGGTTAGGGTTAGGGTTAATGTTAGGGGTAGGGTTAGGGTTAGGGTTAGTGGTTGGGTAGGTTAGGATTAGGGGTAGGGGTAGGGATAGGGGTAGGGGAAAGTTAGGTTTAGGATTAGGGTTACGGTTAGGGTTAGGGTAGGGTAGGGTTAGGGTTAGTGTTAGGGTTACGGTTACTGTTATGGGTTGGGTTAGGGTTAGGATTAGGGTTAGGGGTAGGGTTAGGAGTAGGGTTAGGGGTACGGTTAGGGTTAGGGTTAGGGTTAGCCTTAGTGGTAGGGTTAGGGTTAGGGTTAGGGTTACGGTTAGCGGTAGGGTTAGTGTTGGGTTTAGGATTCCGGTTAGGGTTAGGGTTAGGGTTAGGGGTAGAAGTAGGCTTAGGATTAGGGTTAGGGCTAGGGTTAGCGTTAGAGGTAGGGTCAGAGTTAGAATTATGTTTAGGGGTAGTGTTAGGGTTAGGATTAGGGGTAGGGGTAGGGTTAGGTTAGGGGTAGGGGTAGGTTTAGGGTTAGGGTTAGGGTTATGGTAAACGTTATTGTTAGGGGTAGGGTTAGGTTTAGGGTTAGGGTTAGGGTTAGATTTAGGGTTACGAGTAGGGTAGGGTTTGGGTTAGGGTTAGGGAGAGGGTTAGGGTTAGGGGTACGGTTAGGGGGAGGTTAGGGTTAGGGTTAGGGGTTGCGGTAGGGGTAGGGGTAGGGTTCGGGATAGGGCTAGGGCTAAGGTTAGGGTTAGGCGTAGGGGTAGGGTTAGGGTTAAGTTAGGGTTAGGGTTAATGTTGGGGATAGGGTTAGGGTTAGGGTTAGGGTTAGGGATAGGGGTAGGGTTAGGGTTAGGGTTAGGGTTAGTGGTAGGATAGGGTTAGGGTTAGGGGTAGGGTTAGGGTTAGGGTTATTGTTAAGGGTAGGGTTACCTTTAGGGTTAGGGTTAGGGTTAGTTTAGGGTTAGAGTTAAGGTTCGGGGTAGAGTTAGCGTTAGGGGTAGGGTTAGGATTAGGGTTAGTGTCACCGTTAAGGGTAGGGTTAGGATTAGGGTTATGGTTAGAGGTAGGGTTAGGGTTAGGACTAGGGTTAGGGGAAGGGTTATGGTTAGGGGTAGGGTTAGGTTTAAGGTTAGGGTTAGGGTTAGGGTTAGCGTTAGGGGTAGGTTTAGGGTTAGGGTTAGCGTTAGGGTTAGGGTTAGGGTTAGGGTTAGGGGTGGTGTTAGGGTTAGGATTAGGGTTAAGGTAGGGTAGGGTTAGGGTTAGGGTTAGGGTTACGGTTACGGTTAGGGGTAGGGTTAGAGTTCGGGTTAGGGGTAGGGGTAGGATTAGGGGTAGGGTTAGGGGTAGGGTTGGGGTTATGGATATGGTTAGGGTTAGGGTTCGGTTTGGTTTAGGGTTAGGGTTAGAGTTAGCGTTAGCGGGAGGGTTAGGGTTAGGGTTACGGTTAGGGGTAGGGTTAGGGTTAGGTTTAGGGGTAGGGGTAGGGTTAGGAGTAGGGTTAATGTTAGGGGTAGGTTTAGGGTTAGGGTTAGGGTTAGGGGTAGGGGTAGGGGTAGGGGTAGGGGTTCAGTTAGGGTTAGGGTTAGGGTTAGGGGTAAGGTTAGGGTTAGGGTTAGTGTTAGTGTTAGGGGTAGGGTTAGGGTTAGGGTTAGGGTTAGGGGTAGCGGTAGGGGTAGGGTTACTGGTAGGGTTAGGGTTTAAGGTTAGGGTAAGGGGTAGGGGTAGGGTTTGGGTTTGGGTTAGGGTTAGGTTTAGGGGTAGGGTTAGGGTTAGGGTTAGGATTAGTGGTAGGGGTAGGGTTAGGTGTAGGATTAGGGTTAGGGTTAGGGTTAGTGCTCGGGTTAGGCTTAGGCTTAGTGTCGGTTTTGGGTTAGGGTTAGGCTTACGGTTATGGTTAGTGTTAGGGTTAGTGGTAGGGTTAGGGTGAGGTGTAGGGTTATGGTTAGAATTAGGTTTAGGTTAGGGGTAGAGGTAGGGGTAGGGTTAGCGTTAGGGTTTTAGGGTTAGGATTAGTGGTAGGGGTAGGGTTAGGTGTAGGATTAGGGTTAGGGTTAGGGTGAGGGGTAGGGTTAGGGTTAAGGTTAGGCTTAGTGTCGTTTTAGGGTTAGGGTTAAGCTTACGGTTACTGGTAGGGTTAGGGTTAGGGGTAGGGTTAGGGTTAGGTTTAGGGTTAGGGTTAATTGTAGGGTTAGGGTTGGGGGTAGGGTTAGGGTTAGGGTTTGTTTAGGTTAGGGGTAGGGGTAGGGTTAGGGTTAGGGTTAGGGTTTTAGGGTTAGGGTTAGGGGTAGGGGTAGGGTTAGGGTTAGGTTTAGGTTTAGGGGTAGGGTTAGGGTTAGGTTTAGAGTTAGGGTTACCGTTAGGGGCATGGTTAGGTGTAGGGTTAGGGTTATGGTTAGGGGTAGGTTTAGGGTTATGATTCTGGGTAGGGATAGGGGTAGGGTTAGGGTTAGAGTTAGGGTGAGGGTTAGGGTTAGCGTTTGGGTAGGGTTAGGGTGAGGTTTAGGTAAACGGTTAAGAGTATGGTTAGGAGTAGGTTTAGGGTTAGGGTAGGGTTAGGGTTAGGGGTAGGGGTAGGGGTACGGTTAGCGTTAGGGGTTAGGGTTAGGTTTAGGGTTAGGGTTAGCGTTAGGTGGAGGTTTAGGTTTAGTTGTAGGGGTAGGGTTAGGCGTAGGGTTAGGGTTAGGATTAGGGTTCGGGGTTACAGGTAAGTGTAGGGGTACAGGTAGGTTTAGGTTAAGGATTAGTGTTAGGGTTAAGGGTAGGGTTAGAGTTATGGTTAGGGGTAGGGGTAGGGGTAGGGGTAGGGGTAGGTTAGGGGTAGAGATAGGTTACGGTTAGGGTTAGAGTTAGGGTAGGGGAAGGGTTAGGGTTAGGGTTAGGATTAGGGTTCGGGTTAGGGATAGGGTTAGGGTTAGGGTTAGGTTTAAGGGTAGGGGTAGGGTTAGGGTTAGGGTTAGGGTTTTATTGTTAGGGTTAGGATTAGGGTTTGGATTAGGGGTAGGGTTAGGGTTAGGGTTAGGGTTAGTTGTAGGGGTAGGGTTAGGGGTAGGGTTAGGGGTAGGTTTATGGGTATGTTTACTGTTAGGATTAGGGTTAGGTTTAGGGTTAGGGCTAGGGCTAGGTTTAAGGTTAGGGATAGGGTTAGGTTTAGGTTTAGGGGTAGGGTTAGGGTTAGGGTTAGGGATAGTGGTAGGGTAGGGTAAGGGTTCGGGTTAGGGTTAGAGTTAGGGTTAGGGGTAGGGGTAGGGGTAAGGTTACTGTTTGGGTTTTAGGGTTAGGGTTAGGATTATGTTTAGGGTTAGGGGTAGGAGTAGGGTTAGTGTTAGGGTTAGGGGCAGAGATAGGTTTAGATTTAGGGGTAGGGTTTGGGTTAGTGTTAGCGGTAGGGTTAGGGTTAGGATTAGGGTTAGAGTTAGGGTTAGGGGTAGGGTTAGGGTTAGGGTTAGGGTTAGGTGTTGGGTTAGGGGTAGGCTTAGGGGTAGGGTTAGGTTTAGGGTTAGGGTAGGGTTAGGGTCAGGGTAAGGGTTAAGGTTAGCATTAGGGGTAGGGTTAGGATGAGGGTTAGGGTCACGGTTAAGGGTAAGGTTAGGATTAGGGTTAGGGTTAGGGTGAGGGTTAGGGTTAGGGGAAGGGTTAGGTTTAGGGGTAGGGATAGGGGTAGGGTTTGGGTTAGGTTCTGGATTAGGGTTAGGGTTAGAGTTAGAGTTAGGTGTAGGTTAGGGTTAGGGTTAGGGTTAGGGTTAGGGTTAGGGGTAGGGGTAGAGGTAGGGGTAGGGTTAGGAGAAGGGTTAGGGTTAGGATTAGGGTTAAGTTTAGTGGTAGGGTTAGGGTTAGGGTCAGGGTTAGGGTTAGCGTTAGGGGTAGGTTAGGGTTAGGGATAGGGTTAGCGTAAGGGGTAGGGTTAGGGTTGGGGGTAGGGTTAGGTTTAGCATTAGGGTTAGAGTTAGGGTTAGGGTAGGGTTAGGGTTATGGTTAGGGTTAGGATTATGGTTAGGTTAGTGTTAGGGTTAGGTTTAGGGTTAGCGTTAGGGGGAGAGTTAGGGTTAGGGTTACGGTTAGGGGTAGGGTTAGGGTTAGGGTTAGGGGTAGGGGTAGGGTGAGGGGTAGGGTTAGGGTTAGGGGTAGGGTTAGGGTTAGGGTTAGGGTTAAGGTTAGCGTTAGGGGTAGGGTTAGGATTAGGGGTAGGGTTAGGGTTAGTTGTAGTGGTAGGTTTAGGGGTAGGGTTAGAGGCAGGTTTATGGGTATGTTTACTGTTAGGATTAGGGTTAGGTTTAGGGTTAGGGCTAGGGCTAGGTTTAGGGTTAGGGATATTGTTAGGTTTAGGTTTAGGGGTAGGGTTAGGGTTAGGGTTAGGGATAGTGGTAGGGTAGGGTTAGGGGTCGGGATAGGGTTAGAGTTAGGTTTAGGGTTAGGGGTAGGGGTAGGGATACTGTTTGGGTTTTAGGGTTAGGGTTAGAATTATGGTTAGGGGTAGGGGTAGGAGTAGGGTTAGTGTTAGGGTTAGGGGTAGAGATATGGTTAGATTTAGGGGTAGGGTTTGGGTTAGTGTTAGCGGTAGGGTTAGGGTTAGGGTTAGGGTTAGAGTTAGGGTTAGGGGTAGGGTTAGGGTTAGGGTTAGGGTTAGGTGTTGGGTTAGGGGTAGGGTTAGGGTAGGGTTATGGTTAGGGTTAGGGTCAGGGTTAGGGTTAGCGTTAGGGGTAGGTTAGGGTTAGGGTTAGGGTTAGCGTAAGGGGTAGGGTAGGGTTGGGGATAGGGTTAGGTTTAGGATTAGGGTTAGAGTTAGGGTTAGGGTAGGGTTAGGGTTATGGTTAGGGTTAGGATTATGTTTAGGTTAGGGTTAGTGTTAGGTTTAGGGTTAGCGTTAGGGGGAGGGTTAGGGTTAGGTTTACGGTTAGGGGTAGGGTTAGGGTTAGGGTTAGGGGTAGGGGTAGGGTGAGGGGTAGGGTTAGGGTTAGGGGTAGGGTTAGGGTTAGGGTTAGGGTTAAGGTAAGCGTTAGGGGTAGGGTTAGGGTTAGCGTAGGGTTACGGTTAGGGGTAGGGTTAGGGTTAGAGTTAGGCTTACGGTTAGGGATAAGGTTAGGGTTAGGTTTAGGGTTAGGGTTGGGGGTAGGGTTAGGGTTAAGGTTAGGGTTAGAGTTAGCGTTAGGGATAGGGTTAGGTTTAGTGTTATTGTCAACGTTAAGGTTATGGTTAGGATTAGGTTTAGGGTTAGGATTGAGGTTAGCGGAAGGGTTAGGGTTAGGGTTAGGGTTAGGGTTAGCGTTAGGGGGAGAGTTAGGTTTAGGGTTAGGGTTACAGTTAGGGGTAGAGTTAGGGTTAGGGTTAATGTTAGGGGTAGGGTTAGGAGTAGGGTTAATGTTAGGGGTAGGATTATGGTTGGGGTTAGTGGTTGGGTAGGGTTAGGTTTAAGGGTAGGGTTAGGGGAAGAATTAGGTGTAGGGGTAGGGTTAGCATTAGGGTTAGTGTTTTAGGGTTAGGGTTAGGAGTAGGGTTAGGGTTAGGGTTAGTGGTAGGGGTAGGGGTAGGGGTAGGGTTAGGGTTATGGTTAGTGTTCGGGTTAGGGTTAAGGTTAGGGTTAGGGGTTAGGGTTAGAGTTAGGGTTAGCTTTAGGGGTAGGGGTAGTGGTAGGGGTAGGGTTAGGGATAGGGATAGGTTAGGGTTAGGGTTAGGGTTAGGGTTGGGGTAGGGTTATGGCTAGGGTTTTAGGGTTAGGGTTAGGGTAGGGTTAGGCTCACGGGTAGGGTTAGGGTTAGGGTTAGGGTTAGTTGTACGGGTAGGGTTAGGGGCAGGGTTAGTGTTAGGTTTAGGGTTAGGATTAGGGTCAGGGGTAGGGTTAGGTTTAGGGTTTTAGGGTTATGGTTAGGGTTAGGGTTAGGGTTAGGGTTCGGGTTAGGGGTAGGTTTAGGGTTAGGGTTAAGTTAGGAGTAGGGGTAGGGTTAGGGTTTTAGGGTTAGGATTACAGGTAGGGTTAGGGTTAGGTTTAGGGTTAAGTTTACACTTAGTTGTAGGGGTAGGGTTAGGGGTAGGGTTAGGGTTATGGTTAGGGTTCGTGTTAGGGGCATGGGTAGATGTACAGTTAGGGTTAGGTTTAGGATTAGGGTTAGGGTTAGGGTTAGGGTTAGGGGTAGGGGTAGGGGTAGGATTAGGGGTAGGGGTAGTGGTAGGGGTAGTGGTAGGGGTAGTGTTAGGGGTAGGGATAGATTATGTTTAGGGTTAGGGTTAGGGTTAGGGTAGGGGTAGGGTTAGGGTTTTAGGGTTAGGGGTAGGGTTAGGGTTAGGGGTATGGGTAGTGGTACAGTTCGGGTTAGCTTTAGGATTAGGGTTAGGGTTAGGGATGGGTTAGGCGTAGGGTTAGTGGTAGGGGTAGAGGTAGGGGTGGGGGTAGGGTTGGGGTTAGGGTTTTAGGGTTAGGGTTAGGGTTCTGGTTAGGGTTCGGGTTAGGGTTATTGTTAGGGTTAGGGTTAGGGTCACGGTTAAGGGTAAGGTTAGGATTAGGGCTAGGGTTAGGTGTAGGGTGAGGATTAGGGTTAGGGGAAGGGTTAGGGTAGGGGTAGGGGTAGGGTTTGGGTTAGGTTCAGGGTTAGGGTTAAGGTTAGGGTTAGGTTTAGGTTTAGGGTTAGGGTTAGGGTTAGGATTAGCGTTAGGGTTAGTGTTAGGTTTAGGGTTAGGGGTAGGTTTAGGGTTAGGGTTAGGGTTAGGATTAGCGTTAGGGTTAGTGTTAGGTTTAGGGTTAGGGGTAGGGTTAGGGTTA
>JANJXV010000033.1:2320000-2347500 GCA_024803745.1 Megascapheus bottae
CGGGTTAGGGTTAGCGTTTGGGGTAGGGTTAGATTGAGGTTTAGGGAAACTGTTAATGGTAGGGTTAGCGTTAGGGTTAGGGTTAGGGTGAGGGGTAGGGTTAGGTGTAGGGTTAGGTTTAGGGTTAGGGGTAGGGTTATGGTTAGGGTAGGGTAGGGTTAGCGTTAGGGGTAGGGTTAGGGTTGGGGTAGGGTTAAGTTTAGGGGTAGGGTTAGGGTTAGGGTTAGGGTTAGGTGTTGGGTTTGGGTTAGGGTTAGCGGTAGGGTTAGGGTTAGGGTTAGGGTTAGGGTTAGGGGTAGGGTTATGGTTAGGGTTAGGGGTAGGGGTAGTGGTAGGGGTAGTGTTAGGGGTAGGGATAGGTTAGGGTTAGGGTTAGGGTTAGGGTAGGGGTAGTGTTAGGGTTAGGGTTAGGGTTAGGGTTGGGGTTAGAGGGTTAGGGTTAGGGTTAGGGTTAGGGTTGGGGTTAGAGGGTTAGGGTTAGGGTTAGGGTTAGGGTTTCAGGGTTAGGGTTAGGGTTAGGGGTAGGTTTAGGGTTAGTGGTAGAGTAGGGTTACCGGTAGGGTTAGGGTTAGGGTTAGGGTTCAGCTTAGGGGGAAGGGGTAGGGGTACAGTTAGGGTTAGGTTTAGGATAAGGGTTAGGTTTAGGGTTAGGGGTAGGGGTAGGGTTAGGGTTAGGGTTAGGGTTAGTGGTAGGGTTCGGTTAGGGGTAGGGTTAGGCTTAGAGTTAGGGTTAGGGGTAGGGGTTAGGGTTAGGGTTAGGGGTAGGGGTAGGGTTACGTTTTGGGTTTTAGGATTAGAGTTAGGGGTAGGGGTAGGGGTACGGGTAGGTTTAGGGTTAGGGTTAGGGTTAGGGTTAGGGGTAGAGTTAGGGTTAGGGGTAGGGTTACGGGTAGGGTTTGGGTTAGGGTTAGCCGTAGGGTTAGAGTTATGGTTAGAGTTAGGGTTAGGGGTAGGATTAGGGTTAGAGTGAGGTGTTGGATTAGGGATAGGGTTAGGGGTAGGGTTAGGATTAGGGTTGGTTAGGGGTAGAGTTAGGTTTAGGGTTAGGTTTAGGGTTAGGTTTTCATTTAGGGGTAAGCTTAGGGTTAGGGTTAATGTTAGGGGTAGGGTTAGGAGTAGGGTTAATTTTAGGGGTAGGGGTAGGGTTAGGGTTAGTGGTTGGGTAGGGTAAGGTTTAGGGGTAGGGGTAGGGTAAGGGTTAGGGTAAGGATTAGGGTTAGGGTATGGTTAGGTTTACGTTTAGGGGTAGGTTTAGGGTAGGGTTAGGGTTAGGTTCAGTGGTACGGGTTGGGTTAGTGGTGGATTTAGGGTTAGGATTAGGGTTCGGGGTTAGGGGTAAGGGTAGGGGTACAGTTAGAGTTAGGGTTAGGATTATGGTTAGGGTTAGGTTTAGGGTTAATGGTAGGGTTAGGTTTAGGGTTAGGGTTAGTGGTAGGGGTAGGGTTAGGGTAGGGTTAGGCTTAGGGGTAGGGTTAGGGTTAGGTTTAGTGGTAGGGGTAGGGTTAGGGGTAGGGTTAGGCTTATGGTTAGCGTTAAGATTAGGGGTAGGGGTAGGGGTATAGTTACGGTTAGGTTTAGGATTAGGTTTCAGGTTAAGTTTAGGGTTAGGGGTAGGGTTAGGGGTAGAGTTAGGTTTAGGGTTAGTGTTAGGGGTAGGGTTAGAAGTAGGGTTAATGTTAGGGGTAGGGTTAGAGTTAGGGGTAGGGGTAGGGGAAGGGGTAGGGTTAGGGTTAGGATTAGGGTTAGGGTTATGGTTAGGGTTACGGTTAGATGTAGGGTTATGGTTAGGGTTAGGTTTAGTGGTAGGGGTAGGAGTAGGGGTTGGGTTAGGGTTAGGATTAGGGTTCGGGGTTACGGGTAGGGGTAGGTGTACAGTTAGGGTTATGGTTAGTATTAGGGTTAGGGTTAGGGTTAGGGTTGGTGTTAGAGGGTTAGGGTTAGGGTTAGGGTTAGGGTTTTAGGGTTAGGGTTAGGGTTAGGGGTAGGTTTAGGGTTAGTGGTAGAGTAGGGTTACCGGTAGGGTTAGGGTTAGGGATAGGGTTCAGCTTAGGGGGAAGGGGTAGGGGTACAGTTAGGGTTAGGTTTTGGATAAGGGTTAGGTTTAGGGTTAGGGGTAGGGTTATGGTTAGGGTTACGGTTAGATTTAGGGTTATGGTTAGGGTTAGAGTTAGGGGTAGGGGTAGGGGAAGGGGTAGGGTTAGGGTTAGGATTAGGGTTAGGGTTCAGGTTAGGGGTAGCATTAGGGTTAGGGTTAGGGTTAGGTTAGGGGTAGGGGTAGGATTAGGGTTAGTGTTTTAGGGTTAGGATTACGGGTAGGGTTAGGGTTAGGGTTAGGTTTAGGTTTAGTTGTAGGGGTAGGTTTAGGGATAGGGTTAGGGTTATGGTTAGGGTCCTGTTAGGGGTATGGGTAGGGGTACAATTAGGGATAGGTATAGGATTAGGGTTAGGGTTAGGGTTAGGGGTAGGGGTAGGTTTAGGGTTAGGTGTAGGGGTAGGGGTATTGGTAGGGGTAGGAATAGGGGTAGGAATAGGTTAGGGTTACGGTTAGGGTAGGGGTAGGGTTAGGGTTAGGATTTTAGGGCTAGGGTTAGGGGTAGGGTTAGGGTTAGGGTTAGGGTTAGGTTTAGTGGTAGGGGTAGGGTTACCGGTAGGGTTATGTTTAGGGTTAGGGTTCGCTTAGGGGGAAGGGGTAGGGGTACAGTTACGGTTAGGTTTAGGATTAGGGTTAGGTTTAGGGTTAGGGTTAGGGGTAGAGTTAGGGTTAGGGTTAGGGTTAGTGGTAGAGAAGGGTTAGGGGTAAGTTTAGGGTTAGAGTTAGGGTTAGGTGTAGGGGTAGGTGTAGGGTTACGGTTTGGATTTTAGGATTAGGGTTACGGGTAGGGGTAGGGGTACGGGTAGGTGTAGGGTTAGGGTTAGGGTTAGGGTTAGGGGTAGATTTAGGGGTAGGGGTAGGGTTACGGTAGGGTTTGGGTTAGGGTTAGCGGTAGGGTTAGGGTTATGGTTAGAGTTAGGGTTAAGGGTAGGGTTAGGGTTAGGGTTAGGTGTTGGGTTAGGGATAGGGTTAGAGGTAGGGTTAGGACTAGGGTTGGGGTTAGGGGTAGGGTTAGGGTTAGGGTTACCGTTAGGGGTAGGTTTAGGGTGAGGTTTAGGGCCACGGTTAAGGGTAGGGTTAGGATTAGGGTTAGGGGTAGGGTTAAGGTTAGGGTGAGGGGAAGCGTTAGGGTTAGGGGTAGGGTTAGGGTAGGGTTAGGGTTAGGTTCAGGGTTAGGTTTAGGGTTAGGGTTAGCTTTAGGTGTAGGTTTATTGTTAGGGTTACGGTTAGAGTTAGGGGTAGAGGTAGGGTTAGGGTTAGGATTTGGGGTTGGGGTAGGGTTAGGGTTAGCGTTAGGGGTAGGGGTAGGGTTAGGGTTAGGGTTAGGGATAGGTGTAGGGTTAGGGTTAGGGTTAGGGATAGCGTTAGTGATATGGTTAGGGTTAGGTTTAGGGTTACGGTTAGGGGTAGGTTTAGGGTTAGGGTTAGGGGCAGGGGTAGGGTTAGGGTTCGGTTTAGGGTTATGGGTATGGTTAGGGTTGGGGTTAGGGGTAGGGGTAGCGGTAGAGTTTGGGTTAGGGTTAGCGGTAGGGTTAGTGTTAGGGTTAGGGTTAGGTGTAGGGTTAGGGTTTGGGATAGTGTTAGGGGTTGGGTTAGGGGTAGGGTTAGGAGTAGGGTTAGGGTTAGGGGTATGGTTAGGTTTAAGGTTTGGGTTAGGGTTAGCGTTTGGGGTAGGGTTAGGGTGAGGTTTAGGGAAACGGTTAAGGGTAGGGTTAGGGTTAGGGTTAGGGTGACGGGTAGGGTTAGGGGTAGGGTTAAGGTTAGGGTTAGGGTTCAGGTTAGGGGTAGGGGTAGGGTTAGGTTTTGGGTTAGGGTTAGGGTTACGTTTATGGGTAGGGTTAGGGTTAGGGTTAGTGGTAGGGGTAGGGTTAGGGATAGGGTTAGGGTTAGGGTTAGGGTTACTGGTAGGGGTAGGGTTAGGGGTAAGGTTAGGGTTAGGGGTAGGGTTAGGGTTAGGGTTAGGTGTAGGCGTAGTGGTAGGGGTATGGTTAGTCGTAGGGATAGGTTAGGGTTAGGGTTATGGTTGGGGTAGGGTTAGGGCTAGGGTTTTAGGGTTAGGGTTAGGGGTAGGGTTAGGGTTAGGGTTGGGTGTAGGGGTAGTGGTAGGGGTAGGGTTAGGCGTAGGAATGGGTTAGGGTTAGGGTTAGGGTTATGGTTGGGGTAGGGTTAGGGCTAGGGTTTTAGGGTTAGGGTTAGGGGTAGGGTTAGAGATAGGGGTAGGGTTAGGGTTAGAGGTAGGTGTAGGGTTAGGGTTAGTGTTACTGTTAGGGGTAGGATTAGGGGTAGGGTTAGGGTTAGGGTTAATGTTAGGTTTAGAGTTAGGGTTAGGTTTAGTGGTTGGGTAGGGTTAGGGTTAGGGGTAGGGGTAGGGGTAGGCGTAGGCTTATGGTTAGGATTAGGGTTAGGGTTATGGTTAGGGTTACGGTTAGGGGTAGGTTTAGTGTTAGGGGTAGGGTTAGGGGTAGGGTTAGGGTTAGGATTACGGTTCGGGGTTAGGGGTAGGGGTAGGGTAAAAGTTAGGGTTAGGGTTAGAGTTAGCGTTGAGGGTAGGGCTAGAGTTAGTGTTAGGGTCACCATTAAGGGTAGGGTTAGAATTAGGATTAGGGTTAGGGTTAGGGGAAGGGTTAGGGTTAGGGTTAGGGTTAGCGTTAGGGGGAGGGTTAGGTTTAGGGTTAGGGTTTCGTTTAGGGGTAAGGTTAGGGTTAGGGTTAATGTTAGGGGTAGGGTTAGGAGTAGGGTTAATGTTAGGGGTAGGGGTAGGGTTAGGGTTAGTGGTTGGGTAGGGTAAGGGTTAGGGGTAGGGGTAGGGGAAGGGTTAGGGTAAGGATTAGGGTTAGGGTATGGTTAGGTTTACGTTTAGGGGTAGGTTTAGGGTTAGGGTTAGGGTTAGGTTTAGTGGTACGGTTTGGGTTAGTGGTGGATTTAGGGTTAGGATTATGGTTAGGGGTAGGGGTAGGGGTACATTTAGGGTTAGGGTTAGGATTAGGGTTAGGGTTAGGTTTAGGATTAAGGGTAGGGTTAGGTTTAGGGTTAGGGTTAGTGGTAGGTTTAGGGTTAGGGGTAGGGTTAGGGTAGGGGTTGGGTTAGGGTTATGGTTTTATGGTTAGGTTTAGGGGTAGGGTTAGGGTTAGGTTTAGTGGTAGGGGTAGGGTTAGGGGTAGGGTTAGGCTTATGGTTGGCGTTCAGATTAGGGGTAGGGGTAGGGGTATATTTAGGGTTAGGTTTAGGATTAGGTTTCGGGTTAAGGTTAGGGTTAGGGGTAGGGTTAGAGTTAGGGTTATGTTTAGGGGTAGGGGTAGTGGTAGGGGTAGGGTTAGGGGTAGGGATAGGTTAGGGTTAGGGTTAGTGGTAGGGTTAGAGTTGGGGTAGGGTTAGGGTTAGGGTTTTATGGTTAGGGTTAGGGGTCGGGTTAAGGTTAGGGTTAGTGGTAGGGTTAGGGTTAGGGTTAGGGTTAGGGGTAGGGTTAGGGTTAGTGGTAGGGGTAGGGTTAGGTGGAGGGTTAGGGTTAGGGTTAGGGTTAGTGTTAGGGTTATGGCTAGGGTTCGGGTTAAGGGTATCGTTAGGGTTAGGTTTAGGGTTAGTTTAGGGGTAGGGGTAGGGTTAGGGATAGTGTTTTAGGGTTAGGATTATGGGTAGAGTCAGGGTTAGGTTTAGGGTTGTGTTTAGGTTTAGTTGTAGGGGTAGGTTTAGGGGTAGGGTTAGGGTTATGGTTATGGTTCGTGTTAGGTGTATGGGTAGGGGTACATTTAGGGTTAGGTTTAGGATTAGGGTTAGGGTTAGGGTTAGGGTTAGGGTTATGGTTAGGGTTAGGGGGAGGGATAGGTTAGGGTTAGGGTTAGGGTTAGGTTAGGGGTAGGGTTAGGGTTAGGGTTAGGGTTAAGGTTGGGTTTAGAGGGTTAGGGTTAGGGTTAGGGTTAGGGATTTAGGGTTAGGGTTAGGGTTAGGGGTAGGGGTAGGTTTAGGCTAGTGGTAGGGTTAGGGGTAGGGTTAGGCTTATGGTTAGTGTTCAGATTAGGGGTAGCGTTAGGGTTAGGGTTAGTGGTAGGGTTAGGGTTAGGGTTAGGGTTAGGGTTAGGGGTAGGGTTAGGGTTAGTGGTAGTGGTAGGGTTAGGTGGAGGGTTAGGGTTGGGGTTAGGGGTAGGTGTAGGGGTAGGGGTAGAGTAAGGGTTAGGTTTTAGGGTTAGTGTGAGGGTTATGGCTAGGGTTTGGTTTAGGGGTAGTGTTAGGGTTAGGGTTAGGGTTAGTTTAGGGGTAGGGGTAGGGTTAGGGTTAGTGTTTTAGGGTTAGGATTACGGGTAGAGTTAGGGTTAGGGTTAGGGTTGGGTTTAGGTTTAGTTGTAGTGGTAGGTTTAAGGGTAGGGTTAGGGTTATGGTTAGGGTTCGTGTTAGGGGTATGGGTAGGGGTACAGTTAGGGTTAGGTTTAGGATTAGGGTTAGGGTTAGGGTTAGGGTTAGGGTTATGGTTAGGGGTAGGGGTAGGGGTATTGGTAGGGGTAGGGTTAGGGGTAGGGATAGGTTAGGGTTAGGGTTAGGGTTAGGGTAGGGGTAGGGTTAGGGTTAGGGTTAGGGTTGGGGTTAGAGGGTTAGGGTTAGGGTTAGGGTTAGGGTTTTAGGGTTAGGTTTAGGGTTAGGGTTAGGGGTAGGTTTAGGGTAGTGGTAGGGTAGGGTTACCGGTAGGGTTAGGGTTAGGGTTAGGGTTCAGCTTAGGGGGAAGGGGTAGGGGTACAGTTAGGGTTAGGTTTAGGATAAGGGTTAGGTTTAGGGTTAGGGGTAGGGGTAGGGTTAGGGGTAGGTTTAGGCTTAGAGTTAGGGTTATGGGTAGGGGTTAGGGTTAGGGTTAGGGTTAGGGTTAGGGGTAGGGTAGTTGTAGGGTTAGGGTTAGGGTTAGGGGTAGGGTTACATTTTGGGTTTTAGGATTAGAGTTAGGGGTAGGGGTAGGGGTACGTGTAGGTTTAGTGTTAGGGTTAGGGTTAGGGTTAGGGTTAGGGGTAGAGTTAGGGTTAGGGTTAGGGTTACGGGTAGGGTTTGGGTTAGGGTTAGCCGTAGGGTTAGAGTTATGGTTAGAGTTAGGGTTAGGTGTAGGGTTAGGGTTAGGGTTAGGTGTTGGATTAGGGGTAGGGTTAGGATTAGGGTTGGTTAGGGGTAGGGTTAGGGTTAGGGTTAGGTTTAGGGTAACCGTTAGGGGTACAGTTAGGGTGAGGGTTAGGGTCACGGTTAAGGGTACGGTTAGGATTAGGGTTAGGGTTAGCGGTAGGGTTAGGGTTAGGTTTTGGGGAAGTGTTAGGGGTAGGGGTAGGGTTAGGTGTGGGGTTAGGGTTAGGTTCAGGGTTAGGGTTAGGGCTTGGGTTAGGGTTAGGGGTAGGGTTAGGGTTAGAGTTAGCGTTGGGGGTAGGTCTAGAGTTAGTGTTACGGTCACCATTAAGGGTAGGGTTAGGATTAGGGTTAGGGTTTGGGGTAGGGTTAGGTTTAGGGTTAGGCTTAGGGTTAGGGTTAGGGTTAGCGTTACGTGGAGGGTTAGGTTTAGGGTTAGGGTTTCGGTTAGGGGTAAGGTTAGGGTTAGGGTTAAGGTTAGGGGTAGGGTTAGGAGTAGGGTTAATGTTAGGGGTAGTGGTAGGGTTAGGATTAGTGGTTGGGCAGGGTAAGGGTTAGGGGTAGGGGTAGGGGAAGGGTTAGGGTAAGGATTAGGGTTAGGGTTATGGTTAGGTTTACGTTTATTGGTAGGTTTAGGGTTAGTGTTAGGGTTAGGTTTAGTGGTAGGGGTTGGGTTAGTGTTGGATTTAGGGTTAGGATTAGGGTTCGGGGTTAGGGGTAGGGGTAGGGGTACAGTTAGGGTTAGGGTTAGGATAAGGGTTAGGGTTCGGATTAGGGTTAAGGGTAGTGTTAGGGTTAGGGTTGGGGTTAGGGTAGGGGTAGGGTTAGGGTTAGGATTAGGGGTAGGGTTTGGGTTAGGATTAGGGTTAGGGGTATTGGTAGGGTTAGAGTTAGGGTTAGGGTTAGAGTTAGGGTTAGGGGTATTGGTAGGGTTAGGGTTAGTGTTAGGGTTAAGGTTAGGTTTAGGGTTAGGGTTATGGTTAGCGTTAGGGGTATGGTTAGGGTTAGGGTTAGGGTTATGGTTAGGGGTAGGGATAGGGTTAGGGTTAGGGGTAGGGGTAGGTTTAGGGTTAGGTTTAGGGTTAGGGGTAGGGGTAGGGTTTGGTTTAGGGGTAGGGGTAGCGTTAGGGCTGGGTTAGTGTAAGCGGTAGGGTAAGGGTTAGGGTTAGGGGTTGGGTCAGGGTTAGGGTTAGGGGTATGGTTAGGTTTAGGATACGGGTTAGGATTAGCGTTTGGGGTAGGGTTAGAGTGAGGTTTAGGGAAACTGTTAATGGTAGGGTTAGCGTTAGGGTTAGGGTTAGGGTGAGGGGTGGGGTTAGGGTTAGGATAGGGTAGCGTTAGCGTTAGGGTTACGGTTAGGGGTAAGGTTAGGGTTAGGTTTAGGGTTAGCGTTAGGGGTAGGGTTAGGGTTAGGGTTAGGGTTACGGTTAGGGGTAGGGTTAGGGTTAGGGTTAGGGTTAGGGGAAGGGTTAGGGGTAGGATTAGGTTTAGGGGTAGGATTAGGGGTAGGATTAGGGTTAAGGTTAGAGTTAGGGGTAGGGTTAGGGTTACGGTTAGGGGTAGGGTTAGGGTTAGGTTTAAGGTTAGGGGAAGGGTTAGGGGTAGGGTTAGGTTTAGGGGTAGGGTTAGGGTTAGGGTTAGGGTTAAGGTTAGTGTTAGGAGTAGGGTTAGGGGTAGGGTTAGGGTTACGGTTAGGGGTAGTGTTAGGGTTAGAGGTAGGGTTACGGTTAGGGATAGGTTTAGGGTTAGGTTTACGGTTAGGGTTAGGAGTAGGGTTAGGGTTAGGTTTAGAGTTAGCGTTAGGGGTAGGGTTAGAGTTAGTCTTAGGGTCACCGTTAAGGGTAGGGTTAGGATTAGGGTTAGGGGTAGGGGTAGGTTTAGGGTTAGGGCTAGGGTTAGTGGAAGGGTTAGGGTTATGGATAGGGTTAGGGGTAGGGGTAGGTTTAGGGTTAGGGCTAGGGTTAGGGGAAGGGTTAGGGTTAGGGTTAGGGTTAGGGTTAGCGTTATGGGGAAGGTTAGGTTTAGGGTTAGGGTTACGGTTAGGGGTAGGGTTAGGGTTAGGGTTAATGTTAGGGTTAGGGTTAGGGTTAGGGTTAGTGGTTGGATAGGGTTAGGGTTAGGGTTTGGGTTAGGGGTAGGCGTACGCTTATGGTTAGGTGTAGCATTAGGGTTAGGATTAGGGTTAGGGTTAGGGTTAGGGTTAGGGTTACGGTTATGGTAGGGTTAGGGTTAGGGTTAGGGTTATGGTAGGGTTACGGTTAGGGTTAGGGATACGGTTAGGGGTAGGGTTAGGTTTAGGTTTAGGGTTAGGGTTATTGGTAGGGGTAACGTTAGGGGTTGGGTTAGGATTAGGGTTAGGTTAAGGGTAGGGGTAGGGGTAGGGTTAGGGTTAGGGTTAGGGGTAGGTGTAGGGGTAGGGGTAGGGTTAGGCTTAGGTTTAGGGTTTGGGTTACGGTTAGGGGTAGGGTTAGGGTTAGGGATAGGGTTAGGTTTAGCGGTAGGGGTAGGGTTAGGGTTAGGGTTAGTGTTAGGGTTATGGTTAGGGGTAGGGTTAATGTTAGGGTTAGAGGTAGGGTTAGGGCTAGGGTTAGGTGTAGGGTTAGGGTTAGGGGTAGGGTTAGGGCTAGGGTTAGGTTTAGGTTAGGGGTAGGGGTAGGGTTAGGGTTAGGGTTAGGTTAGGAGTAGGGGTAGGGGTAGGGTTAGGGTTAGGGGTAGGGATAGGGGTAGGGGTAGGTTTAGGCTTAGGTTTAGTGTTAGGGTTACGGTTAGGGGTAGGGTTAGGGTTAGGTGTGGGGTTAGGGTTAGGATTAGGGTTAGGGTTAGGGTTATGTTTAGGGGTAGGGTTAGGGTTATGGTTGGGGTTAAGGGTAGGGGTAGGTTTAGGGGTATGGTAGGGTTGGGCGTAGAGTTAGGGTTAGGGTAAGGTTTAGGGGTAGGTTTAGGGTTAGGGTTAGGGTTACGGTTAGGGGTAGGGTTAGGGTTAGAGTTAGGGTTACGGTTAGGCTAATGTTAGGGTTAGGGGTAGGGTTAGGGGTAGGGGTAGGGTTAGGGTTAGGATTAGGGTTAGTGTTCGGGTTAGGGGTAGGGGTAGGGGTACAGTCAGGGTTAGATTTAGGGTTAGGGTTAGAGTTCAGGTTCGGGTTAGCGGTAGGGTTAGGGTTAGGATTAGGGTTATAGTTAGTCGTAGGGTTAGGGTTAAGGGTTGGGTTAGGGTTACGGTTAGGTTAGGGGTAGGTGTAGGGCTATAGTTAGGGTTAGTGTTTTAGGGTTAGGGTTAGGGTTAGGGATAGGGTTAGGGATAAGGGTAGGGTTAGGATTAGGGGTAGGGTTACGGTTAATGGTAGGGTTAGGGTTAGGGTTAGGGTTAGCGTTAGGGGTATGGTTAAGGTTAGGGGTAGAGTTAGGGTTAGGGTTAGGGTTAGAGGTAGCGGTAGGGGTAGGGTTTGGGTTAGGGTTAGCGGTAGGGTTAGGGTTAGGGTTAGGGGTAGGGTTAGTAGGGTTAGGGTTAGGGTTAGGCTTAAGGGTAGGTTTAGGATTAAGGTTAGGGTTAGGATTACCCTTTGGGAAGGGTTAGTGTGAGGGTTAGGGTCACGGTTAAGGGTAGGGTTAGGATTAGGGTTAGGGTTAGGGGTAGGGTTAGGGTTAGGGGAAGGGTTAGGGTTAGGGTTAGGGGTAGGGTTAGGTTTAGGTACAGGGTTAGGGTTAGGGTTAGCGATAGGGGTAGGTTTAGGCTGAGGGTTAGGGTTAGTTTAGTGGTAGCGTTAGGTTTAGGGTTAGGGTTACGGTTAGGGGTAGGGGTAGGGTTAGGGTTAGAGTTAGCGTTAGGGGGAGGGTTAGGGTTAGGGTTAGGTTTACGGTTAGGAGTAGGGTTAGGCTTAGGGTCAGGGTTAGGGTTAGGGTTAGGGGTAGGGTTAGGGGTAGGGTTAAGTTTTGGGTTAGGGTTAGGGTTAGCGTTAGGGGGAGGGTTAGGTTTAGGGTTAGGGTTACTGTTAGGTGTAGCGTTAGGTTTAGGGTTAGGGTTAGTGGTAGTGTTAGGAGTAGGATTAATGTTAGGGGTAGGGTTAGGGTTAGGGTTAGTGGTGTGGTAGGGTTAGGGTTAGCGGTAGGTGTAGGGGTAGGGTTAAGGTTAGGTTTAGGATTAGGGTTATGGTTAGGGTAAGGGTTAGGGTTATGGTTAGGGTAGGGTTAGGGTTAGGGTTAGGGTTAGGATTAGGTTAGGGGTACGGTTAGGGGTAGGGGTAGGGTTAGGGTTTTAGGGTTAAGGTTAGGGGTAGGGGAGGCTTAGGCTAACGTTTAGGGTTAGAGTTACGGTTAGGGTTAGGGTTAGGGTTTGGGTTAGAGTTAGGGGTATGGTTAGCGTTAGGGTTAGGGGTAGGGGTAGGGTTAGGGTTAGGGTTAGGGTTAGTGGAAGGCATAGGTTTAGGGGTAGGGTTAGGATAGGGTTAGGGTTCGGGTTAGGGGTAGGGGTAGGGGTACAGTTAGGGTTAGGGTTAGGGTTAGGGTTAGGGCTACGGTTAGTGGTAGTTGTAGGGGTAGGGTTAGGGGTAGGGTTAGGGTTAGCGTTATGGTTGGGTTAGGGATTGGGGTAGGGATAGGGGTAGGGCTAGAGTTAGGGTTAGTGTTAGGGGTAGTGTTAGGGTTAGGGGTAGAGTTAGGGTTAGGGTTAGGGGTAGAGGTAGGGTTAGTGATAGGGTTAGGTTTAGGGGTAGGGGTAGGGTTAGGGTTAGGCTAGGGTTAGGTTAGGGGTAGGGGTAGGGGTAGGGTTAGGGTTAGGGTTTAAGGGTTAGGGTTAGGGGTAGGGGTAGGGGTAGGGGTAGGGTTAGGTTTAGGGTTAGGATTAGGGTTAGCGTTATAGGTAGGGTTTGGGTTAGGGTTAGGCTTAGGGTTAGTGGTAGGGTTAGGGTAAGTGGTAGGGTTAGGGTTATGGTTAGGGTTCGGGTTAGGGTTAGGGGTATGGTTACAGTTAGGGTTAGGTTTCGGGTTAGGGTTAGAGTTAGCGTTAGGGGTAGGGTTAGGGTTAGGGTTAGGGTTACGGTTAGCGTTAGGGGTAGGTTTAGGGTTAGGGTTACGGTTAGCGTTAGGGGTAGGTTTAGTTTTACGGTTAGGGTTAGGGGTAGGGTTAGGGTTAGGATGAGGTTTAGAGTTAGGGTTAGGGTTAGTGTTAGGGTTAGGGTTAAGATTACGGGTAGGGGTAGGGGTAGGGTTAGTGTTAGGGTTAGGATTAGGGTTAGGGTAAAGTTAGGGTTAGGGTTAGGGTAGGGTTAGGGTTAGGGTTAGGTTTACGGTTAGGGGTAGGGTTAGGGTAGGTTTAGGGTTAGAGTTAGCATTAGGGGTAGGGTTAGGCTTAGGGTTAGGCTCACCGTTAAGAGTAGGGTTAGGATTAGGGTTAGGGTTAGGGGTAGCGGTAGGGTTAGGGTTAGGGTTAGGGGAAGGGTTAGGGGTAGGGTTAGGGGTAGGGTTAGGTTTAGGGTTAGGGTTTCGGTTAGCGTTAGCGGTAGGTATAGGGTTAGGGTTAGGGTTAGCGTTAGGGGTAGAGTTAGGTTTAGGGTTAGGGTTAGGGTTAGGGGTGGGGATGGGGTTAGGATTAGGGTTAGGGTTAGGGTTACGGTCGGCTTAGGGTTACGGTTAGGGTTACGGTTAGGGGTATGGTTAGGGTTAGGGTTAGGGTTAAGTTAGGGTTAGTGGTAGGGGTAGGGTTAGGGGTAGGGGTAGGGTTAGGGTTCGGGTTAGGGGTAGGTGTATGGGTACAGTTAGGGTTAGGGTTAGGGGTAGAATTAGGGGTAGGGTTTGGGTTAGGTTTAGGGTTGGGGTAGGGTTAAGTTTAGGGTTAGGGTTAGGGTTAGGGTTAGCGTTAGTGGGAGGGTTAGTGTTACGGTTAGGGTTACTGTTAGGGGTAGCGTTAAGGTTAGGGTGAGGGGTAGTGGTGGTGTAGGGTTAGGGTAAGGGTTAGGCGTATGGGTAGGGGTAGGGTTAAGGTTTGGTTTAGGATTAGGGTTAGGTTTAGGGTTAGGGTTAGGGTAGGGTTAGGGTTAGGGTTAGGGTTAGGGTTACGGTTAGGGGTAGGGTTAGGGTTAGGGTTAGGTTTAGGGATAGGGTTAGGGTTAGGGTTAGGGTTAGGGATAGGGTTAGTGGTAGGGGTAGGGTTAGGTGTAGGGGTAGGGTTAGGGTTCGGGTTAGGGGTAGGTGTAGGGGTACAGTTAGGGTTAGGATTAGGGGTAGGGGTAGGGTTCGGGTTAGGGGTAGGTTTGGAATACAGTTAGGGTTAGGGTTATGCTTAGGGGTAGGGGTAGGAGTAGGTTTAAGGTTAGGGTTAGGGTTAGGGGAAGGGTTAGGGTTAGGGTTTTAGGGTTAGGGTTAGGGTTAGCGGTAGGGGTAGGGCTACTGTTAGGGTTAGGGGTAGGGTTAGGGGTAGGGGTAGGGTTAGGGTTAGGGTTAGGTTGAGGATTAGGGTTAGATTTAGGAGTATGGTTAGGGTTAGGGCTAGGGTTACGTTTAGGGGTAGGGTTAGGGTTAGGGTTAGGGATAGGTGTAAGGTTAGGGTTAGGGTTAGGGGTAGGGTTGGGGTAGGGGTAGGATTAGGGTTAGGGTTAGAGTTAGCGTTATGGGTAGGGTTAGGGTTAGGTTTAGGGTCACAGTTAAGGTTAGGGCCTGGGTTACTCTTAGGGTTAGGGTTAGGCTCAGGGTTAGTGGTAGGGGTAGGGTTAGGGGTAGGGTTAGGGTTATGGTTTGGGTTCGGGTTAGGGGTAGGGGTAGGTGTATAGTTAGGGTTAGGGTAAGGGTTAGGGTTAGGGTTAGGGTTAGAGTTATAAGTAGGGTTAGGGTTAGGGTTAGGGTCACCGTTAAGGTTAGGTTGAGGGTTAGGGTTAGGGTTAGGGTTACGGTTAGGGGTAGGGTTA
Organism: Megascapheus bottae; assembly: GCA_024803745.1. Lineage (NCBI taxonomy): Eukaryota > Metazoa > Chordata > Mammalia > Rodentia > Geomyidae > Megascapheus > Megascapheus bottae. Next base: position 2,334,080 of record JANJXV010000033.1, read on the forward strand.
GGGTTAGGGTTAGGGTTAGCGTTAGGGGGAGGGTTAGGGTTAGGGTTACGGTTAGGGGTAGGGTTAGGCTTAGTGGTACGGTTAATGTTAGGGTTAGGGTTAGTTTTAGCGTTAGGGCTAGGGTTAGGGTTAGGGTTAGGGTTATGGTTAGGGGTAGGGTTAGGGTTATAGTTAGGGTTACGGTTATGGGTAGGGTTAGGGTTAGGTTTAGGTTTAGGTGTAGGGGTAGGGTTAGGGTTAGGGTTAGGATTAGATTTAGCATTAGGGGTAGGGTTAGGCTTAGGGTTAGGGTCAGCGTTTAGGGTAGGTTTAGGATTAGGGTTAGGGTTAGGGGTAGGGGTAGGTTTAGGGTTAGGGTTAGAGGAAGGGTTAGGGTTAGGGTTAGCTTTAGGTTTAGGGGTAGGTTTAGGGTTAGGTTTATGGTTAGGGTTAGGGTTAGCGTTAGCGGTAGGTTTAGGGTTATGTTTAGGGTTAGCGTTAGGGGTAGAGTTAGGGTAAGCGTTCGGGTTAGGGGTGGGGTTTGGGTTAGGATTAGGGTTAGGGTTACTGTTAGGGTCGGCTTATGGTTAGGGTTAGGGTTACGGTTACGGGTAGGGGTAGGGTTAGGGTTAGGGTTAGGGATAGGATTAGGGGTAGGGGTAGGGTTAGGGGTAGGGTTAAGTTTAGGCTTAGGTTTAGGGTTAGCATTAGGGGGAGGGTTAGGTTTAGGGTTAGGGTTACTGTTAGGTGTAGCGTTAGGTTTAGGGTTAGGGTTAGTGGTAGTGTTAGGAGTAGGATTAATGTTAGGGGTAGGGTTAGGGTTAGGGTTAGTGGTGTGGTAGGGTTAGGGTTAGCGGTAGGTGTAGGGGTAGGGTTAAGGTTAGGTTTAGGATTATGGTTAGGGTTAGGGTAAGGGTTAGGGTTATGGTTAGGGTAAGGTTAGGGTTAGGGTTAGGATTAGGTTAGGGGTAGGGTTAGGGGTAGGGGTAGGGTTAGGGTTTTAGGGTTAAGGTTAGGGGTAGGGGAGGCTTAGGCTAACGTTTAGGGTTAGAGTTACGGTTAGGGTTAGGGTTAGGGTTTGGGTTAGAGTTAGGGGTATGGTTAGCGTTAGGGTTAGGGGTAGGGGTAGGGTTAGGGTTAGGGTTAGGGTTAGTGGAAGGCATAGGTTTAGGGGTAGGGTTAGGATAGGGTTAGGGTTCGGGTTAGGGGTAGGGGTAGGGGTACAGTTAGCGTTAGGGTTAGGGTTAGGGTTAGGGCTACGGTTAGTGGTAGTTGTAGGGGTAGGGTTAGGGGTAGGGTTAGGGTTAGCGTTATGGTTGGGTTAGGGATTGGGGTAGGGATAGGGGTAGGGCTAGAGTTAGGGTTAGTGTTAGGGGTAGTGTTAGGGTTAGCGGTAGAGTTAGGGTTAGGGTTAGGGGTAGAGGTAGGGTTAGTGATAGGGTTAGGTTTAGGGGTAGGGGTAGGGTTAGGGTTAGGCTAGGGTTAGGTTAGGGGTAGGGGTAGGGGTAGGGTTAGGGTTAGGGTTTAAGGGTTAGGGTTAGGGTTAGGGGTAGGGGTAAGGGTAGGGTTAGGTTTAGGGTTAGGATTAGGGTTAGCGTTATAGGTAGGGTTTGGGTTAGTGTTAGGCTTAGGGTTAGTGGTAGGGTTAGGGTAAGTGGTAGGGTTAGGGTTATGGTTAGGGTTCGGGTTAGGGTTAGGGGTATGGTTACAGTTAGGGTTAGTTTTCAGGTTAGGGTTAGAGTTAGCGTTAGGGGTAGAGTTAGGGTTAGGGTTAGGGTTACGGTTAGCATTAGGGGTAGGTTTAGGGTTAGGGTTACGGTTAGCGTTAGGGGTAGGGTTAGTTTTACGGTTAGGGTTAGGGGTAGGGTTAGGGTTAGGATGAGGTTTAGAGTTAGGGTTAGGGTTAGTGTTAGGGTTAGGGTTAAGATTACGGGTAGGGGTAGGGGTAGGGTTAGTGTTAGGGTTAGGATTAGGGTTAGGGTAAAGTTAGGGTTAGGGTTAGGGTAGGGTTAGGGTTAGGGTTAGGTTTACGGTTAGGGGTAGGGTTAGGGTAGGTTTAGGGTTAGAGTTAGTATTAGGGGTAGGGTTAGGCTTAGGGTTAGGCTCACCGTTAAGAGTAGGGTTAGGATTAGGGTTAGGGTTAGGGGTAGCGGTAGGGTTAGGGTTAGGGTTAGGGGAAGGGTTAGGGGTAGGGTTAGGGGTAGGGTTAGGTTTAGGGTTAGGGTTACGGTTAGAGTTAGGGGTAGGTATAGGGTTAGGGTTAGGGTTAGCGTTAGGGGTAGAGTTAGGTTTAGGGTTAGGGTTAGGGGTGGGGATGGGGTTAGGATTAGGGTTAGGGTTAGGGTTACGGTCGGCTTAGGGTTACGGTTAGGGTTACGGTCAGGGGTATGGTTAGGTTTAGGGTTAGGGTTAAGTTAGGGTTAGTGGTAGGGGTAGGGTTAGGGGTAGGGGTAGGGTTAGGGTTCGGGTTAGGGGTAGGTGTATGGGTACAGTTAGGGTTAGGGTTAGGGGTAGAATTAGGGGTAGGGTTTGGGTTAGGTTTAGGGTTGGGGTAGGGTTAAGTTTAGGGTTAGGGTTAGGGTTAGGGTTAGCTTTAGTGGGAGGGTTAGTGTTACGGTTAGGGTTACTGTTAGGGGTAGCGTTAAGGTTAGGGTGAGGGGTAGTGGTGGGTAGGGTTAGGGTTAGGGGTAGGGGTATGGGTAGGGTTAGGGTTAAGGTTAGGTTTAGGATTAGGGTTAGGTTTAGGGTTGGGGTTAGGGTTAGGGTAGGGTTAGGGTTGGGGTTAGGGTTACGGTTAGGGGTAGGGTTAGGGTTAGGGTTTGGGTTAGGGATAGGGTTAGTGTTAGGGGTAGGGTTAGGGGTAGGGGTAGGGTTAGGGTTCGGGTTAGGGGTAGGTGTAGGGTTACAGTTAGGGTTAGGGGTAGGGGTAGGGGTAGGGTTTGGGTTAGGGGTAGGTTTGGAATACACTTAGGGTTAGGGTTATGCTTAGGGGTAGGGGTAGGAGTAGGTTTAAGGTTAGGGTTAGGGTTAGGGGAAGGGTTAGGGTTAGAGTTTTAGGGTTAGGGTTAGGGTTAGGGTTAGCGGTAGGGGTAGGGGTACTGTTAGGGTTAGGGTTATGGGTAGGGATAGGGTTAGGGTTAGGGATAGGCGTAGGGTTAGGGTTAGGGTTAGGGGTAGGGTTGGGGTAGGGGTAGGATTAGGGTTAGGGTTAGAGTTAGCGTTATGGGTAGGGTTAGGGTTAGGTTTAGGGTCACAGTTAAGGTTAGGGCTAGGGTTACTCTTAGGGTTAGGGTTAGGCTCAGGGTTAGTGGTAGGGGTAGGGTTAGAGTTATGGTTTGGGTTCGGGTTAGGGGTAGGGGTAGGGGTATAGTTAGGGTTAGGGTTAGGGTTAGGGTTAGGGTTAGAGTTATAAGTAGGGTTAGGTTTAGGGTTAGGGTCACCGTTAAGGTTAGGTTGAGGGTTAGGGTTAGGGTTAGGGTTACGGTTAGGGGTAGGTTTAGGGTTAGGGTTAGGGTTAGCGTTAGGGGGAGGGTTAGGGTTAGGGTTAGGGTTACGGTTAGGGGTAGGGTTAGGCTTAGTGGTACGGTTAATGTTAGGGTTAGGGTTAGGTTTAGCGTTAGGGCTAGGGTTAGGGTTAGGGTTAGGGTTACAGTTAGGGGTAGGGTTAGGGTTAGAGTTAGGGTTACGGTTATGGGTAAGGTAAGGGTTAGGTTTAGGTTTAGGGGTAGGGGTAGTGTTAGGGTTAGGGTTAGGATTAGATTTAGCATTAGGGGTAGGGTTAGGCTTAGGGTTAGTGTCAGCATTTAGGGTAGGGTTAGGATTAGGGTTAGGGTTAGGGGTAAGGGTAGGTTTAGGGTTAGGGTTAGGGGAAGGGTTAGGGTTAGGGTTAGCTTTAGGTTTAGGGGTAGGTTTAGGGTTAGGTTTAGGGTTATGGTTAGGGTTAGCGTTAGGGGTAGGTTTAGGGTTAGGTTTAGGGTTAGCGTTAGGGGTAGAGTTAGGGTTAGCGTTAGGGTTAGGGGTGGGGTTTGGGTTAGGATTAGGGTTAGGGTTAGGGTCGGCTTAGGGTTAGGGTTAGGGTTACGGTTACGGTTAGGGGTAGGGTTAGGGTAAGGGTTAGGGATAGGATTAGGGGTAGGGTTAGGGTTAGGGGTAGGGTTAGGGGTAGGGTTAAGTTTAGGCTTAGGTTTAGGGTTAGCTTTAGGGGGAGGGTTAGGGTTAGGGTTACTGTTAGGTGTAGCGTTAGGTTTAGGGTTAGGGTTAGTGGTAGTGTTAGGAGTAGGATTAATATTAGGGGTAGGGTTAGGGTTAGGGTTAGTGGTGTGGTAGGGTTAGGGTTAGCGGTAGGGTTAGGGATAGGGTTAAGGTTAGGTTTAGGATTAGGATTAGGGTTAGGGTAAGGGTTAGGGTTATGTTTAGGGTAGGGTTAGGGTTAGGGTTAGGGTTAGGGTTACGGTTAGGGGTAGGGTTAGGGTTAGGGTTAGGGATAGGGTTAGTGTTAGGGGTAGGGTTAGGGGTAGGGGTAGGGTTAGGGTTCGGGTTAGGGGTAGGTGTAGGGGTACAGTTAGGGTTAGGGTTAGGGGTAGGGGTAGGGTTCGGGTTAGGGGTATGTTTGGGATACACTTAGGGTTAGGGTTATGCTTAGGGGTAGGGGTAGGAGTAGGTTTAAGGTTAGGGTTAGGGTTAGGGAAAGGGTTAGGGTTAGGGTTTTAGGGTTAGGGTTAGGGATAGGGTTAGCGGTAGGGGTAGGGGTACTGTTAGGGTTAGGGTTATGGGTAGGGATAGGGTTAGGGTTAGGGATAGGCGTAGGGTTAGGGTTAGGGTTAGGGGTAGGGTTGGGGTAGGGGTAGGATTAGGGTTAGGGTTAGAGTTAGCGTTATGGGTAGGGTTAGGGTTAGGTTTAGGGTCACAGTTAAGGTTAGGGCTAGGGTTACTCTTAGGGTTAGGGTTAGGCTCAGGGTTAGTGGTAGGGGTAGGGTTAGAGTTATGGTTTGGGTTCGGGTTAGGGGTAGGGGTAGGGGTATAGTTAGGGTTAGGGTTAGGGTTAGGGTTAGGGTTAGAGTTATAAGTAGGGTTAGGTTTAGGGTTAGGGTCACCGTTAAGGTTAGGTTGAGGGTTAGGGTTAGGGTTAGGGTTACGGTTAGGGGTAGGTTTAGGGTTAGGGTTAGGGTTAGCGTTAGGGGGAGGGTTAGGGTTAGGGTTAGGGTTACGGTTAGGGGTAGGGTTAGGCTTAGTGGTACGGTTAATGTTAGGGTTAGGGTTAGGTTTAGCGTTAGGGCTAGGGTTAGGGTTAGGGTTAGGGTTACAGTTAGGGGTAGGGTTAGGGTTAGAGTTAGGGTTACGGTTATGGGTAAGGTAAGGGTTAGGTTTAGGTTTAGGGGTAGGGGTAGTGTTAGGGTTAGGGTTAGGATTAGATTTAGCATTAGGGGTAGGGTTAGGCTTAGGGTTAGTGTCAGCATTTAGGGTAGGGTTAGGATTAGGGTTAGGGTTAGGGGTAAGGGTAGGTTTAGGGTTAGGGTTAGGGGAAGGGTTAGGGTTAGGGTTAGCTTTAGGTTTAGGGGTAGGTTTAGGGTTAGGTTTAGGGTTATGGTTAGGGTTAGCGTTAGGGGTAGGTTTAGGGTTAGGTTTAGGGTTAGCGTTAGGGGTAGAGTTAGGGTTAGCGTTAGGGTTAGGGGTGGGGTTTGGGTTAGGATTAGGGTTAGGGTTAGGGTCGGCTTAGGGTTAGGGTTAGGGTTACGGTTACGGTTAGGGGTAGGGTTAGGGTAAGGGTTAGGGATAGGATTAGGGGTAGGGTTAGGGTTAGGGGTAGGGTTAGGGGTAGGGTTAAGTTTAGGCTTAGGTTTAGGGTTAGCTTTAGGGGGAGGGTTAGGGTTAGGGTTACTGTTAGGTGTAGCGTTAGGTTTAGGGTTAGGGTTAGTGGTAGTGTTAGGAGTAGGATTAATATTAGGGGTAGGGTTAGGGTTAGGGTTAGTGGTGTGGTAGGGTTAGGGTTAGCGGTAGGGTTAGGGATAGGGTTAAGGTTAGGTTTAGGATTAGGATTAGGGTTAGGGTAAGGGTTAGGGTTATGTTTAGGGTAGGGTTAGGGTTAGGGTTAGGGTTAGGGTTACGGTTAGGGGTAGGGTTAGGGTTAGGGTTAGGGATAGGGTTAGTGTTAGGGGTAGGGTTAGGGGTAGGGGTAGGGTTAGGGTTCGGGTTAGGGGTAGGTGTAGGGGTACAGTTAGGGTTAGGGTTAGGGGTAGGGGTAGGGTTCGGGTTAGGGGTATGTTTGGGATACACTTAGGGTTAGGGTTATGCTTAGGGGTAGGGGTAGGAGTAGGTTTAAGGTTAGGGTTAGGGTTAGGGAAAGGGTTAGGGTTAGGGTTTTAGGGTTAGGGTTAGGGATAGGGTTAGCGGTAGGGGTAGGGGTACTGTTAGGGTTAGGGTTATGGGTAGGGATAGGGTTAGGGTTAGGGATAGGCGTAGGGTTAGGGTTAGGGTTAGGGGTAGGGTTGGGGTAGGGGTAGGATTAGGGTTAGGGTTAGAGTTAGCGTTATGGGTAGGGTTAGGGTTAGGTTTAGGGTCACAGTTAAGGTTAGGGCTAGGGTTACTCTTAGGGTTAGGGTTAGGCTCAGGGTTAGTGGTAGGGGTAGGGTTAGGGGTAGGGTTAGGGTTATGGTTTGGGTTCGGGTTAGGGGTAGGGGTAGGGGTATAATTAGGGTTAGGGTTAGGGTGAGGGTTAGGGTTAGGGTTAGAGTTATAAGTAGGGTTAAGGTTAGGGTTAGGGTCACCGTTAAGGTTAGGTTGAGGGTTAGGGTTAGGGTTCGGGTTACGGTTAGGGGTAGGGTTAGGGTTAGGGTTAGGGTTAGCGTTAGGGGGAGGGTTAGGGTTAGGGTTAGGGTTACGGTTAGGGGTAGGGTTAGGCTTAGTGGTACGGTTAATATTAGGGTTAGGGTTAGGTTTAGCGTTAGGGCTAGGGTTAGGGTTAGGGTTAGGGTTAGGGTTACAGTTAGGGGTAGGGTTAGGGTTAGAGTTAGGGTTACGGTTATGGGTAGGGTTAGGGTTAGGTTTATGTTTAGGGGTAGAGGTAGGGTTAGGGTTAGGGTTAGGATTAGATTTAGCATTAGGGGTAGGGTTAGGCTTAGGGTTAGGGTCAGCGTTTAGGGTAGGGTTAGGATTAGGGTTAGGGTTAGGGGTAGGGGTAGGTTTAGGGTTAGGGTTAGGGGAAGGGTTAGGGTTAGGGTTAGCTTTAGGTTTAGGGGTAGGTTTAGGGTTAGGTTTAGGGTTATGGTTAGGGTTAGCGTTAGGGGTAGGTTTAGGGTTAGGTTTAGGGTTAGCGTTAGGGGTAGAGTTAGGGTTAGCGTTAGGGTTAGGGGTGGGGTTTGGGTTAGGATTAGGGTTAGGGTTAGGGTCGGCTTAGGGTTAGGGTTAGGGTTACGGTTATGGTTAGGGGTAGGGTTAGCGTAAGGGTTAGGGATAGGATTAGGGGTAGGGTTAGGGTTAGGGGTAGGGGTAGGGGTAGGGTTAAGTTTAGGCTTAGGTTTAGGGTTAGCATTAGGGGGAGGGTTAGGGTTAGGGTTAGGGTTACTGTTAGGTGTAGCGTTAGGTTTAGGGTTAGGGTTAGTGGTAGTGTTAGGAGTAGGATTAATATTAGGGGTAGGGTTAGGGTTAGGGTTAGTGGTGTGGTAGGGTTAGGGTTAGCGGTAGGGGTAGCGGTAGCGTTAAGGTTAGGTTTAGGATTAGGGTTAGGGATGGGTAAGGGTTAGGGTTATGTTTAGGGTAGGGTTAGGGTTAGGGTTAGGATTAGGTTAGTGGTAGGGTTAGGGGTAGGGGTAGGGTTAGGGTTTTAGGGTTAGGGTTAGGGGTAGGGGAGGCTTAGGCTTACGTTTAGGGTTAGAGTTACGGTTAGGGTTAGGGTTAGGGTTCGGGTTAGGGTTAGGGGTATGGTTAGCGTTAGGGTTAGGGGTAGGGTTCGGGTTAGGGTTAGGGTTAGTGGTAGGCATAGGTTTAGAGGTAGGGTTAGGTTAGGGTTAGGGTTCGGGTTAGGGGTAGGGGTAGGGGTACAGTTGGGTTAGGGTTAGGGTTAGGGTTAGGGCTACGGTTAGTCGTAGTTGTAGGGGTAGGGTTTGGGGTAGGGTTAGGGTTAGCGTTATGGTTGGGTTAGGGATTGGGGTAGGGATAGGGGTAGGGCTAGAGTTAGGGTTAGTGTTAGGGGTAGGGTTAGGGTTAGGGGTAGGGTTAGGGTTAGGGTTAGGGGTAGAGGTAGGGTTAGGGATAGGGTTAGGTTTAGGGGTAGGGGTAGGGGTAGGGTTAGGCTAGGGTTAGGTTAGGGGTAGGGGTAGGGGTAGGGTTAGGGTTAGGGTTTAAGGGTTAGGGTTAGGGTTAGGGGTAGGGGTAGGGTTAGGTTTAGGGTTAGGGTTAGGGTTAGCGTTATGGGTAAGGTTTGGGTTAGGGTTAGGCTTAGGGTTAGTGGTAGGGTTAGGGTAAGTGGTAGGGTTAGGGTTATGGTTAGGGTTCGGTTTAGGGTTAGGGGTAGGGTTACAGTTAGGGTTAGGGTTAGGGTTAGGGTTAGAGTTAGCGTTAGGGGTAGGGTTAGGGTTAGGGTTAGGGTTACGGTTAGCGTTAGGGGTAGGTTTAGGGTTAGGTTTAGGGTTAGCGTTAGGGGTAGGGTTAGTTTTACGGTTAGGGTTAGGGGTAGGGTTAGGGTTAGGATGAGGTTTAGGGTTAGGGTTAGGGTAGGCTTAGGGTTAGAGTTAGCGTTAGGGGTAGGGTTAGGGTTAGTGTTAGGGTTAGGATTAGGGTTAGGGTAAAGTTAGGGTTAGGCTTAAGGTAGGGTTAGGGTTAGGGTTAGGTTTACGGTTAGGGGTAGGGTTAGGGTAGGTTTAGGGTTAGAGTTAGCATTAGGGGTAGGGTTAGGCTTAGGGTTAGGCTCACCATTAAGAGTAGGGTTAGGATTAGGGTTAGGGTTAGGGGAAGGGGTAGGGTTAGGGTTAGAATTAGGGGAAGGGTTATGGGTAGGGTTAGGGTTAGGGGTAGGGTTAGGTTTAGGGTTAGTGTTACGGTTAGCGTTAGTGGTAGGTATAGGGTTAGTGTTAGCGTTAGGGGTAGAGTTAGGGTTAGGGTTAGGGTTAGGGGTGGGGTTGGGGTTAGGATTAGGGTTAGGGTTAGGGTTAAGGTCGGCTTAGGGTTACGGTTAGGGTTACGGTTAGGGGTATGGTTAGGGTTAGGGTTAGGGTTAGGAATAGGGTTAGTGGTAGGGGTAGGGGTAGGGGTAGGGGTAGGGTTAGGGTTCGGGTTAGGGGTAGGTGTATGGGTACAGTTAGGGTTAGGGTTAGTGGTAGAATTAGGGGTAGGGTTTGGGTTAGGGGTAGGGTTAAGTTTAGGGTTAGGGTTAGGGTTAGGGTTAGCGTTAGTGGGAGGGTTAGGGTTAGGGTTAGGGTTACTGTTAGGGGTAGCGTTAAGGTTAGGGTTAGGGGTAGTGGTGGGGTAGGGTTAGGGTTAGGGGTAGGGGTATGGGTAGGGGTAGGGTTAAGGTTAGGTTTAGGATTAGGGTTAGGTTTAGGGTTAGGTTTAGGGTTAGGGTAGGGTTAGGGTTAGGGTTAGGGTTATGGTTAGGGGTAGGGTTAGGGTTAGGGTTAGGGTTAGGGATAGGGTTAGTGTTAGGGGTAGGGTTAGGGGTAGGTGTAGGGTTAGGGTTCGGGTTAGGGGTAGGTGTAGGGGTACAGTTAGGGTTAGGGTTAGGGGTAGGGGTAGGGTTCGGGTTAGGGGTATGTTTGGGATACACTTAGGGTTAGGTTTATGCTTAGGGGTAGGGGTAGGAGTAGGTTTAAGGTTAGGGTTAGGGTTAGGGAAAGGGTTAGGGTTAGGGTTTTAGGGTTAGGGTTAGGGATAGGGTTAGCGGTAGGGGTAGGGGTACTGTTAGGGTTAGGGTTAGGGGTAGGGTTAGGGTTAGGGTTAGGGATAGGCGTAGGGTTAGGGTTAGGGTTAGGGGTAGGGTTGGGGTAGGGGTAGGATTAGGGTTAGGGTTAGAGTTAGCGTTATGGGTAGGGTTAGGGTTAGGTTTAGGGTCACAGTTAAGGTTAGGGCTAGGGTTACTCTTAGGGTTAGGGTTAGGCTCAGGGTTAGTGGTAGGGGTAGGTTTAGGGGTAGGGTTAGGGTTATGGTTTGGGTTCGGGTTAGGGGTGGGGGTAGGGGTATAGTTAGGGTTAGGGTTAGGGTTAGGGTTAGGGTTAGGGTTAGATTTATAAGTAGGGTTAGGGTTAGGGTTAGGGTCACCGTTAAGGTTAGGTTGAGGGTTAGGGTTAGGGTTACGGTTAGGGGTAGGGGTAGGGTTATGGTTAGTGTTAGGGTTAGCGTTAGGGGGAGGGTTAGGGTTAGGGTTAGGGTTACGGTTAGGGGTAGGGTTAGGCTTAGTGGTACGGTTAATGTTAGGGTTAGGGTTAGTATTAGCGTTAGGGCTAAGGTTAGGGTTAGGGTTAGGGTTACGGTTAGTGGTAGGGTTAGGGTTAGAGTTAGGGTTACGGTTAGGGGTAGGGTTAGGGTTAGGTTTAGGTTTAGGGTTAGGGGTAGGGTTAGTGTTAGGGTTAGGATTAGATTTAGCATTAGGGGTAGGGTTAGGCTTAGGGTTAGGGTCAGTGTTTAGGGTAGGGTTAGGGTTAGGGGTAGGGGTAGGTTTAGGGTTAGGTTTAGGGGAAGGGTTAGGGTTAGGGTTCGCTTTAGGTTTAGGGGTAGGTTTATGGTTAGGTTTAGGGTTATGGTTAGGGTTAGCGTTAGGGGTAGGTTTAGGGTTAGGTTTAGGGTTAGCGTTAGGGGTAGAGTTAGGGTTAGCGTTAGGGTTAGGGGTGGGGTTTGGGTTAGGATTAGGGTTAGGGTTAGGGTCGGCTTAGGGTTAGGGTTAGGGTTACGGTTATGGTTAGGGGTAGGGTTAGGGTTAGGGTTAGGGATAGGATTAGGGGTAGGGTTAGGGTTAGGGGTAGGGTTAGGGGTAGGGTTAAGTTTAGGCTTAGGTTTAGGGTTAGCTTTAGGGGGAGGGTTAGGGTTTGGGTTAGGGTTACTGTTAGGGGTAGCTTTAGGTTTAGGGTTAGGTTTAGTGGTAGTGTTAGGAGTAGGATTAATGTTAGGGGTAGGGTTAGGGTTAGGGTTAGTGGTGGGGTAGGGTTAGGGTTAGCGGTAGGGGTAGGGGTAGGGTTAAGCTTAGGTTTAGGATTAGGGTTAGGGTTAGGGTTAGGGTTAGGGTTATGGTTATGGTAGGGTTAGGGTTAGGGTTAGGGTTAGGTTAGGGGTAGGGTTAGGGTAGGGGTAGGGTTAGGGTGTTAGGGTTAAGGTTAGGGGTAGGGGAGGCTTAGGCTTATGTTTAGGGTTAGAGTTACGGTTAGGGTAAGGGTTAGGGTTAGGTTTCGGGTTAGGGTTAGGGATATGGTTAGCGTTAGGGTTAGGGGTAGGGGTAGGGGTAGGGTTAGGGTTAGGGATAGTGGTAGGCATAGGTTTAGAGGTAGGGTTAGGTTAGGGTTAGGGTTCGGGTTAGGGGTAGGGGTAGGGGTACAGTTAGGGTTAGGGTTAGGGTTAGGGTTAGGGCTACGGTTAGTGGTAGTTGTAGGGGTAGGGTTAGGGGTAGGGTTAGGGTTAGCGTTATGGTTGGGTTAGGGATTGGGGTAGGGATAGGGGTAGGGCTAGAGTTAGGGTTAGTGTTAGGGGTAGGGTTAGGGTTAGGGGTACCGTTAGGGTTAGGGGTAGAGGTAGGGTTAGTGATAGTGTTAGGTTTAGGGGTAGGGTTAGGGTTAGGGTTAGGCTAGGGTTAGGTTAGGGGTAGGGGTAGAGGTAGGGTTAGGGTTAGGGTTAGGGTTATGGGTAGGGGTAGGATTAGTGTTAGGGTTAGGGTTAGGTTTAGGTTTAGGGTTAGATTTAGGGGTATGGTTAGGGTTAGGGTTACAGTTAGGGGTAGGGGTAGGCTTAGGGTTAGGGGTAGGCGTAGGGTTAGGGTTAGGGTTAGGGTTAGGGTTGGGGTAGGGGTAGGAATAGGGTAAGGGATAGAGTTAGCGTTATGGGTAGGGTTAGGGTTAGTTTTAGGGTCACCGTTATGGTTAGGGGTAGGTTTAGGTTTAGGGTTAGGGTTAGGCTCAAGGTTAGTGGTGGGGTAGGGTTAGGGGTAGGGTTAGGGTTATGGGTTGTGTTCGCGTTAGGGGTAGCGGTAGGGGTATAGTTAGGGTTAGGGTTAGGTTTAGGGTTAGGGTTAGGGGTATGGCTAGGTTTAGGCTTAGATTTAGAGTTATAAGTATGGTTAGGGTTAGAGTTAGGGTCACCGTTAAGGTTAGGTTTAGGGTTAGGGTTAGGGTTAGGGTTACGGTTAGGGGTAGGGTTAGGGTTAGGGTTAGCGTTAGGGCGAGGGTTAGGGTTAGGGTTAGGGTTTCAGTTAGGGGTAGGGTTAGGCCTAGGGTCAGGGTTAGGGTTAGGGGTGGGGTTAGGGGTAGGGTTAGGCTTAGTGGTACGGTTAATGTTAGGGTTAGGGTTAGGTTTGCGTTAGGGCTAGGGTTAGGGTTAGGGTTAGGGTTACGGTTATGGGTAGGGTTAGAATTAGAGTTAGGGTTACGGTTAGGGGTAGGGTTAGGGTTAGGGTTAGGTTTAGGGGTAGGATTAGGGTTAGGTTTAGGGTTAGATTTAGCATTAGGGGCAGGGTTAGGCTTAGGGTTAGGGGTAGGTTTCGGGTTAGGGGTAGGGGTAGAGATACAGTTAGGGTTAGGGTTAGGCTTAGGGTTAGGGGTAGGGTTTGGGGTAGGTTTAGGGTTAGGCTTAGTGTTAGGGGTAGGGTTTGGGTTAGGGTTAGGGTTAGGGTTAGGGTGAGGTTTAGGGTTAGGGTTAGGGTTAGCGTTATGGGTTAGGGTTTGGGTTAGGGTTAGGCTTAGGGTTAGTGGTAGGGGTAGGGTAATTGGTAGGGTTAGTGTTATGGTTAGGGTTCGGGTCAGGGTTAGGGGTAGGGGTACAGTTAGTGTTAGGGTTAGGGTTAGTGTTAGAGTTAGCGTTAGGGGTAGGGTTAGGGTTAGGGTTAGGGTCACCGTTAAGGTTAGGGTTAGGATTAGGGTTAGGGGTAGGGGTAGGGTTACGTTTAGGGTCAGTAGAAGGGTTAGTGTTAGGGTTAGGGGTAGGGTTAGGGTTACGGTTACGGTTAGCGTTAAGGGTAGGTTTAGGGTTAGTGTTAGGGTTAGCGTTATGGGTAGGGTTAGTTTTACGGTTAGGGTTAGGGGTAGGGTTAGGGTTAGGATGAGTTTTAGGGTTAGGGTTAGCTTAGGGTTAGGGTTAGGTTTAGGGTTATGGTTACGGTTACGGTTAAGGTTAGGGTTAGGGTTAAGATTAGGGGTAGGGGTAGGGGTAGGGTTAGTGTTAGGGTTAGGATTAGGGTTAGGGTAAGTTTAGGGTTAGGGTTAGGGTAGGGTTAGGGTTAGGGTTAGGTTTACGGTTAGGGGTAGGGTCAGGGT
>JANJXV010000033.1:2352500-2377500 GCA_024803745.1 Megascapheus bottae
CTGGGGCCTGGGGTAGGGAGTCTTGGGTCAAGGTTTTGGGGTCGAGGGTCTGGGATCTGGGGTCGGAGGTCTGAGGTCAGGGGTCTGGGGTCAGGGGTCTGAGGTCGGGGGTGTGGGGTCGGGGGTCTGTGTCTGGGTTTGGGGTCTGTGGTCTGGGGTCGGGGTCTGTGGTCTGGGGCTGGGGTCTGGGCTATGGGGTCGGGGGTCCGGGATCTGGGGTCGGGGGCCTGGGGTAGGGGGTCTTGTGTCCAGGTTCTGGGGTCGAGGGTCTGGGATCTGGGGTCGGAGGTCTGGGGTCAGGGGTCTGGGGTCTGGCGTCTGGGCCTGGGGTCTGGGGTCTGTGTCCTGGGTCTGAGGTCAGGAGTCTGGGGTCTGTGGTCGGGGGTCTGGTGTCGGAGAGCTGGGTTCTGGGGTCAGGGGTCTGAGGCCTGTATTCGTGGGTCTGGGGTAGGGGGTCTGGGGCTGGTGCCTGGGGTCTGGGGATTGGCCTGGGGTCTAGGGTCGGGGGTGTGGGGTCTGGGGTCGGGTGTCTGGGGTCAGGATCTGGGGTCGGGCATCTGGGGTCTGGGCCTGGGTTCTGGGGTCTGGTGTCTGGGGTCGGAGGTCTGAGGTGTGGGGTCTGGGGTCGAGCGACTGGGGCTGGGGTCTGAGGCCTGGGCCTGGGGACTAGGGTTGGGTTCAGGGGTCTGGGTCTGGGTTGGATAGGTGGTCTGGGGTCTCGGTCTGGGGTATGGGGTCAGGGGACAGGGTTCTGGGATCTAGGTGTTGTCAGGGGTCTGGGGTCTGGATCTGGGGCCAGAGCCTGGGGAAAGGGGTCTTTGATCTGGGATCTGGGGTTGGGGGTCTGGATCTGGGTCCAGAGTCTGCGGTCTGGGGTCGGTGGTCTGTGGTCTGGGGTCTGGGTCTGGTGGTCTGGGTCTTGTGCCTGGGGTCAGGGGTGTTTGGTCTGGAGTCTGGGGCCCGGGTCTGGGGTCTGGGGTCTGAGGTCATGGGTCGGGGTCTGGGGTAGGGGGTCGGGGGTCAGGGGTCTGGGTCTGGGGTCGGAGGTCGAGGGTCGGGATCTGGGGTCTGGTATCTGGGTCTGGTGTCTGGGGTCGGGGGTCTGGTGTCTGGGGTTGGGTGGGCTCTCCGGGCAGGTTGGGGTCTGGGGTCGGGGGTCTGGGGTCAGGGGTCTGGGGTCTGGGGATCGGCCTGGGGTCTGGAGTCGGGGGTGTGGGGTCTGCGGTCTGGGGCCGGTTTCTGGGGTCTGGTCCTGGGGTCTGGGGTAAGGGGTATGGGGTTGGGCATTGGGGTTCTGTGGTCGGGGGTCAGGGGTCTGGGCCTGGGGTTTTGGTCTGGGGTCTGGGGTGTGGGACTAGGGTTTGGGTCTGGGGTCGGGGGTCAGGGGTCTGGTGTCTGGGTTCGGGGGTCTGGGATCTGGGGTCTGGGGTCGGGGGTCTGGGGTCTGGGGTTGGGCGGGCTCTCCAGGCAGGTTGGGGTCTGAAGTCTGGGGTCTGGGGTCTGTGGTCGGGGGTCGGGTTCTGAGGTCTGGGGTGGGGGGTCTGAGGTAGGGGGTCGGGGGTCTGTAGTCGGGGGTTGAGCGTCTGGGGACTGGGGTCTGGGGTTGGGGGTCAGGCTGGGGTCGGGGGGCTGGGGTCAGTGGTCTGAGGTCTGGGGTTTGGGGTGTGGGTCTGGGTCTGGGGGTCTGGTTGGGGTCGGGGGGTCTGGGTTTGTGGGTCTGGGGTCGAGGGTCTGGGGTCGGGGGTCTGGGGTCTGGGGTTGGTGGTCGGTGGTCTGGGGTCTGGGGTCGGGGGTCTGGGTCTATGGTCGGGGATCTGTGTCTGGTTTCGGGGTCTGTGGTCTGGGGCCAGGGTCTGGGCTATGGGGTCAGGGGCCTGGGGTCTGGGGTCTGGGGCCTGGGATCTGGCTCGGGTCTGGATCAGAGGACTGGGGTATGGAGTCTGGGATCTGTGGTCAGGGGTCTGGAGCCGGGGCCTGGGTCTTGGGTCTGGGGTCTGTGGTCTGAGTCTGGGGTCTGGGGTCTGGGGTATGTGGTCGGGGGGCTGGTGTCTGGGGTCGGGGGGCTGGGGCCCGGGACTGGGGTTTGTGGTTGGGAGTTTGGGGTCTGGTGTCGGGCATCTGGTGTTGGAGGTCTGGGGTCTGGGTTGGGTCGGTGGTCTGTGGTGTCGGTCTGGGGCCTGGGGTTGGGGGTTCTAGGGTCTAGGTGGGGTCGGCAGTCTGGGGTCTGGGGTCTGGATCTGGGGCCAGAGCCTGGGGTCTGAGGTCGGTGGTCTGTGGTCTGGGGTTGGGGGTTCTGGGGTCTAGGTGGAGTCTAGGTCTGGGGGTCTGGGTTTTGGGCCTGGGGTCTGGGGTCTTTGGTCTGGGGTCTGGAGCCGGGGTCTGGGGTCTGGAGTCGTGTGTCAAGGTCTGGGGTCTGGTGTAGGGGGTCGGGGGTCTGGGGTCTGGGGTCTGGGTCCGGTGACAGGGGTCTGGGGTCTGGGGTCGGAAGTCTGCTTTCTGGGCATCGGACTGGGGTCTAGGGTCAGGGTGTGGGGTCTGGGGTCGGGGGTCTGGGGTCTGGGGTCTCGGGTCTGAGGTTTGGGTTCGGGAGTCTGGGGTTTGGGGCCTGGATCTAGGGTCAGGGTCTGGGGTCGGGAGTCGTAAGTCTGTGGCCAGGGGTTGAGGGTCTGGGGTCTGGGGCCTGGGGTTGGGGGTCTGGCTGGGGTCGGGGGTGTGGGGTCTCTGGGGGCTGGGGTCGGTCGTCTGGGGTCTGGGGTTTGGGGTGTGGGTCTGGATCTGGGGTCTGGGGTTGGGGGTGTGGGTGGGGTCTGGGTTCGGGGGTGTGGGGTCTGGGGTCAGGTGTCTGGGGTCTGAGGTGTGGGGACGGGGGTCTGGGGTTTGATGTAGGGGGTTGGGGGTCGGGGATCTGGGGTCTGGGGTCGGGGGTCCGGGGTCTGTGGCCAGGGGTTGAGGGTAAGGGGCCTGGGTTGGGGGTCAGGGGTAGGGGGTCTGGGCTGTGGGGTCAGGGGTCTGGCATCATGGGTCTGGAGTAGGTGTCGGGGGTCTGGGTCTGAGGTCTGGTGTCGGGGGTCTGGGGTCGAGGTCTGGGGTCTGGGGTCTGGGACTGGGGTCTTGGGTCTGGGGCCGGGGTTCTGGGTATGGGCTCATGGGTTGGTGGTGGGATGTCTGGGGTCGGGGGTTGGTTGTCGGGTGTCTGGGTTCTGGGTGGGTTCTGGGGTCGGCGGTCTGGGATCTGTGGTCGGGGGTCTGGGTTCTGGGGTCTGGGGTCGGGGGTCTGGGTCTGGGGTTGGGGGTCTGGGTCTGGAGTTGGGGATCTGGGTCTGGGGTCTGGGGCCGGGAGTTTGGGGTCTGGTGTCGGGAGTCTGGGTTCTGAGGTCTGGAGTCTGGGTTTGGGGTTCTGGTGTCTGGGATTTGGGGTCAGGGGTCTGGGTCAGATGTCTGGGGTCAAGTATCTGAGGTCTGGGTCTGGGGTCTGGGGTCTGGTGTCGGGGGTCTGGGTCAGAGGTTTGGGGTCTGTGGTCTGGGGTCTGGGGTCGGGGGTCTGGTGTCTGGGGCTGGGGGCTGGGGTCTGGGACCTGGGCCTGGGGACTGTTGTCTGGGGTCAGGGGTCTGGTGTCTGGGTTGGGTCGGTGTTCTGGGATCTCGGTCTGGGGTCTGGGGACTGACTGTGGATGGGGTTCTGGGGTCTAGGTGGGATCGGGGGTCTGGGGTCTGCATCTGGGGTCGGGGCTCTGGGGTCTGGGTCTGGGGCCGGGGGTCGGGGGTCGGGGATCTGGGGTCTGGTGACTGGGGTCTGGGGTAGGGGTTCTGGGTTTGGGGTTCTAGGGTCTGGGGTCCGGGGTCTGGTGTCAGGGGTCTGGTGTCAGGGATCTGCTGTTGGGGGTCTGGGTTGGGGGTCTGGTGTCTGGGCCTGGGTCTGGGGTCTGGGGTCTGGGGTCTGGGGTTTGGGGCCACGGTCTGGGGTCTGGGGTCACTGTCTGGGGTCTGTGGTCTGCGGTCTGGTGGCGGGGGTTTGGGGTCGGGGGTCGAGGGTCCGGGGTCTGGGTACTGGGGTCTGGCGTCGGGTGTATGGCGTCTGGGTCTGGGATCAGGGGTCGGGGGTCTGGGTCTATGTTCGGGGGTCTGTCTGGGTTCAGGGTCTTTGGTCTGGGCCTGGGGTCTGGGGTCTGTGTTCTCGGGTCAGGTGTCTGGGTCTGGGGTCTTGGTTTGGGGGTCGGGTGTTGGGGGTCGGGCGGGCTCTCCGGGCAGGTTGGGGTCTGGAGTCTTGGTTCGGAGGTCGGGGTCTGGGGTCTGGGGTCGGGCAGGCTCTCCGGGCAGGTTAGGGTCTGGGGTCTGAGGTCTGAGGTCTGCGGTCAGGGGTCTGGGGTCTTGGGTCTAGGATTTGGGGTCTGGGGCCGGGGTCTGGGGTCTGGGATCTGGTGTCGGGTCTGGATCAGGGATCTGGGGTCTGGGGTCGGGGGTTTGTGGTCAGGTGTCTGTGGTCGGGGGTCTGGGGTCTGGGGTCAGAGGTCTGGTTATGGTGTCAGGGGTCTGGGGTCTGGGGCCGGGGTCTGGGTTTTGGGGTCGGGAGTTTGGGGTCTGGTGTTGGGAGTCTGGGGTCTGAGGTCTGTGGTCTGGGTTTGGGGTTCGGGGGTCGGGGGTCTGGTGTCTGGGGCTGGGGGCTGGGGCCTGGGCCTGGAGACTGGGGTCTGGGGTCGGGAGTCTGGTGTCTGGGTTGGGTCAGTGGTCTGGGGTCTCGGTCTGGGGTCTGGATCTGGGGCCAGAGCCTGGGGTCTAGGGTCGGTGGTCTGTGGTCTGGGGTCTGGGTCTGGGGGTCTGGGTCTTGGACCTGGGGTCTGGGTCTTTGGTCTGGGGACTGGGCTCAGAGGTCTGGTTATGGGGTCAGGAGTCTGGTTCTGGGGTCTGGGGTCTGGAATTGAGGGTCGGGGTCTGGGGTAGGGGGTTGGTGGTAGGGGGTCAGCGGTAGGGCGTCGGAGGTCGTGGGTCGGAGGTCTGGGTCAGGGGTCCGGGGTCAGGGGTCTGGGGTCTGAGGTCTGAGGCCGGTGCCTGGGGTCTGGGGTCTGGGGTCTGGGATAGGGGGCCTGGGGTCTGGGGTCTGCGGTCTGCGGTCTGGTGGCGGGGGTCTGGGGTTGGGGGTTGAGAGTCAGGGGTCGGGGTCTGGGGTCCGGCGTTGGTGTTTGAGGTCTGGGTCTGGGGTTGGGGGTCGGGGGTCTGGGTAGGGGTTCTGGGGTCTGGGGTCATGGGTGTGGGGCTTGGGACTGGGGTCTGTGGTCGGTGGTCTTGAGTCTGGGTTCATGGGTCTAGGGAATGGGGTTGGGGTTCTGGGGTCGGGATACTGGGGTCTGGGGTGGGGTCCGATGTCCGGGGTTTGGGGTTGGGGTCAGGGTTGGGAATCTGGGGTCTGGTGTCAGGGGTCTGGGTTATGGGGTCGGGTCTGGGTCTTAGGTTGGGGGTCTGGGCCTGGGGTCTGGGGTCGGGGGTCGGGGGTCTGGGGTCGGTGGTCGGGCATCGGGGGTCTGTGGTCTGGGGTTTGTGGTCGGGAGTTTGGGGTCTGGTGTCGGGCGTCTGGGGTTGGAGGTCTGGGTTTGGGGTTCTGGGGTCGTGGGTCTGGGGTCTGGGGTCTGGTGTAGGGGGTCTGGTGTCGGGGGTCTGGGATCTGGGGCCGGGGTCGGGGTCGGGGGTCGGGGGTCTGGGGTCTGGCGTTGGGTGTATGGGGTCTGGGCCTGGGGTCCGGGGTCGGAGGTCTGGGTAGGGGTTCTGGGGTCTGGGGTCATGGGTTTGGGCTTGGGACTGGGGTCTGTGGTCAGTGCTCTTGAGTCTGGGTTCGGGGGTCTGGGGAATGGGGTCGGGGGTCTGGGGTTGGGTTACTGGGGTCTGGGGCCGGGGTCCAATGTCCGGGGTCTGGGGTTGGGGTCTGGGGCTGGGGGCTGGGGCCTGGGCCTGGGGACTGAGGTCTGGGGTCGGGGGTCTGGTGTCTGGGTTGGGTCGGTCGTCTGGGGTCTCGGTCTGGGTTCTGGGGATGGGGTTCTGTGGTCTAGGTGGGGCCGGGGGCCTGGGGTCTGGATATGGGGCCAAAGACTGGGGTCTGTGTTGGTGGTCTGTGGTCTGGGGTCGGTGTTCTGTGGTCTGGGGTCTGGGTCTGGGGTTCTTGGTCTAGGGCCTGGGGCCGGGGTCTGGGGTCGGGGTCTGGGGTCTGGAGTCATGGGACGGGGTCTTGGATCTGGGGTAGGGGGTCTGGGGTAGGGGGTTGGGGGTCGGGGATCTGGGGTCTGGGGCCGGTGCCTGGGGTTTAGGGTCTGGGGTCTGGAGTCGGGGTCTGGGTTCTGGGGATCGGCCTGGGATCTGGGGTCGGGGATTTGGGGTCTGGGGTCGGGGGTCTGGGGCCGGTTTCTGGGGTCTGGGGTCTTGGGTCTGGGGATTTGGTTCGGGAGTCTGGGGTTTGGGGCCTGGGACTAGGGTCAGGGTCTGGGGTCTGGGGGCATGAGTCAGGGGTCTGTGGCCGGGGTTTGGGGGTCTGGGGCCTGGGGTCGTGGGTCGGGGGTCAGGCTGGGATCTGGGGTCTGGGGTCTCTGGGGTCTGTGGTCTGGGGTCGGTGGTCTGGGGTCTGGGGTTGGGGGTCTGGGTGGGGTCGGGCTCTGAGGTCTCTGGTGTCTGGGGTCTGGGGTCAGTGGTCTGGGGTTTGGGGTCTGGATCTGGGTCTGGGGTCTGGAGTCTGGGGATGGGGTCTGGGGTCGGGGGTGTGGAGACAGGGATCTGGGTCTGAGGTCGGGGGTCTGGGGTTGGTGGTCAGTGGTCTGGGGTCTGGGGTCGGGGTCAGGGTCTGGGGTCGGGAGTCAGGGGTCTGTGGCCGGGGGTTGGGGGTCAGGCTGGTGTCGGGGGTCTGGGGTCTCTGGGGCCTGGGGTCTGTGTTCTGTGGTCTGGGGTTTGGGGTCTGGGTCTGGGGCCTGGGGTCGGGGGTCTGGGTTTGCGGGTCTGGGCTTGGGGGTCTGGGGTCAGGTATCTGGGGTCTGGGGTCTGGCGTCGGGGGTTGGCGGTCTGGGGTCTGGGGTCTGGGTGTGGTCTGGGATCTGGGTCTGATGTCTGGGTTCCCAGGTCTGGGGTCGGGGGTCGGAGGTCTGCTTCTATGGTTAGGGGTCTGTGTCTGGGTTCGGGGTCTGTGGTCTGGGGCCGGGGGATTGGGGGTCTGGTGTCTGGGATCTGGGGTCGGGGGTCTGGGGTCATGGGTCTGGGGTTGGGGGTCTGGGTTCGTGGGTCTGGGGTCAGGGGTCTGGGATCTGGGGTCTGGAATCGGGCGTCGGGGGTCGGGGGTCGGGGTTCGGGCGGGCTCTCCGGGCAGGTTGGGGTCTGGGGTCTGGGGTCTTGGTTCGGGGGGCAGGGTCTGTGGTCTGGGGTCGGTCGGGCTCTTCGGGCAGGTTGGGGTGTGCGGTCTGAGGTCTGAGGTCTGGGGACGGGGGTCTGGGGTCTTTGGTCTTTGGTCTGGGGTCTGGGGTCTGGGCTCTGGGGCTGGGGTCTGGGGTCTGGGATCTTGGGTCGGGTCTGTATTGGGGGTCTGGGTTCTGGGGTCGGGGATCTGTGGTCGAGGGTCTGGGGCTGTTGCATGGGTTCTGGGGTCCTGGGTCAGGGGTCTGGGGTCGGGGTCTGGGGTCTGGGTTTGAGGGTCTGGGGTCTGGGGTTGGGGGTCTGGGGTCTGGCGTCGGGGTCTGGTTATGGGGTCGGGAGTCTGGTTTTGGGGTCTGGGGTCTGGGGCCTGGGTCTGGGGTTTGTGGTCGGGAGTTTGGGGTCTGGTGTCGGGAGTCTGGGGCCAGCGTCTGGGTCTTGGGTCGGAGGTCGGGGATCGGGGGTCTGGGGTCGGGGGTCTGGGGCCTGGGGTTGGGCGGGCTCTCCGGGCAGGTTGGGGTCTGGAGTCTGGGTCTGCGGTCAGGGGTCCGGGGTCTGGGATCTGGGGTCAGGTGTCTGGAGTCTGGGGTCTGGGGATCGGCCTGGGGTCTGGGGTCTGGGCCCGGTTTCTGGGGTCTGGTCCTGGGGTCTGGGGTCTGGGGTCAGGGGTCAGGGGTTGGGCGTTGGGGGTCTGTGGTCGGGGGTCAGGTGTCTGGGCCTGGGGTTGTGGTCTGGGGTATGGGGCCAGGGTCTAGGTCTGGGGTCAGGGGTCAGGGGTCTGGTGTCTGGTTTCGGGGGTCAGGTGTCTGGGTCTGGGATCTGGGGTCTGGGGTCGGGGTCTGGGGTCTGGGGTTGGGTGGGCTCTCCAGGCAGGTGGGGGTCTGGAGTCTGGGGTCTGGGTTCATTGTATGGGGTATGGGATCTGGGGTCTGTGGTCGGGTGTCGGGGTTTTTAGCACTCATTGCCTCCTGACCAGCAGGAAGGGCAAAGAGAACACGCCCCGACTAAGATGAGACCGAGAAAGGATAGGGCCGGCTGGCCGCCTTCACCCAGCCCTCCCTTCTCCAGAGGGAAGACACAGACGTGCCAGGGAGAATGTCACAGCAGACTCATTAACATAAAAGTAGGCAGGACAGGGGGAGGTAGGTGCGGTCAGAGAGGGCTGCGAGGCCAATCCATGGGTTCGAGGTAGCCTTATTTTACATCACAAACCATAGCCAAACCTCCCAACCAGGAGACAGGCAGGCTGGATCTCCAAAACCAGGAAGTGAGCACTGGGCCATGAGGTAGGCCTTTTACCTTTGATGTGACGTGCCCCACAGTCGGGGGTCCGGGGTCAGGGGTCGGGGGTCTGTAGTTGGGGGTTGGGGGCCTGGGGTCGGGGGTCAGGGGTCAGGCTTGGTTCGGGCTCTGGGGTATCTGGGGTGTGAGGTCTGGGGTCGGTGGTCTGGGGTCGGGTTTGGGGTCTGGGTCTGGGTCTGGCTCTGAGGTCTGGGGTTGGGGGTTTGGGTGGGTTCAGGGGTCTGGGGTCGGGGGTCTGGGTTCTGGGGATTGGCCTGGGGTATAGGGTCAGGGGTGTGGGGGTGGGGTCAGGGTTCTGGGGTCTGGGGCCGGTTTCTGGGGTCTGGGGTCTCGGGTCTGGGGTTTGGGTTTGGGCGTCTGTGGTTTGGGGCCTGGGTCTAGGGTCAGGGTCTGGGGTCTGGGGTTGGGGGTCGGGGGTCAGGCTTGGGTCGGGGGTCTGGGGTCTCTGGGGTCTGGGGTCTGGGGTCAGTGGTCCGGGGTCTTGGGTTTGGGGTCTGGGTCTGGGTCTGGGGTCTGGGGTTGGGGGTCTGGGTGGGGTTGGGTGTCTGGGGTCGGGGATTGGGGGTCGTGGGTCTGGGGTCTGGGGTCTGGGGTCTGGGGTCTGAGGTCGGGGGTCGGTGGTCTGGTGTCTGCGGTCGGTGGTCTGGGGTCTGTGATCGTGGGTGTGGGGTCGGGGGTCTGGGGTCTGAGTTCAGGGTCGGGGGTCTGTGGTCTCGGGCCAGGGTCTGGGCTATGGGTTCGGGGTTCTGGGGTCTGGGATGGGGGCCAGGGCTAGGGAGGGGGTCTCGGGTCCGGGTTCTGGGGTTGAGGGTCTGGGATCTAGGGTCGGAGTCTCGGGCTGGGGTCGGAGGTCCTGGGTCAGGGGTCTGGGGTCGGGGGTTTGGGCCTGGGGTCTGGGGTCTGTGTCCTGAGGTCCGGGGTCGTGGGTCTGCGGTCTGTGGTTTGGGATCGGGGGTTGGGGGTTGGGTGTCGGGTGGGCTCTCCGGGCAGGTTGGGGTCTGGGGTCTGGGGTCTTGGTTCGGGGGTCGGGGTCTGGGGTCTGGCGGGCTCGCCGGGCAGGTTGGGGTCTGGGGTCTGAGGTCTGGGGTCTGGGGTCTGGGGTCTGGCGGGCTCGCCGGGCAGGTTGGGGTCTGGGGTCTGAGGTCTGGGGTCTGAGGTCTTGGGTCTGGGGTGTGTGGTCGGGGTCTGGGGTCTGGGGTCGGGCGGGCACTCCGGGCAGGTTGGGGTCTTGGGTCGGGGGTCTGGTTTTGGGGTCTGGGATCTGGGGTCTGGGGCCAGGGTCTGGGGTTTGTGGTCGGGAGTTTGGGGTCTGGTGTCGGGCGTCTGGGATCTGGGTTTGGGGTTCTCAGGTCATGGGTCTGGGGTCGTGGGTCTGGGGTCTGGTGTCTGGTGTCGGGGGTCTGGTGTCGGGGGTCTGGTGTCGGGGGTCTGGTGTCTGGGGCTGGGGTCTGGGTCCTGGGCCTGGGGACTGAAGTCTGGGGTCGGGGGTCTGGTGTCTGGGTTGGGTCGGTGGTCTGGGGTCTCAGTCTGGGGTCTGGGGTCTGTGGACATGGTTCTGGGGTCTAGGTGAGGTCGGGGGTCTGGGATTTGTGGTCTGGATCTGGGGTCGGTGGTCTGGGGTCGGTGGTCTGGGTCTGGGGGTCTGGGTCTTGGGCCTGGGGTCTGGAGTCTTTGGTCTGGGGTCTGGGGTCTTTGGTCTGGGGTCTGGGGTCTGATGTCATGGGTTGACGTCTGGGGTCTGGGGTCGGGGATCTCGGGTAGGGGGTCGGGGGTCAGGGGTCTGGGACCAGGGTCTGGGTCAGGGGATGGAGGTCGGGGGTCCGGGGTCTGGCGTCTGGTATCTGGGGTCTGGAGTTGGGGGTCTGGCGTCTGGGGTTGGGCAGGCTCTCCGGGCAGGTTGGGGTCTGGAGTCTGGGGTCTGCGGTCGGGGTCTGGGGTCTGTGGTGGGAGGTCTGGGGACTGGGGTCTGGGGTCAGGGGTCTGGGGCTGGGCGTGGTCTCCAAGCAGGTTGGGGTCTGGGGTCGGGGGTCTGGGGTCAGGTGTTTGGGGTCTGGAGTCGGGGGTCTGGGGCCAGGGTCTGGGTCTGGGGTAGGGGGTCGGGGGTCTGGGGTCTGGGGTCTGGGGCCGGTTTCTGGGGTCTGTTCCTGGGGTCTATGGTCTGGGGTCAGGGGTCTGGGGTTGGGCGTTGGGGGTTCTGGGGTCCGGGGTCAGGGGTCTGGCCTGGGGTTGTGGTCTGGGGTCTGGGGTGTGGGGCCAGGGTCTGGGGTGGAGGTCAGGGGTCTGGTGTCTGGTTTCGGGGGTCAGTTGTCTGGGTCTGGGATCTGGGGTCTGGGGTCGGGGACCTGGGTCTGGGGTTGGGCAGGCTCTCCAGGCAGGTTGGGGTCTGGAGTCTGGGGTCTGTGGTCGGGGGTCGGGGTTATGGGGCCTGGGGCCGGGGCTTGGGTGTCAGGCTGGGGTCTGGGGTCTGGAGTCTATGTGGTCTGGGGTCTGGGGTCAGATGTCTGGGGTCTGGGGTTTGGGGTCTGGGTCTGGGTCTGGGGTCTGGGGTCTGGGTTCGGGGGTCGGGGATCTGGGGCCTGGGTTTGGCGTCCGGTGGTTTGGGGTCTGGAGTCGGGAGTCGGGGGTCGAGGTTCGGGGTCTGGGTCTATAGTTGGGGATCTGTGTCTTGGTTTGTGGTCTGTGGTCAGGGGTCTGGGTCTGGGGTCAGGGACTGGGGTAGGGGGTCTCGGGTCCGGGTTCTGGGGTCGAGGGTCTGGGATCTGGGGGTCGGAGGTCTGGGGCCTGCGGTCGGAGGTCTGGGGTCGGGGGTCTGGGGGTGGGGGTCGGTGATCAGGGGCCGGGGTCTGGGGACTGGGATCTGGGGTCTGGGGTCTGGTGTCTGGGATCTGTGGTCGGGGGTCTGGGGTCAGGGCCTGGGGTCTGGGGCCTGGGGTCTGGGGTCCGGGGTTGGGGGTCTGGTTATGGGGTCAGGGGTCTGGGGCCGGGGTCTGGGGTCTGGGATCTGGGTCGGGTCTGGATCAGGGGTCTGGGGTCTGGGATCTGTGGTCGGAGGTCTGGGGCCAGGGGCTGGGGTCTTGCGTCTTGGGTCTGCGGTCTGGGGTCCGTGGTCTGGGTCTGAGGTCGGGGGTCTGGGGTCTGTGGTCAGGGGTCTTGTTATGGGGTCGGGGGTCTGGTTTTGGGGTCTGGGGTCTGGGGTCTGTGGCCGGGGTCTGTGGTTTGTGGTCGGGAGTTTGGGGTCTGGTGTTGGGCGTCTGGGGTTGGAGGTCTGGGGTCTGGGTTTGGGGTTCTGGGGTCGTGAGTCTGGGGTCTGGGGTCTGGTGTCGAGGGTCTGGTGTCGGGGGTCTGGGGTCGGGGGTCGGCGGTCTGG
This sequence comes from Megascapheus bottae, assembly GCA_024803745.1. Classification (NCBI taxonomy): domain Eukaryota; kingdom Metazoa; phylum Chordata; class Mammalia; order Rodentia; family Geomyidae; genus Megascapheus; species Megascapheus bottae. The sequence goes on from JANJXV010000033.1 coordinate 2,364,547, forward strand.
TGTCTGGGGCTGGGGATCTGGGGCCTGGGCCTGGGGACTGAGGTCTGGGGTCGGGGACCAGGTGTCTGGGTTGGGTCGGTGGTCTGGGGTCTCAGTCTGGGGTCTGGGGTTGGGGTTCTGGGGTCTAGGTGGGTTCGGGGGTGTGGGGTCTGGATCTGGGGCCAGAGCCTGGAGTCTGGGGTCGGTGGTCTATGGTTTGGGGTCGGTAGTCTGTGGTCTGGGGTCTGTGTCTGGGGATCGGTGGTCTTGGGCCTGGGGTCTGGGCCGGGGTCTGGGGTAGGGGGTTGGGGGTCTGGGGTCTGGGCCGGTTCCTGGGGTCTGGGGTGTGGGGTCGGGGGTCTGGGTTCTGGGGATCGGCCTGGGATCTAGGGTCGGGGGTGTGGGGTCTGGGATCTGGGGCCGGTATCTGGGGTCTGGGGTCTCGGGTCTGGGGTCTGGGTTTTGGGGCCTGGGTCTAGGGTCAGAGTCTGGGGCCGGGGATTGGTGGTCTGGGGCCTGGGGTCGGGGGTCAGGGGGTCAGGCTGGGGTCAGGGGTCTGGGGTGTCTGGGGTCTGGGGTCTGGGGTCTGGGGTCTGGGGTCGGTGGTCTGTGGTCTGGGGTCTGAGTCTGGGCCTGGGGTCTGGGGTTGGGGGTCTGGGTGGGGTCTGGGGTTGGGGGTGTGGGGTCTGGGGTCGGGTGTCTGGGGTCTGGGGTCGGGGTGTGGGGACAGGGGTCTGGGGTCTGATGTCGGGGGTCTGGGGTCTGGCGTCGGTGGTCTGGGTTCTGGGGTCGGGGTCTGGGGTCGGGAGTTGGGGGTCTGTGGCCGGGGATTGGAGGTCTGGGGCCTGGGGTCGCGGTTCGGGGGTCAGGCTGGGGTTGGGGGTCTGGTGTCTCTGGAGTCTGGGGTCTGGTGTTGGTGGTCTGGGGTCTGGGGTTTGGGGTCTGGGTCTGGGGTCTGGTGTTGGGGGTCTAGGTGTGGTCGGGTGTCTGGGTTCACAGGTCTGGGTTCGGGGGTCTGGGTCTGGGATCAGGTGTCTGGCGTCTGGGGTCGGGGGTGTGGGGACGGGGGTCTTGGGTCTGAGGTCGGGGTCTGGGGTCTGGGGTTGGTGTCTGGGGGCTGGGGTCGGGAGTTGGGGGTCTGTGGCTGGGGGTCAGGGGTCGGGGGTCAAACTGGGGTCGGGGGTATGGGGACGGGGGTCTGGGGTCTGAGGTCGGGGGTCTGTTGTCTGGGTAGGGGGTCGGTGGTTTGGGGTCTAGGGTCAGGGTCTGGGGTCTGGGTGGGGTCTGGGATCTGGGTCTGATGTCTGGGGTCAGAGGTCTGGGGTCGGGGTTCTGGGTCTATGGTCGGGGGTCTGTGTCTGGGTTCGGAGTCTGTGGTCTGGGGCTGGGTGCCTGGGTTAGGGGGATGGGGGTCTGCGGTCTGGAGTCTGGGGTCTGGGATCTGGGGTCGGGGGTCTGGGTTCAGGGATCTGTGGTCGGGGGTCTGGTGTCTGTGGTCAGGGGTCTGGGTTCGTGGGCCGGGGGTCGGGGGTCTGGGGACTGGTGTCTGGGATCTGGGGTCTGGGGTCTGTATTCTGGGGTTGGTGGTCGGGGGTCAGGGGTCTGGGGTCTGGGTTCTGGGATCGGGGGTCGGGGGTCGGGGGTTGGGCGGGCTATCCGGGCAGGTGAAGTCTGGGGTCGGAGGTCTGGGGTCTGGGGTCTGGGGCTGGGGTCTGGGGTCTGGGATCTTGGGTCGGATCTGGATCGGGGTCTGGGGTCTGGGGTCTGGGGTCGGGGATCTGTGGTCAGGGGTCTGGGTGGGGACTGGGGTTTGGGGTCTGGGTCTGCGGTTTGGGTCTGGGGTTTGGGTTCGGGGGTCTGGGGTCTGGTTTCAGAGTCTGGGGTGGGGGGTCTGGCGTCTGGGGTCTTAGATCTGTGGGCTGGGGTCTGGGGTCTGGGGCTGGGGTCTGGGGTCTGGGATATTGGGTCGGGTGTGGCGTCTGGGGTCTGGATTCTGGGGTCGGTGGTCTGGGGACTGGGGCTTGGGGTCTGGGTCTGGGGTCTGGTTTCAGAGTCTGGGGTCGGGGGTCTGGGTCTGTGGTCTGAGGTTTCGGGCCGGGGTCTGGGGTCTGGGGTCGGGTTCTGGGGTCGGGTTCTGGGGTCTGGTGTCGGGGGTCTGCGGTTGGAGGTCTGGTGTCGGGGGGCTGGGGTTGGGGGTCTGGGGTCTGGGTTGGGGGGGTCTGCTGTTGGGGGTCTGCTGTCGGGGATCTGGGGTCTGTGGTCTGGTGTCAGGTGTCAGGTGTCCGGGGTCGAGGTCTGGGGTCTGGGGTCTGGGTCTCGGATTTGGGTCTGGGGTCTGGGTTTGGGGGTCTGGCATCTGGGGTCTGGATTCTGGGGTCAGTGGTCGGGTGTCTGGGGTCTGGGTGGGGACTGGGGTTTTGGGTCTGGGTCTGGGGTTTGGGTCTGGGGTTTGGGGTCGGGGGTCTGGGGTCTGGTTTCGGAGTCTGGGGTCGGGGGTTTGGGTCTGGGGTCTGGGGTCTGGGTCCGGGGTCTGGGGTCTGGTGTCGGAGTTTGGGGTCTGGTGTCGGGGTTTGGGGTCTGGTGTCAGGGGTCTGGGGTTGGAGGTATTGGGTCGGAGGTCTGGGGTATGGGGTCTGGGGTCTGGGTTCGGGGGGCTGGGGTCAGGGGTCTAGGGTGGGTGTCTGGGGTCTGTGGTCTGTTGTCGGGGGTCTGGGGTCGATGTCTGGGGTCTGGGGTCTAGGGTCGGGGACTGGGGTCTGGGGTCGGTGGTCTGGGGTCTGGGTTCTTGGGTCCGGGGTCTGGGTATGGGGTTGTGGGTTGGTGGTAGGGTGTCTGGGGTCGGGGGTCGGTTGTCGGGTGTCTGGGGTCTGGGTGGGGTCTGGGTCTGGGGTCTGGGGCCTGGGGCTGGGAGTTTGGGGTCTGGTGTCGGGAGTCAGGGGTCGGAGGTCTGGGTCTGGTTTTGGGGGTCTGGGGTCTGGGGTCAGGGGTTGGGCATCTGTGGTTTGGGTCTGGGGTCTGGGGTCTGGTGTCGGGAGTCTGGTGTCTGGGGCTGGCATCTGGGGCCTGGGCCTGAGGTCTGGGTTCGGGGATCTGGTGTCTGGGTTGTGTTGGTGGTCTGGGATCTCGGTCTGGGGTCTGGGGACTGGGGATGGGGTTCTGGGGTCTAGGTGGGGTCTGGGGTCTGGATCTGGGGTTGGGGCTCTGGGATCTGGGTCTGGGTCTGGGGCCAGGAGTCGGCGGTCTTGGGTCTGGGGCCAGTACCTGGGGTCGGGGGTCATGGGTCTGGGGTCTGTGGTCTGGTGGCAGGGGCCGATGCCTGGGGTTGGCGGTCGGGTGTCTGCGGTCTGGCATCGTGTGTTTGGGGTCTGGGTCTGGGGTCTGGGGTCAAGGGTCTGGGTATGGGTTCTGGGGCCTGGGGTCGTGGATCTGGGGTCTGGAGTGGTCTGGGTCTGGGGTCGGGGGTCTCGGGTCTGTGGTTGGGGGTCTGGGGTCGGGGGTCTAGTTATGGGGTCGGGGGTCTGGTTTTGGGGTCTGGAGTTTATGGTTGGGAGTTTGGGGTCTGGTCTCGGGCATCTCGCGTTGGAGGTCTGGGGTCTGGGTTTGGGGTTCTGGGGTCGTGGGTCTGGGGTCTGGTGTCGGGGGTCTGGGGTCTGGTTTGGGAGTCTGGTGTCTGGGGCTGGAGGCTGGGGCCTGGGCCTTTGGACTGAGGTCTGGGGTCGGGGGTCTGGTGTCTGGGTTGGGTCGGTGGTCTGGGGTCTCGGTCTGGGGTCTGGGGTCTGGTTCGGGAGTCTGGTGTCTGGGGCTGGGGGCTGGGGCCTGGGCCTGTGGACTGAGGTCTGGGGTCGGGGATCTGGTGTCTGGGTTGGGTCGGTGGTCTGGGGTCTCGGTCTGGGGTCTGGGGTCTCTGGACGGGGTTCTGGGGTCTAGGTGTGGTCGGGGGGCTGGGGTCTAGGGTCTGGATCTGGGGCCAGAGCCTGGGGTCTGCGGTCGGTGGTCTGTCGTCTGGGGTCTGGGTCTTGTGCCTGGGGTCAGGGGTCTTTGGTCTGGGGTCTGGGGTCTTTGGTCTGGGGTCTGAGGCCCGGGTCTGGGGTCTGGGGTCTGGGTCTGGGTCTGGGGTCTGGGGTCTGAGGTCATGGGTCGGGGTCTGGGGTATGGGGTCAGGGGTCTGGGGTCTGGAGTCTGGGGTCGGGGGCCTGGGGTAGGGGATCTCGGGTCTCGGTTCTGGGGTCGAGGGTCTGGGGTCAGGGGTCTGGAGCCGGGCCTGGGGTCTAGGGTCTGTGTCCTGAGGTCCGGGGTCGGGGGTCTGGGGTCTGGGTCTGGGATCGGGAGTTGGGGGTCGGAGGTCGGGCGCGCTCTCCTGGCAGGTTGGCGTCTGGGGTCTGGGGTCTTGGTTCGGGGGTTGGGGTCTGGGGTCTGGTGTCGGGCGGGCTCTCTGGGCAGGTTGGGGTCTGGGGTCTGAGCTCTGAGGTATGGGGTAGGGGGTAGTGGGTCTGGGGTCTGGGGCCAGGGTTTGGGGTCTGGGATCTGGGTCGGGTCTGGATCAGGGGTCTGGGGGCTGGTGTCTGGGATCTGTGACGGGGGTCTGGGGCCGGGGCCTAGGGTCTTGGGTCTGGGGTCTGGGGTCTGGGGTCTGGGTCTGGGGTCTGTGGTCGGGGGTCTGGTTATGGGGTCGGGGGGGGTCTGGTTTTGGGGTCTGGGGTCTGGGGCCATGGTCTGTTGTTTGTGGTCGGGAGTTTTGGGTCTGGTGTTGGGCGTCTGGTTTTGGGGTTCTCAGGTTGTGGGTCTGGGGTCTGGTGTCGGGGGTCTGGTGTCTGGGACTGGGGTCTGGGGCTTGGGCCTGGTGACTGAGTTCTGGGGTCGTGGGTCTGGTGTTTGGGTTGGGTCGGTGGTCTGGGGTCGGGGTCTGGGATTGGGGTTCCAGGGTCTAGATGGAGTCGGGGGTCTGGGGTCTGGGGTCTGGATCTGGGGCCAGAGCCTGGGGTCTGGGGTCGGTGGTCTGGGGTCTGGGGTTGTTGGTCTGGGGTCTGGGTCTGGGGTCTGGATCTTGGGCCTGGGGTCTGGGGTCTTTGGTCTGGGGTCTGGGCCGGGGTCTGGGGTCGGGGTCTGGGGTCTGGAGTCGTGGGTCGGTGTCTGGGGTCTGGGCTAGGGGTTCGGGGGTCTGGGGTCTAGGGATCGGCCTGGGGTCTATGGTCGGGGGTCTGGGGTCAGGGGCCGGGGTCTGGGGTCTGGGATCTGGGTCGGGTCTGGATCAGGGGTCTGGGGTCTGTGGTCTGGGTCTGTGGTCGGGGGTCTGGGGTCTGTGGTCTGGGGTCTGTGGTCAGGGGTCTGGTTATGGTGTTGGGGGTCTGGTTATGGGGTCGGGGGTCTGGTTTAGGGGTCTGGGGTCTGGGGCCGGGGTCTGTGGTTTGTGGTCGGGAGTTTGGGGTCTGGTGTCGGGCGTCTGGGGTTGGAGGTCTGGGGTCTGCGTTTGGGGTTCTGGGGTCATGGGTCTGGGGTCTGGTGTCCGGGGTCTGGTGTCTGGGGTCTGGTGTCCCTTGGCTCACCAGTTCTAGTGGCAGTAGAGTGTGCTGCACAGTCAATTCTTTGCTAGCCAGGCAGGTTGGCAGGCAGGCAGTGAAGCAGGAACCTCCTCGGGGGAAAAACCAGGCTGAGAGGGGAGGCCATGGCCAGGGCTCATCTTCCTCTGCCGGTATTGAGCCTCCAGAGCATCTGGAGGGGCTGTGAGGTTTCAGACAGTGGACAACCATTTCTCCCTACCAGGTGCTCACAATCTGGGCCTCCATGCTTCCTAGGGTAGAAGTAAGCGGTAGCACTCGGTCCCAGGATCTGGAGCACTCCAGGGTCCCTCCACGCCCACCCCTGGGTGAGCAACCGATTCCTCCCCACCACCCCAGAACGGACAGCGGGTCCCCCCATGCCCAACCCAGAGCACGGACTCCAAGCCCTGTCCATGGCCACCAAAGCAGACCACCCCCGGAAACTGTCCTGGTTCACAGGCTGCTGCTCTGTTCGCCCTGCCTCTCCAGGTGGGAAGGGGAAGAGGAGGAGCTGAGAGGAGAGCAGCCAAAGGCAGTGGGAAGAACAGCCAGAGAAAAAGGCGGGCTGGAGCCGGAGTGGGGCTGAGGCTTGAGAAGGGCGGGGCTTGTGGGGGGCTGAGCACCGGGGGGTGGGGCCTGGACAAGGAACGTAGGTCAGCGGTCTAGGGCGGGACTTGGAGGGAGAGCTCCAGGGTGGTGGAGCCAGGGCACGGAACAGGTGGTCTCTTGGCCGGGTTTGCATGGTCCGAGCCTGAGAGCGGTGGGGCAGAGCGAGGCCGTGAGAGGTCAGGGGCGGGGCTTGCAGGGTCAGAGACTGAGAGGGGTGGGGTGGAGCAAGGATGTGAGCAGTCGGGGGCGGGGCAAGGACGCTGAACTGGTTCTGGTCGGTTCGGCCTGGGACCAGTCCGCCTGTGAAAGGCTCCAGTGTGAGAGAGAGAGCGGCATTTGTTCTGGGGCCTAGAGAGCTGGGCAGGACACTCTCGGCCTGTTGTGTGTTCACCTGTCCTGTAAGCTGCCGGCAGCGTTTCTTCTTGGGGAAGGGCCTGAAGGAGGCTATCTCTACCCAGACGCTGCATGTATGAGAGGAAGGCCCTTAGGCCTAAGCCAGGACACTGGATCCAGCTCTGTGTCAGAGGTGCGATTTTTAGCCTAGGCAGAGCCAGGGCCTGGTGTGTGGTGGCTGTGAAAGTGTGTGGAGAAGTGGGGGGGGGCAGCTTGGTTTTTCCTCTTCCTGAAGGGCCTTCAGCCATGTTAAGCCGAAGCCAGGCCTCCAGAGCCAGCTCCGTCAGTGGTGAGATTTCAGTGTAGGCCCAGGGCCTGGTTGAGAGTGGACAGGTGTGGCAGCCCGCCCACCACTGCCTCCTCTTTTGTTTTATTTTCCTCCATCCAGGCCCGAGGACGGTGCCGCCATGGGAGGGAGGGGTCAGAGCAAATAGGGCTTGGGCAGCTGCCACTCCACTGTGAGGACTTGAGGGGTTGCAGGTGAGGCTTGTGTGTTCAGCCAGAGAGGGGTTGGGCGGAGCGAGGACGTGAGAGGTCAGGGTTGGGGCTTACAGGTTAAGAGGCTGAGAGTGGTGGGGTGGAGCAAGGACGTGAGGCGTCAGGGGCGGGGCGAGGACACTGAACTGGTTCCGGTTGGTTCATCCTGGGATCAGTCCGCCTGTGAAAGGCTCCAGTGAGAGAGAGAGCGGCATTTGTTCTGGGGCCTAGAGAGCTGGGCAGGACACTCTCGGCCTGTTGTGTGTTCACCCGTCTTGTAAGCTGCCGGCAGCGTTTTTTCTTGGGGAAGGGCCTGAAGGAGGCTATCTCTACCCAGATGCTGCATGTGTGAGAGGAAGGCCCTTAGGCCTAAGGCAGCTCCCAGTCAGAGGTGCGCTTTTTAGCCTAGGCAGAGCCAGGGCCTGGTGTGTGGTGGCTGTGAAAGTGTGTGGAGGAGTAGGGTGGGCAGCTTCGTTTTTCCTCTTCCTGAAGGGCCTTCGGCCATGTTAAGCCGAAGCCAGGCCTCCTGAGCCAGCTCCATCAGTGGTGAGCTTTCAGTGTAGACCCAGGGCCTGGTTGAGAGTGGACAGGTGCGGCAGCACGCCCGCCACTGCCTCCTCTTTTGTTTTATTTTCCTCCGTCCAGTGCCGGGGGTGGTGCCGCCACGGGAGGGAGGGGACAGAGCAAATAGTGCCTGGGCTGCTGCCCCTCCACTGTGAGGACTTGAGGGGTTGCAGGCGTGGTTTGTGGGTTCAGCCTGAGAGGGGTTGGGTGGAGCGAGGACGTGAGAGGTCAGGGCCGGGGCTTGCAGGGTCAGAGGCTGAGAGGGATGGGGCGAAGTGAGATCTTAAGGGGTCTGGGCGCTGGACTGGTACTGGGTGTTTCTTCTTGGGGAAGGGCCTGAAAGAGCCTATCTATACTCAGAGGCTGCATGTGTGTGAGGAAGGCCAGGGCTCTTGAGGTAAAGCAGTGCTTCTTGCCAGGTCTATACAAGGCATGGGCACGTGGTGGCTGTGAAGGTGTGTGAAGTGTGGCCTGCCACGCCCTGTGCGTCCTTTGTGCTCTTTCTGAAGAGCACATGTTAGGCCCAAGCCAGACCTCCAGAGGCAGCTCACAGTCAGCGGTGAGTTTTCAGTGTAGAAGGCCCAGGGCCTGGTGGAGAGTGGAGAGGCCTGGCAAGCCTCCTGCCGCTTTCCCTGGCCCGGGATCTGCCTCATGAGGAGCTTGGTGGGGTAGCAGATGGTGGGAGCAGAAAGTGTGGTCTATGTGCCTTTTTCTTTTTTTCCTTCTGTCAGCACTACCCCAGATCCTGCTCAGCAGAAGAGATGCCTCGGGATGCTGAGCATTTGTTCTTCAGAGACTCCTTTCACTGTAGGTGCTGTGATGAGAAAAGATGAAGATTCCAGAACCTTTGAATCAATCGTAAGTGTGGGATCTGGGTGTACACTCAAATGTAGGATGGGCTGTATGGATCCCAACACATGTTGCTCCCAGCCCACATCTTGCATGGCGCATGGGGGTTAGGGTGTGAGGGGATGTGTGGAAAGCATTGGTTTTTTTGCCAGGTGATGGTGGTCTGTATTCCTAGTTGCTAAGGTGTCCAAGATCTGAGGTTTGCAGTTCACACCTAGCCATGGAAGGAAAGTTCTTGAGGGTCTTTATATCCAATAATGGGTAAAAAAGCTAAAGTGGAGTTCAAGTGGTAGAACATTAGCCTTGAACAAACATTAGTCAGGAAGAACACCTAGGCCCTAAGGTCAAGCTCCAGGACCAGCACAGAAAGATTTTTGTTTTTATTGTATAGGTCCAATAATCATTTTATTAGACACACAAAGGTAATTTAATTTCTGTTTGGTGAATTCCTGTGATATTGTGTTCCAGGGTCTCTCCCAAGCTGGGCAAGCACCTCAGCCTTTGATTTTCACAATTTCCAGGCTTTGCTCCATGTTATTTTCTCGTGACTATAGGCACTTTGAGAAGAAAATGCACAGAGTCAGGGTAAAATGTGGAGAGACTGGAAGCTTAGGATTGTGAATACAGGTTTAGTAGGTATGGCCCAACACAGGATGGTCTGGATGGACTCTATTTGAACTTGTTCTGGTGAAGTCAGGCCTTGCCCAGGCCTCTGGCCTCTCTCCAAGTGTGATCAAGTTTCATCCATACTTTGATCATCCTGGGGCCTGGAGAAGTGGGTGAGGGCATGTGTGAGGAAGGGTAGTCTCTCTCCCTCCATGCTTTGTGAGTTGGTGCTTCTCAGGACAACTTTGATGACCCTAGGCCCCTACCCGGGTCTCTGAATCTTCATTGTGATTTCACATCTGCTTTTGGTCATGTCCTTCTCAGTGCCTGTGGGTTGGAGCTGAGGGAATGCGGGAAGTTTCATTTGTAATTACACAGGTCATAGACACATTTTGCTCAACGTATCAATGCATTTAAATTTCTTTTGGTGAATTTAAAATTTATTGTGTTTCATGGCCTCCTACCACCTAGGCAAGCACCTCAACCCTGAGCCTCACCCCTTTCTGTCTAGTAACTCAATCAGTTCCTTTAGACTGATGTTGTATGTCCGTTTTCGAGTAGGGGCTTCTGTGTGACTGTTTCTGTTTTGTCTTCCCCTGACAGTATACAGGATCCCACTGACCAGTGGAGCAGTTCTAGCATCTTCACCCTTCATTGTGTGTTGATTTCTTCTGACCATAAGTACTTCAGGGGCAAAACTTGCTGAGTATCAGGAAAAAATGTGGAGTCCAGACACTGGGAATTGTGTCTCAAGAATCTGATTTTGTGGTCTAATGTTGAAGTGGCCTGACGGACACCTCCTACCCCTAACCTGCTTTCATAGACTCATGCTAAATGTAGGTCTCTAACCTCCTGTCTTCAGTCTGTATCAGTTTTTATCTGTACTTCCAGTCATGTTCATGCCAAAGCCTGGTGAATGGAATGAAGACACCTGTGAGGAAGGGCAGTCTATGCTTTCCTGCTTGTTAAGTTGGTACTTATCAGGACACCTTTTGCCACAGCAGGTTTATCCTAAGTCTGTATCCTCAGCTCTGAGTCTTCACTGAGCTTTTAGCAATGTCTGTATATGGCATGGGGGTTGGGAGTGAGGAGATGTGTTACAGATGTTCAGGTCTTCATTATATACATCTTACATACACTTTTATTAGGCATTCCAAGGTATTTACATTTGCATGGGTGAATTCCAGTGGTAGTATGTTCACAGGCTAGGTCAGCAACTCCACACTAAGCCCTCTATGTTACGCCTCAGAAGTGGGGTTTTGTCAAGTTTCTAATAAGAATCTTTGGAGGGAAGCAGAAGGCATATCCTAGCACTTTTCCTTCTCTGTCAGACCTTCCAGGTCTTGTTTATCCTTCACCAGGCTCCTGGATGCCTAGCCTTTGTGGTGAGTTGCCTTCCTCTACTTGTGTGCACTCTGAGGAGAAAATGTACCCAGTGTCAGAAGACCAACTGGAGAGGGGCCAGGAGCCTGGCCTAATGGTAGAGCGCTTGCCTAGTATACACAAAGCTCTGGGTTCAATTCTTTGGTACCACACACAGAAAAAAGCCAGTCTTTGGTACCACAGACAGAAAAAGCCGGAAATGGTGCTGTGACTCAGCATGAATTTTGTGGTCATGGTTCAGAATCAGGTTTGAGCAAGTACTGGGTTTTCTGTTATCCTTACATAGCAGGTTAATAAGTAAGGGTTAGTGTTAAGTGTTACAGAAAGATAGGGAATTATGTTTAGTGAATGGGTTAATGTTATGGATCTGGTAGTCATTGTGGAAAAGATTAGCATTTGCATTATGGAACAGGTCAGGTTTAAGGTTGGGGCAGAGTGTAGGGAATATGGTAGACAAAATGTGAGGTTGGGGATGTAGTGGAGGAAAATGTTCTAATAATGGTTCAGGAAAGGTTGAAGGTCAGGGAGCTTGTGAGGAAGAAATTATGGGATGGGTTAGGGTTTGGATATGTTATGGAACGGTCTTCAAAGTGTGTTAGGGGACAGGTGAGGAGCAGAGAACTTGTTAGGAAAGGGGTTATGTAGGTTCTGGGAGTGGGTTAGGATTGGACAAAGTGTTAGTTAGGCAGTTACATATGGATTGGGGCTAGAAGATGGTCTCGGGTGAGGCATAAGATTGGTGGGGCATTACAGTAATTTGTTAGGGTATGAGTGTGGGTTACGGCACCTGTGAAGATGTGAGTATGGCAGAGTTAGAGTGTATAGCGGGGTACATGGTAGGGAGCATGTGAAGATAATGTTTGGTTTAAGGTGCCTGTTAGGGTTAGGATTTAGTTTACATGTTAGGGCATGCGTTGAGGGTAGGTTTGGGGTACATGCTAGGGTGCATGGAAGGGCACCTATGTGATTTAGAGTGTGTGTTCGGGTATTTGATTCTGTATGTATTTCATGTTTAGGGTATATGTTAGGGTACAGGTTACAGTTATGGTACATGTTAGGGAACGTTAGGATGAAGGTTCCTGTTAGGGATAGGACACCTATTAGAGTATATGTTAGTGTACACTTGGGGTACACGTTAGGGTGCCCGTAAGGGTGGTTTTGAGTACTGCTTGGATACTTGTACTGGTTAGGCAGGGTGGTACATGTTAATGATTAATGTACATTTTAATGTTACGGTACATTGTGTGGTACATGATAAGGTGTGGGTTATGGTACATGTCAAGGTGTGAGTATGGGCAAGAGTTAAGATGTATGATGGAGTATATGTTAGGGAACATGTTAGGATTCATATTAGGGTTAGGGCAAGTTCTAGGGTATGTGTTACATTATGCCTTTGGGGTACATGTTAGGTGCATATGTAGTTTAGAGTATGTATTGGTGGTTAGGGTACATATCAGGATAGGCATTAAATTTAGGGTACATGTCAAGGATATATGTTCGTGTATTGGTTACATTTAGTCCATGTTGTTAGGGTATTGGTTAGTGTTGTGGTTTTGGTTAATAGTAGGTCATGCTTGGGTATATGTTGGGTTACATTTGGGTACATGTAGGGTGCTTGTGAGGGTACCTAGTCTTAGAGTTCATGGTAAAAATCTAGGATGTGGTTAAGGTATGCTTCAGGTTTAGGACATATATTAGTGTATTTGTTGGGGTAAGTGTTAGAGCACATGATAGGGTACATTGGGGTACATGTTAGGATGCATTTAAGGGTACCTGTATGCGTTAGGGTTCTTACTACTGTATGTGTTACTGGTTAGGGTACATATTGGATACGTGTTGAGGTCAGGGTATGTGTAAGGATATTAGGGGTTGGATTAGGGTTAGGATATCAGGGTTTGTGGTGAGGTATGAGTTAGGGTGCATGTAAGGGTAATTATGGCTTACACTATACATTTGGGTCCTCATGACCATATCTGTCAGTGTTTATAGAGTATGGGTTAGGATATGTGTTAGAATCTGTGTCAGGGTATGTGATGGGGTCCATGTTAGGGTATGTGTTAGAGTTCGGGTCATTGATAAGGGATCTTTGAAAGTTAAGGTCTTTGTTAGGGTTAGGGCACATGTTAGGCTATGTGTTATAGTACATTGGGATACCTGTTAGGATTCATGTAAGGGAACTTGTGTGAATAGAATACTCATAAGGCTATGTTAGAGTGTGTGTTAGTGCATGTTAGAAATAAGTAACATGTTAGGGTATGCTGGAAGTACATGTTAGGATGTATGTATGGGTACTTGTATTTATCGGGATACACGTTAGGATACTTGTTAGAATACCTAGTTGTGGTTAGGGTTCAAGTTAGGGTATGTATATTCGTGTCAGATAATATTTAAGGTCAGAGTGTGTTAGGGTACATTCAGGAGGCATGAAAGGGTTACCTGTATGGTTTATAGTTACCTGTATGGTTTACTATATGGTTTAGCATCTAGAGCATCTTTAGCATGTTATAGTGAAAATACTACTGGGAAACCTGCTGCGGTAAAAATACATATTAAAGCT
>JANJXV010000033.1:2382500-2387500 GCA_024803745.1 Megascapheus bottae
AGGGTCAGGTGTAGGGTTAGGGTTAGGGTTAGGGGTAGGGTTAGCGTTAGGGGTAGGGTTATGGTTAGGGTTAGTGGTAGGGGTAAGGTTAGGGGTAGGGTGAGGGTTAGGGTTAGTGTTCGGGTTAGGGTTAGGGGTAGGGTTAGCGTTAGGGGTAGGGTTATGGTTAGGGTTAGTGGTAGGGGTAAGGTTAGGGGTAGGGTGAGGGTTAGGGTTAGTGTTCGGGTTAGGGGTAGGGTACGGGTACAGTTAGGGTTGGGGATAGGGTTAGGGTTAGGGTTAAGGTTAGCGTTAGGGGTAGGTTTAGGGTTAGTGTTAGGGTTAGCTTTAGGGGTAGGGTTAGGGTTATGGTTAGGGTTTGGGATTGGGGTAGGGGTAGGTGTAGGGCTAGAGTTAGGGTTAGGGGTAGGGGTAGGGTTAGGGTTAGGGGTAGGGTTAGGGTTAGGGTTAGGTTTAGGGTTAGGGGTAGGGTTAGCGTTAGGGATAGGGCTATGGTTAGGGTTAGTGGTAGGGGTAAGGTTAGGGGTAGGGTGAGCGTTAGGGTTAGTGTTCGGGTTAGGGGTAGGGGTAGGGGTACAGTTAGGGTTAGGTATAGGGTTAGGGTTAGGGTTCAGGTTCGGGTTAGGGGTAGGGATAGGGTTAGAGTGAGTGGTAGGGATAGGGTTAAGAGTTGAGTTACGGTTAGGGTTAGGGTTAGGTTAGGGGTAGGGGTAGGGGTATGGTTAGGGTTAGGGTTTTAGAGTTCGGGTTAGGGTTAGGGATAGGGTTAGGGGTAAGGGTAGGGTTAGGGTTAGGGTTACGGTTAAGGGTAGGGTTAGGGTTAGGGTTAGGGTTAGCGTTAGGGGTATGGTTAGGGTTAGGGGTAGAGTTAGGGTTAGGGTTAGAGGTAGTGGTAGGCATAGGGTGAGGATTAGGGTTAGCGGTAGGGTTAGGGTTAGGGTTAGGGTTAGGGGTAGGTGTTGGATTAGGGGTAGGGTTAGGGGTAGGGTTAGGCTTAAGGGTAGGGTTAGGTACTGGGTTAGGTTTAGGGTTAGCTTGAGGGGTAGGTTTAGGGTTAGGGTTAGGGTTAGCTTTATGGGTAGGGTTAGGGTTAGGGTTAGGGTAAGGGTCTGGGTTAGGGTTAGGATTAGGGTTAGGGTTAGGGTTAGGGTAGGGTTAGGGTTAGGGTTAGGGTTACGGTTAGGCGTAGAGTTAGGTTTAGGGTTAGGGTTAGCATTAGGGGGAGGGTTCGGATAAGGGTTAGGGTCAGGTGTAGGGTTAGGGTTAGGGTTAGGGTTAGGGTTATGGTTAGAGGTAGGGTTAGGGTTAGATTTAGGGTTACGGTTAGGGGTATGGTTAGGGTTAGGGTTAGGGGTAAGGGTAGGGGTAGGGTTATGTTTAGGGTAAGTGGTAGGGGTAGGGTTAGGTGTAGGGGTAGGGGTAGGGTTAGTGGTAGAGTTAGGGTTCGGGTTAGAGGTAGGGGTAGGCGTAGGGTGTGGATTAGGGTTAGCGGTAGGGTTAGGGTTAGGGTTGGGGTAGGGGTAGTGTTAGGGTTTGGTGTTGGGTTAGGGGTAGGGTTAGGGTTAGGGTTAGGCTTAATGGTAGGGTTAGGTACAGGGGTAGGGTTAGGGTTAGGGTTAGCGTTAGGGGTAGGTTTAGGGTTAGGGTTAGGGTTAGCTTTTGGGGTAGGGTTAGGGTAAGGGTTAGGGGTAGGGGTAGGGTCAGGGTTATGGTTAGGATTAGGGTTAAGGTTAGGGTTAGGGTAGGGTTAGGGTTAGGGTTATGGTTAGGCGTAGGGTTAGGTTTAGGGTTAGGGTTAGCATTAGGGGGAGGGTTATGGTTAGGGTTAGGGTTACAGTTAGGGGTAGGGTTAGGCATAGGGTCAGTGTTAGGGTTAGGGGTGGGGTTAGGGAGATGGTTAGGCTTAGTGGTACGGTTAGGTTTAGGGTTAGGGTGAGGGTGAGGGTTATATGTAGGGTTAGGGTTAGGGTTAGGGTGAGGGTTAGTGGTAAGGGTAGGGTTAGGGATAGGGTTAGGTTTAGGTTTAGGGTTAGGGTTAGGGGTAGGTTTAGGGTTAGGGTTAGGGGTAGGGTTAGGGCTAGGGTTAGTGGTAGGATTAGGGTTAGGGGTAGGGTTAGGGCTAGGGTTAGTTTAGGGGTAGGGGTAGGGGTAGGGTTAGGGTTAGGTTTAGGGTTAGGGTTAGGGTTAGGGGTAGGGTTAGCGCTAGGGTTAGGGTTAGGTTAGGGGTAGGGTTAGCGCTAGGGTTAGGGTTAGGTTAGGGGTAGGCGAAGGGGTATGGTTAGGGTTAGGGTTAGCGTTAGGGGTATGGTTAGGGTTAGGGTTACGGTTATGGTTAAGTGTATGGTTGGGGTTGTGGTTGGGTTTAAGGGTAGGGGTAGCGTTAGGGGTATGGTAGGGTTAGGCATAGTGTTAGGGTTAGGGTTAGGGTCAGGGGTAGGGTTAGGGTTAGGGTTAGGGTTAGAGTTAGGGTTATGGTTAGAGGTAGGGTTAGGGTTAGATTTTGGGTTATGGTTAGGGGTATGGTTAGAGTTATTGTTAGGGTTAGCTTTAGGGGTAGGGTTAGGGTTATGGTTAGGGTTAGGGATTGGGGTAGGGGTAGGGGTAGGGCTAGAGTTAGGCTTAGGTTTAGGGGTAGGGTTAGGGTTAGGGGTAGGGTTAGCGTTGGGGGTAGGGTTATGGTTAGGGTTAGTGGTAGGGGTAAGGTTAGGGGTAGGGTGAGGGTTAGGGTTAGTGTTCGGGTTAGGCTTAGGGGTAGGGGTACATTTAGGGTTAGGGATAGGGTTAGGGTTAGGGTTCAGGTTCGGGTTAGGGGTAGGGTTAGGGTTAGGGTTAGGGTTAGAGTGAGTGGTAGGGATAGGGTTAAGGGTTGGGGTAGTGTTAGGTTTAGAGTTAGGTTAGGGGTAGGGGTAGGGGCATCGTTACGGTTAGTGTTTTAGGGTTCTGGTTAGGGTTAGGGATAGGGTTAGGGGTAAGGGTAGGCTTAGGGTTAGGGGTAGGGTTACGGTTAAGGGTAGGGTTAGGGTTAGGGTTAGGATTAGCGTTAGGGGTATGGTTAGGGTTAGGGGTAGAGTTAGGGTTAGGGTTAAGGGTAGGTTTAGGGTTAGGGTTAGGGTTAGGGCTAGGGTTAGGGTTAGGGTTAGGGCTAGGGTTAGGGTTAGGGTTAGGGGTAAGGTTAGGGTTAGGGTTAGTGGTAGGGGTAAAGTTAGGGTAGGGTGAGGGTTAGGGTTAGTGTTCGGGTTAGGAGTAGGGGTAGGGTACAATTAGGGTTGGGGATAGGGTTAGGGTTAGGGTTAGCGTTAGGGGTAGGTTTACGTTTAGTGTTAGGGTTAGCTTTAGGGATAGGATTAGGGTCATGGTTAGGGTTTGGGATTGGGGTAGGGGTAGGTGTAGGGCTAGAGTTAGGGTTAGGGGTAGGGTTAGGGTTAGGGTTATGTTTAGGTTTAGGGGTAGGGTTAGCGTTAGGGGTAGGGTTATGGTTAGAGTTAGTGGTAGGGGTAAGGTAGGGGTAGGGTGAGGGTTAGGGTTAGTGTTCGGGTTAGGGGTAGGGGTAGGGGTACAGTTAGGGTTAGGGATAGGGTTAGGGATAGGGTTAGGGTTAGAGTTCAGGTTCGGGTTAGGGGTAGGTTTAGGGTTAGGGTTAGAGTGAGTGGTAGGGATAGGGTTAAGAGTTGAGTTACGGTTAGGGTTAGGGTTAGGTTAGGGGTAGGGGTAGGGGTATGGTTAGGGTTAGGGTTTTAGAGTTCAGATTAGGGTTAGGGATAGGGTTAGGGGTAAGGGTAGGGTTAGGGTTAGGGTTATGGTTAGGGGTATGGTTAAAGTTAGGGGTAGAGTTAGGGTTAGGGTTAGAGGTAGTGGTAGGCGTAGGGTGTGGATTAGGGTTAGCGGTAGGGTTAGGGGTAGGGGTAGGGTTAGGGGTAGGGTTAGGGTTAGGTGTTGGGTTAGGGGTAGGGTTCGGGGTAGGGTTAGGCTTAAGGGTAGGGTTAGGTACTGGGTTAGGGTTAGGGTTAGGGTTAGCGTTAGGGGTAGGTTTAGGGTTAGGGTTAGGGTTAGCTTTATGGGTAGGGTTAGGGTTAGGGTTAGGGTAAGGGTCAGGGTTAGGGTTAGGATTTGGGTTAGGGTTAGGGTAGGGTTAGGGTTAGGGTTAGGGTTACGGTTAGGCATAGGGTTAGGTTTAGGGTTAGGGTTAGCATTAGGGGGAGGGTTCGGATTAGGGTTAGGGTCAGGTGTAGGGTTAGGGTTAGGGTTAGGGTTACGGTTAGAGGTAGGGTTAGGGTTAGATTTAGGGTTACGGTTAGGGGTATGGTTAGGGTTAGGGTAAGGGGTAAGTGTAGGGGTAGGGTTAGGGTTAGGGTAAGTGGTAGGGGTAGGGTTAGGTGTAGGGGTAGGGGTAGCGTTAGTGGTATGGTTAGGGTTAGTGGTAGAGTTAGGGTTCGGGTTAGAGGTAGGGGTAGGCGTAGGGTGTGGATTAGGGTTAGCGGTAGGGTTAGGGTTAGGATTAGGGGTAGGGGTAGGGTTAGGGTTAGGTGTTGGGTTAGGGGTAGGGTTAGGGGTAGGGTTAGGGTTAGGGTTAGGCTTAATGGTAGGGTTAGGTACAGGGTTAGGGTTAGTGTTAGGGTTAGCATTAGGGGTAGGTTTAGGGTTAGGGTTAGCTTTAGGGGTAGGGTTAGGGTTAGGGGTAGGGGTAGGGTCAGAGTTAGGATTAGGATTAGGGTTAAGGTTAGGGTTAGGGTAGGGTTAGGGTTAGGGTTACGGTTAGGCGTAGGGTTAGGTTTAGGTTTAGGGTTAGCATTAGTGGGAGGGTTATGATTAGCATTAGGGTGAGAGTTAGGGGTAGGTTTAGGCTTAGGGTCAGGGGTAGGTTTAGGGGTGGGGTTAGGGGGAGGGTTAGGCTTAGTGGTACGGTTAGGGTTAGGGTGAGGGTGAGGGTGAGGGTTAGGTGTAGGGTTAGGTTTAGGGTTAGGGTGAGTGTTAGTGGTAAGGGTAGGGTTAGGGATAGGGTT
>JANJXV010000033.1:2392500-2400000 GCA_024803745.1 Megascapheus bottae
GTTAGGGTTGGGGTTAGGGTTGGGGTTGGGGTTCGGGTTAGGGTTAGGGGTTCGGGTTCGGGTAGGGTTAGGGTTTGGGTTAGGGTTAGGGGGTTAGGGTTAGGGTTAGGGTTTTAGGGGTAGGGTTAGGGTTAGGGTAGGGTT
The DNA here is from genome assembly GCA_024803745.1 of Megascapheus bottae. NCBI lineage: Eukaryota > Metazoa > Chordata > Mammalia > Rodentia > Geomyidae > Megascapheus > Megascapheus bottae. The sequence goes on from JANJXV010000033.1 coordinate 2,392,645, forward strand.
AGGGTTAGGGTTAGGGTTAGGGTTTTAGGGTTAGGGTTAGGGATAGGGTTAGGGGTAGGTTTAGGCTTAGGTTTAGGATTAGGGTTACGGTTAGGGGTAGGGTTAGGGTTAGGGTTAGGGTTAGCGTTAGGGGTATGGTTAGGGTTAGGGTTATGGTTAAGGGTAGGGTTGGGGTTATGGTTGGGTTTAAGGGTAGGGGTAGGGTTAGGGGTTAGGCGTAGAGTTAAGGTTAGGGTTAGGGTCAGGGGTAGGGTTAGGGTAGGGTTAGGGTTAGATTTAGGGTTATGGTTAGTGGTATGGTTAGTGTAGGGTTAGGGTTAGGGTTAGGTTTAGGGTTAGTGGTAGGGGTAGGGTTAGGGTTAAGGTTAGTGGTAGGGGTAGGGTTAGGGTTAGGGTTAGGGTTAGGGATTGGGGTAGGGGTAGGGGTAGGGCTAGAGTTAGGTTTAGGGGTAGGGGTAGGGTTAGGGTTAGGGTTAGGGTTAGGGATTGGTGTAGGGGTAGGGGTAGGGCTAGAGTTAGGTTTAGGGTTAGGGGTAGGGTTAGCGTTAGGGGTATGGTTATGGTTAGGGTTAGTGGTAGGGGTAAGGTTAGATGTAGGGTGAGGGTTAGGGTTAGTGTTCGGGTCAGGGGTAGGGGTAGGGATACAGTTAGGGTTGGGGATAGGGTTAAGGTTAGGGTTAGCGTTAGGGGTAGGTTTAGGGTTAGTGTTAGGGTTAGCTTTAGGGGTAGGGTTGGTTTATGGTTAGGGTTTGGGATTGGGGTAGGTGTAGGTGTAGGGCTAGAGTTAGGGTTAGGGGTAGGGGTAGGGGTAGGGTTAGGGTTAGGGGTAGGGTCAGGATTAGGGTTAGGTTTAGGGTTAGGGGTTGGGTTAGCGTTAGGGGTAGGGTTATGGTTAGGGTTAGTGGTAGGGGTAAGGTTAGGGGTAGGGTGAGGGTTAGGGTTAGTGTCCGGGTTAGGGGTAGGTGTAGGGGTACAGTTAGGGTTAGGGTTAGGGTTAGTGGAAGGGTTAGGGTTAGGGTTAGGGGTAGGTTTAGGGTTAGGGTTAGGGTTAGAGTGAGTGGTAGGGATAGGGTTAAGACTTGAGTTAGGGTTAGGGTTAGGGTTAGGTTAGGGGTAGGGGTATGGTTAGGGTTAGGGTTTTAGAGTTCGGGTTAGGGTTAGGGATAGGGTTAGGGGTAAAGGTAGGGTTAGGGTTAGGGTTAGGGTTACGGTTAAGGGTAGGATTAGGGTTAGGGTTAGGGTTAGCGTTAGGGGTATGGTTAGGGTTAGGGGTAGAGTTAGGTTTAGGGTTAGAGGTAGGGGTAGGCGTAGGGTGTGGATTAGGGTTAGCGGTAGGGTTAGGGTTAGGATTAGGGTTAGGGGTAGGGTTAGGGTTAGGTGTTGGGTTAGGGGTAGGGTTAGGGGTAGGGTTAGGCTTAAGGGTAGGGTTAGGTACTGGGTTAGGGTTAGGGTTAGGGTTTGCGTTAGGGGTAGGTTTACGGTTTGGGTTAGGGTTAGCTTTATGGGTAGGGTTAGGGTTAGGGTTAGGGTTAAGGTAAGGGTCAGGGTTAGGATTAGGTTTAGGTTTAGCGTTAGGGTAGGGTTAGGGTTAGGGTTAGGGTTACGGTTAGGCGTAGGGTTAGGTTTAGGGTTAGGGTTAGCATTAGGGGAGGGTTCAGATTAGGGTTAGGGTCAGGTGTAGGGTTAGGGTTAGGGTTAGGGGTAGGGTTAGCGTTAGGGGTAGGGTTATGGTTAGGGTTAGTGGTAGGGGTAAGGTTAGGGGTAGGGTGAGGGTTAGGGTTAGTGTTCGGGTTAGGGTTAGGGGTAGGGTTAGCGTTAGGGGTAGGGTTATGGTTAGGGTTAGTGGTAGGGGTAAGGTTAGGGGTAGGGTGAGGGTTAGGGTTAGTGTTCGGGTTAGGGTTAGGGGTAGGGTTAGCGTTAGGGGTAGGGTTATGGTTAGGGTTAGTGGTAGGGGTAAGGTTAGGGGTAGGGTGAGGGTTAGGGTTAGTGTTCGGGTTAGGGGTAGGGTACGGGTACAGTTAGGGTTGGGGATAGGGTTAGGGTTAGGGTTAAGGTTAGCGTTAGGAGTAGGTTTAAGGTTAGTGTTAGGGTTAGCTTTAGGGGTAGGGTTAGGGTTATGGTTAGGGTTTGGGATTGGGGTAGGGGTAGGTGTAGGGCTAGAGTTAGGGTTAGGGGTAGGGGTAGGGTTAGGGTTAGGGGTAGGGTTAGGGTTAGGGTTAGGTTTAGGGTTAGGGGTAGGGTTAGCGTTAGGGATAGGGCTATGGTTAGGGTTAGTGGTAGGGGTAAGGTTAGGGGTAGGGTGAGGGTTAGGGTTAGTGTTCGGGTTAGGGGTAGGGGTAGGGGTACAGTTAGGGTTAGGTATAGGGTTAGGGTTAGGGTTCAGGTTCGGGTTAGGGGTAGGGATAGGGTTAGAGTGAGTGGTAGGGATAGGGTTAAGAGTTGAGTTACGGTTAGGGTTAGGGTTAGGTTAGGGGTAGGGGTAGGGGTATGGTTAGGGTTAGGGTTTTAGAGTTCGGGTTAGGGTTAGGGATAGGGTTAGGGGTAAGGGTAGGGTTAGGGTTAGGGTTACGGTTAAGGGTAGGGTTAGGGTTAGGGTTAGGGTTAGCGTTAGGGGTATGGTTAGGGTTAGGGGTAGAGTTAGGGTTAGGGTTAGAGGTAGTGGTAGGCGTAGGGTGAGGATTAGGGTTAGCGGTAGGGTTAGGGTTAGGGTTAGGGTTAGGGTTAGGGGCAGGGTTAGGGTTAGGTGTTGGATTAGGGGTAGGGTTAGGGGTAGGGTTAGGCTTAAGGGTAGGGTTAGGTACTGGGTTAGGGTTAGGGTTAGCTTGAGAGGTAGGTTTAGGGTTAGGGTTAGGGTTAGCTTTATGGGTAGGGTTAGGGTTAGGGTTAGGGTAAGGGTCTGGGTTAGGGTTAGGATTAGGGTTAGGGTTAGGGTTAGGGTAGGGTTAGGGTTAGGGTTAGGGTTACGGTTAGGCGTAGGGTTAGGTTTAGGGTTAGGGTTAGCATTAGGGGGAGGGTTCGGATAAGGGTTAGGGTCAGGTGTAGGGTTAGGGTTAGGGTTAGGGTTAGGGTTATGGTTAGAGGTAGGGTTAGGGTTAGATTTAGGGTTACGGTTAGGGGTATGGTTAGGGTTAGGGTTAGGGGTAAGGGTAGGGGTAGGGTTATGTTTAGGGTAAGTGGTAGGGGTAGGGTTAGGTGTAGGGGTAGGGGTAGGGTTAGTGGTAGAGTTAGGGTTCGGGTTAGAGGTAGGGGTAGGCGTAGGGTGTGGATTAGGGTTAGCGGTAGGGTTAGGGTTAGGGTTGGGGTAGGGGTAGTGTTAGGGTTTGGTGTTGGGTTAGGGGTAGGGTTAGGGTTAGGGTTAGGCTTAATGGTAGGGTTAGGTACAGGGGTAGGGTTAGGGTTAGGGTTAGCGTTAGGGGTAGGTTTAGGGTTAGGGTTAGGGTTAGCTTTTGGGGTAGGGTTAGGGTAAGGGTTAGGGGTAGGGGTAGGGTCAGGGTTAGGGTTAGGATTAGGGTTAAGGTTAGGGTTAGGGTAGGGTTAGGGTTAGGGTTATGGTTAGGCGTAGGGTTAGGTTTAGGGTTAGGGTTAGCATTAGGGGGAGGGTTATGGTTAGGGTTAGGGTTACAGTTAGGGGTAGGGTTAGGCATAGGGTCAGGGTTAGGGTTAGGGGTGGGGTTAGGGAGACGGTTAGGCTTAGTGGTACGGTTAGGTTTAGGGTTAGGGTGAGGGTGAGGGTTATGTGTAGGGTTAGGGTTAGGGTTAGGGTGAGGGTTAGTGGTAAGGGTAGGGTTAGGGATAGGGTTAGGTTTAGGTTTAGGGTTAGGGTTAGGGGTAGGTTTAGGGTTAGGGTTAGGGGTAGGGTTAGGGCTAGGGTTAGTGGTAGGATTAGGGTTAGGGGTAGGGTTAGGGCTAGGGTTAGTTTAGGGGTAGGGGTAGGGGTAGGGTTAGGGTTAGGGTTAGGTTTAGGGTTAGGGTTAGGGTTAGGGGTAGGGTTAGCGCTAGGGTTAGGGTTAGGTTAGGGGTAGGGGTAGGGTTAGGGTTAGGGTTAGGTTAGGGGTAGGCGAAGGGGTATGGTTAGGGTTAGGGTTAGCGTTAGGGGTATGGTTAGGGTTAGGGTTACGGTTATGGTTAAGTGTATGGTTGGAGTTGTGGTTGGGTTTAAGGGTAGGGGTAGCGTTAGGGGTATGGTAGGGTTAGGCATAGTGTTAGGGTTAGGGTTAGGGTCAGGGGTAGGGTTAGGGTTAGGGTTAGGGTTAGAGTTAGGGTTATGGTTAGAGGTAGGGTTAGGGTTAGATTTTGGGTTATGGTTAGGGGTATGGTTAGGGTTAGCTTTAGGGGTAGGGTTAGGGTTATGGTTAGGGTTAGGGATTGGGGTAGGGGTAGGGGTAGGGGTAGGGCTAGAGTTAGGCTTAGGTTTAGGGGTAGGGTTAGGGTTAGGGGTAGGGTTAGCGTTAGGGGTAGGGTTATGGTTAGGGTTAGTGGTAGGGGTAAGGTTAGGGGTAGGGTGAGGGTTAGGGTTAGTGTTCGGGTTAGGCTTAGGGGTAGGGGTACATTTAGGGTTAGGGATAGGGTTAGGGTTAGGGTTCAGGTTCGGGTTAGGGGTAGGGTTAGGGTTAGGGTTAGGGTTAGAGTGAGTGGTAGGGATAGGGTTAAGGGTTGGGGTAGTGTTAGGTTTAGAGTTAGGTTAGGGGTAGGGGTAGGGGCATCGTTACGGTTAGGGTTTTAGGGTTCTGGTTAGGGTTAGGGATAGGGTTAGGGGTAAGGGTAGGCTTAGGTTTAGGGGTAGGGTTACGGTTAAGGGTAGGGTTAGGGTTAGGGTTAGGATTAGCGTTAGGGGTATGGTTAGGGTTAGGGGTAGAGTTAGGGTTAGGGTTAAGGGTAGGTTTAGGGTTAGGGTTAGGGCTAGGGTTAGGGTTAGGGCTAGGGTTAGGGTTAGGGTTAGGGGTAAGGTTAGGGTTAGGGTTAGTGGTAGGGGTAAGGTTAGGGTAGGGTGAGGGTTAGGGTTAGTGTTCGGGTTAGGAGTAGGGGTAGGGGTACAGTTAGGGTTGGGGATAGGGTTAGGGTTAGGGTTAGCGTTAGGGGTAGGTTTACGTTTAGTGTTAGGGTTAGCTTTAGGGATAGGATTAGGGTTATGGTTAGGGTTTGGGATTGGGGTAGGGGTAGGTGTAGGGCTAGAGTTAGGGTTAGGGGTAGGGTTAGGGGTAGGGTTAGGTTTAGGTTTAGGGGTAGGGTTAGCGTTAGAGGTAGGGTTATGGTTAGAGTTAGTGGTAGGGGTAAGGTAGGGGTAGGGTGAGGGTTAGGGTTAGTGTTCGGGTTAGGGGTAGGGGTAGGGGTACAGTTAGGGTTAGGGATAGGGTTAGGGATAGGGTTAGGGTTAGGGTTCAGGTTCGGGTTAGGGGTAGGGTTAGGGTTAGGGTTAGAGTGAGTGGTAGGGATAGGGTTAAGTGTTGAGTTACGGTTATGGTTAGGGTTAGGTTAGGGGTAGGGGTAGGGGTATGGTTAGGGTTAGGGTTTTAGAGTTCAGATTAGGGTTAGGGATAGGGTTAGGGGTAAGGGTAGGGTTAGGGTTAGGGTTATGGTTAGGGGTATGGTTAAAGTTAGGGGTAGAGTTAGGGTTAGGGTTAGAGGTAGTGGTAGGCGTAGGGTGTGGATTAGGGTTAGCGGTAGGGTTAGGGGTAGGGGTAGGGTTAGGGGTAGGGTTAGGGTTAGGTGTTGGGTTAGGGGTAGGGTTCGGGGTAGGGTTAGGCTTAAGGGTAGGGTTAGGTACTGGGTTAGGGTTAGGGTTAGGGTTAGCGTTAGGGGTAGGTTTAGGGTTAGGGTTAGGGTTAGCTTTATGGGTAGGGTTAGGGTTAGGGTTAGGGTAAGGGTCAGGGTTAGGGTTAGGATTTGGGTTAGGGTTAGGGTAGGGTTAGGGTTAGGGTTAGGGTTACGGTTAGGCATAGGGTTAGGTTTAGGGTTAGGGTTAGCATTAGGGGGAGGGTTCGGATTAGGGTTAGGGTCAGGTGTAGGGTTAGGGTTAGGGTTAGGGTTACGGTTAGAGGTAGGGTTAGGGTTAGATTTAGGGTTATGGTTAGGGGTATGGTTAGGGTTAGGGTAAGGGGTAAGTGTAGGGGTAGGGTTAGGGTTAGGGTAAGTGGTAGGGGTAGGGTTAGGTGTAGGTGTAGGGGTAGCGTTAGTGGTATGGTTAGGGTTAGTGGTAGAGTTAGGGTTCGGGTTAGAGGTAGGGGTAGGCGTAGGGTGTGGATTAGGGTTAGCGGTAGGGTTAGGGTTAGGATTAGGGGTAGGGGTAGGGTTAGGGTTAGGTGTTGGGTTAGGGGTAGGGTTAGGGGTAGGGTTAGGGTTAGGGTTAGGCTTAATGGTAGGGTTAGGTACAGGGGTAGGGTTAGGGTTAGGGTTAGCATTAGGGGTAGGTTTAGGGTTAGGGTTAGCTTTAGGGGTAGGGTTAGGGTTAGGGGTAGGGGTAGGGTCAGAGTTAGGATTAGGATTAGGGTTAAGGTTAGGGTTAGGGTAGGGTTAGGGTTAGGGTTACGGTTAGGCGTAGGGTTAGGTTTAGGTTTAGGGTTAGCATTAGTGGGAGGGTTATGATTAGCGTTAGGGTTAGAGTTAGGGGTAGGTTTAGGCTTAGGGTCAGGGTTAGGTTTAGGGGTGGGGTTAGGGGGAGGGTTGGGCTTAGTGGTACGGTTAGGGTTAGGGTGAGGGTGAGGGTGAGGGTTAGGTGTAGGGTTAGGTTTAGGGTTAGGGTGAGTGTTAGTGGTAAGGGTAGGGTTAGGGATAGGGTTAGGGTTAGGTTTAGGGTTAGGGGTAGGGTTAGGGTTAGGGTTAGGGGTAGGGTTAGGGCTAGGTTTAGTGGTAGGGTTAGGGTTAGGGGTAGGGTTAGGGCTAGGGTTAGATTAGGGGTAGGGGTAGGGGTAGGGTTAGGGTTAGGTTTAGAGTTAGGGTTAGGGTTAGTGGTAGGGTTAGGGTTAGGGGTAGGGGTAGGGTTAGGGCTAGGGTTAGGGTTAGGTTAGGGGTAGGGGTAGGGTTAGGGTTAGGGTTAGGTTAGGGGTAGGGAAAGGGGTAGGGGTAGGGTTAGGGTTTTAGGGTTAGGGTTAGGGGTAGGGGTAGGGTTAGCCTTAGGTTTAGGGTTAGGGTTACGGTTAGGGGTAGGGTTAGGGTTAGGGTTAGCGTTAGGGGTATGGTAAGGGTTAGGGTTAGGGTTATGGTTAAGTGTATGGTTGGGGTTATGGTTGGGTTTAAGGTTAGGGGTAGGGTTAGGGGTATGGTAGGGTTAGGCGTAGAGTTAGGGTTAGGGTTAGGGTCAGGGGTAGGGTTGGGGTTAGGGTTAGGGTTACGGTTAGAGGTAGGGTTAGGGTTAGATTT
>JANJXV010000033.1:2405000-2412500 GCA_024803745.1 Megascapheus bottae
TAGGGGTAGGGCTAGAGTTAGGTTTAGGGGTAGGGGTAGGGTTAGGGTTAGGGTTAAGGTTAGGGATTGGTGTAGGGGTAGGGGTAGGGCTAGAGTTAGGTTTAGGGGTAGGGGTAGGGTTAGGGTTAGGTTTATGGTTAGGGTTAGGTTTAGGGTTAGGGGTAGGGTTAGCGTTAGGGGTATGGTTATGGTTAGGGTTAGTGGTAGGGGTAAGGTTAGATGTAGGGTGAGGGTTAGGGTTAGTGTTCGGGTCAGGGGTAGGGGTAGGGATACAGTTAGGGTTGGGGATAGGGTTAAGGTTAGGGTTAGGGTTAGCGTTAGGGGTAGGTTTAGGGTTAGTGTTAGGGTTAGCTTTAGGGGTAGGGTTGGTTTATGGTTAGGGTTTGGGATTGGGGTAGGTGTAGGTGTAGGGCTAGAGTTAGGGTTAGGGGTAGGGGTAGGGTTAGGGTTAGGGGTAGGGTCAGGATTAGGGTTAGGTTTAGGGTTAGGGGTTGGGTTAGCGTTAGGGGTAGGGTTATGGTTAGGGTTAGTGGTAGGGGTAAGGTTAGGGGTAGGGTGAGGTTTAGGGTTAGTGTCCGGGTTAGGGGTAGGTGTAGGGGTACAGTTAGGGTTAGGGTTAGGGTTAGTGGAAGGGTTAGGGTTAGGGTTAGGGGTAGGTTTAGGGTTAGGGTTAGGGTTAGAGTGAGTGGTAGGGATAGGGTTAAGACTTGAGTTAGGGTTAGGGTTAGGGTTAGGTTAGGGGTAGGGGTATGGTTAGGGTTAGGGTTTTAGAGTTCGGGTTAGGGTTAGGGATAGGGTTAGGGGTAAAGGTAGGGTTAGGGGTAGAGTTAGGTTTAGGGTTAGAGGTAGGGGTAGGCGTAGGGTGTGGATTAGGGTTAGCGGTAGGGTTAGGGTTAGGATTAGGGTTAGGGGTAGGGTTAGGGTTAGGTGTTGGGTTAGGGGTAGGGTTAGGGGTAGGGTTAGGCTTAAGGGTAGGGTTAGGTACTGGGTTAGGGTTAGGGTTAGGGTTTGCGTTAGGGGTAGGTTTAGGGTTTGGGTTAGGGTTAGCTTTATGGGTAGGGTTAGGGTTAGGGTTAGGGTTAAGGTAAGGGTCAGGGTTAGGATTAGGTTTAGGTTTAGCGTTAGGGTAGGGTTAGGGTTAGGGTTAGGGTTACGGTTAGGCGTAGGGTTAGGTTTAGGGTTAGGGTTAGCATTAGGGGGAGGGTTCAGATTAGGGTTAGGGTCAGGTGTAGGGTTAGGGTTAGGGTTAGGGGTAGGGTTAGCGTTAGGGGTAGGGTTATGGTTAGGGTTAGTGGTAGGGGTAAGGTTAGGGGTAGGGTGAGGGTTAGGGTTAGTGTTCGGGTTAGGGTTAGGGGTAGGGTTAGCGTTAGGGGTAGGGTTATGGTTAGGGTTAGTGGTAGGGGTAAGGTTAGGGGTAGGGTGAGGGTTAGGGTTAGTGTTCGGGTTAGGGTTAGGGGTAGGGTTAGCGTTAGGGGTAGGGTTATGGTTAGGGTTAGTGGTAGGGGTAAGGTTAGGGGTAGGGTGAGGGTTAGGGTTAGTGTTCGGGTTAGGGGTAGGGTACGGGTACAGTTAGGGTTGGGGATAGGGTTAGGGTTAGGGTTAAGGTTAGCGTTAGGAGTAGGTTTAAGGTTAGTGTTAGGGTTAGCTTTAGGGGTAGGGTTAGGGTTATGGTTAGGGTTTGGGATTGGGGTAGGGGTAGGTGTAGGGCTAGAGTTAGGGTTAGGGGTAGGGGTAGGGTTAGGGTTAGGGGTAGGGTTAGGGTTAGGGTTAGGTTTAGGGTTAGGGGTAGGGTTAGCGTTAGGGATAGGGCTATGGTTAGGGTTAGTGGTAGGGGTAAGGTTAGGGGTAGGGTGAGGGTTAGGGTTAGTGTTCGGGTTAGGGGTAGGGGTAGGGGTACAGTTAGGGTTAGGTATAGGGTTAGGGTTAGGGTTCAGGTTCGGGTTAGGGGTAGGGATAGGGTTAGAGTGAGTGGTAGGGATAGGGTTAAGAGTTGAGTTACGGTTAGGGTTAGGGTTAGGTTAGGGGTAGGGGTAGGGGTATGGTTAGGGTTAGGGTTTTAGAGTTCGGGTTAGGGTTAGGGATAGGGTTAGGGGTAAGGGTAGGGTTAGGGTTAGGGTTACGGTTAAGGGTAGGGTTAGGGTTAGGGTTAGGGTTAGCGTTAGGGGTATGGTTAGGGTTAGGGGTAGAGTTAGGGTTAGGGTTAGAGGTAGTGGTAGGCGTAGGGTGAGGATTAGGGTTAGCGGTAGGGTTAGGGTTAGGGTTAGGGTTAGGGTTAGGGGCAGGGTTAGGGTTAGGTGTTGGATTAGGGGTAGGGTTAGGGGTAGGGTTAGGCTTAAGGGTAGGGTTAGGTACTGGGTTAGGGTTAGGGTTAGCTTGAGGGGTAGGTTTAGGGTTAGGGTTAGGGTTAGCTTTATGGGTAGGGTTAGGGTTAGGGTTAGGGTAAGGGTCTGGGTTAGGGTTAGGATTAGGGTTAGGGTTAGGGTTAGGGTAGGGTTAGGGTTAGGGTTAGGGTTACGGTTAGGCGTAGAGTTAGGTTTAGGGTTAGGGTTAGCATTAGGGGGAGGGTTCGGATAAGGGTTAGGGTCAGGTGTAGGGTTAGGGTTAGGGTTAGGGTTAGGGTTATGGTTAGAGGTAGGGTTAGGGTTAGATTTAGGGTTACGGTTAGGGGTATGGTTAGGGTTAGGGTTAGGGGTAAGGGTAGGGGTAGGGTTATGTTTAGGGTAAGTGGTAGGGGTAGGGTTAGGTGTAGGGGTAGGGGTAGGGTTAGTGGTAGAGTTAGGGTTCGGGTTAGAGGTAGGGGTAGGCGTAGGGTGTGGATTAGGGTTAGCGGTAGGGTTAGGGTTAGGGTTGGGGTAGGGGTAGTGTTAGGGTTTGGTGTTGGGTTAGGGGTAGGGTTAGGGTTAGGGTTAGGCTTAATGGTAGGGTTAGGTACAGGGGTAGGGTTAGGGTTAGGGTTAGCGTTAGGGGTAGGTTTAGGGTTAGGGTTAGGGTTAGCTTTTGGGGTAGGGTTAGGGTAAGGGTTAGGGGTAGGGGTAGGGTCAGGGTTAGGGTTAGGATTAGGGTTAAGGTTAGGGTTAGGGTAGGGTTAGGGTTAGGGTTATGGTTAGGCGTAGGGTTAGGTTTAGGGTTAGGGTTAGCATTAGGGGGAGGGTTATGGTTAGGGTTAGGGTTACAGTTAGGGGTAGGGTTAGGCATAGGGTCAGGGTTAGGGTTAGGGGTGGGGTTAGGGAGACGGTTAGTCTTAGTGGTACGGTTAGGTTTAGGGTTAGGGTGAGGGTGAGGGTTATGTGTAGGGTTAGGGTTAGGGTTAGGGTGAGGGTTAGTGGTAAGGGTAGGGTTAGGGATAGGGTTAGGTTTAGGTTTAGGGTTAGGGTTAGGGGTAGGTTTAGGGTTAGGGTTAGGGGTAGGGTTAGGGCTAGGGTTAGTGGTAGGATTAGGGTTAGGGGTAGGGTTAGGGCTAGGGTTAGTTTAGGGGTAGGGGTAGGGGTAGGGTTAGGGTTAGGGTTAGGTTTAGGGTTAGGGTTAGGGTTAGGGGTAGGGTTAGCGCTAGGGTTAGGGTTAGGTTAGGGGTAGGGGTAGGGTTAGGGTTAGGGTTAGGTTAGGGGTAGGCGAAGGGGTATGGTTAGGGTTAGGGTTAGCGTTAGGGGTATGGTTAGGGTTAGGGTTACGGTTATGGTTAAGTGTATGGTTGGAGTTGTGGTTGGGTTTAAGGGTAGGGGTAGCGTTAGGGGTATGGTAGGGTTAGGCATAGTGTTAGGGTTAGGGTTAGGGTCAGGGGTAGGGTTAGGGTTAGGGTTAGGGTTAGAGTTAGGGTTATGGTTAGAGGTAGGGTTAGGGTTAGATTTTGGGTTATGGTTAGGGGTATGGTTAGAGTTATTGTTAGGGTTAGCTTTAGGGGTAGGGTTAGGGTTATGGTTAGGGTTAGGGATTGGGGTAGGGGTAGGGGTAGGGCTAGAGTTAGGCTTAGGTTTAGGGGTAGGGTTAGGGTTAGGGGTAGGGTTAGCGTTAGGGGTAGGGTTATGGTTAGGGTTAGTGGTAGGGGTAAGGTTAGGGGTAGGGTGAGGGTTAGGGTTAGTGTTCGGGTTAGGCTTAGGGGTAGGGGTACATTTAGGGTTAGGGATAGGGTTAGGGTTAGGGTTCAGGTTCGGGTTAGGGGTAGGGTTAGGGTTAGGGTTAGGGTTAGAGTGAGTGGTAGGGATAGGGTTAAGGGTTGGGGTAGTGTTAGGTTTAGAGTTAGGTTAGGGGTAGGGGTAGGGGCATCGTTACGGTTAGGGTTTTAGGGTTCTGGTTAGGGTTAGGGATAGGGTTAGGGGTAAGGGTAGGCTTAGGTTTAGGGGTAGGGTTACGGTTAAGGGTAGGGTTAGGGTTAGGGTTAGGATTAGCGTTAGGGGTATGGTTAGGGTTAGGGGTAGAGTTAGGGTTAGGGTTAAGGGTAGGTTTAGGGTTAGGGTTAGGGTTAGGGCTAGGGTTAGGGTTAGGGCTAGGGTTAGGGTTAGGGTTAGGGGTAAGGTTAGGGTTAGGGTTAGTGGTAGGGGTAAGGTTAGGGTAGGGTGAGGGTTAGGGTTAGTGTTCGGGTTAGGAGTAGGGGTAGGGGTACAATTAGGGTTGGGGATAGGGTTAGGGTTAGGGTTAGCGTTAGGGGTAGGTTTACGTTTAGTGTTAGGGTTAGCTTTAGGGATAGGATTAGGGTTATGGTTAGGGTTTGGGATTGGGGTAGGGGTAGGTGTAGGGCTAGAGTTAGGGTTAGGGGTAGGGTTAGGGGTAGGGTTAGGTTTAGGTTTAGGGGTAGGGTTAGCGTTAGAGGTAGGGTTATGGTTAGAGTTAGTGGTAGGGGTAAGGTAGGGGTAGGGTGAGGGTTAGGGTTAGTGTTCGGGTTAGGGGTAGGGGTAGGGGTAGAGTTAGGGTTAGGGATAGGGTTAGGGATAGGGTTAGGGTTAGGGTTCAGGTTCGGGTTAGGGGTAGGGTTAGGGTTAGGGTTAGAGTGAGTGGTAGGGATAGGGTTAAGTGTTGAGTTACGGTTATGGTTAGGGTTAGGTTAGGGGTAGGGGTAGGGGTATGGTTAGGGTTAGGGTTTTAGAGTTCAGATTAGGGTTAGGGATAGGGTTAGGGGTAAGGGTAGGGTTAGGGTTAGGGTTATGGTTAGGGGTATGGTTAAAGTTAGGGGTAGAGTTAGGGTTAGGGTTAGAGGTAGTGGTAGGCGTAGGGTGTGGATTAGGGTTAGCGGTAGGGTTAGGGGTAGGGGTAGGGTTAGGGGTAGGGTTAGGGTTAGGTGTTGGGTTAGGGGTAGGGTTCGGGGTAGGGTTAGGCTTAAGGGTAGGGTTAGGTACTGGGTTAGGGTTAGGGTTAGGGTTAGCGTTAGGGGTAGGTTTAGGGTTAGGGTTAGGGTTAGCTTTATGGGTAGGGTTAGGGTTAGGGTTAGGGTAAGGGTCAGGGTTAGGGTTAGGATTTGGGTTAGGGTTAGGGTAGGGTTAGGGTTAGGGTTAGGGTTACGGTTAGGCATAGGGTTAGGTTTAGGGTTAGGGTTAGCATTAGGGGGAGGGTTCGGATTAGGGTTAGGGTCAGGTGTAGGGTTAGGGTTAGGGTTAGGGTTACGGTTAGAGGTAGGGTTAGGGTTAGATTTAGGGTTACGGTTAGGGGTATGGTTAGGGTTAGGGTAAGGGGTAAGTGTAGGGGTAGGGTTAGGGTTAGGGTAAGTGGTAGGGGTAGGGTTAGGTGTAGGTGTAGGGGTAGCGTTAGTGGTATGGTTAGGGTTAGTGGTAGAGTTAGGGTTCGGGTTAGAGGTAGGGGTAGGCGTAGGGTGTGGATTAGGGTTAGCGGTAGGGTTAGGGTTAGGATTAGGGGTAGGGGTAGGGTTAGGGTTAGGTGTTGGGTTAGGGGTAGGGTTAGGGGTAGGGTTAGGGTTAGGGTTAGGCTTAATGGTAGGGTTAGGTACAGGGTTAGGGTTAGTGTTAGGGTTAGCATTAGGGGTAGGTTTGGGGTTAGGGTTAGCTTTAGGGGTAGGGTTAGGGTTAGGGGTAGGGGTAGGGTCAGAGTTAGGATTAGGATTAGGGTTAAGGTTAGGGTTAGGGTAGGGTTAGGGTTAGGGTTACGGTTAGGCGTAGGGTTAGGTTTAGGTTTAGGGTTAGCATTAGTGGGAGGGTTATGATTAGCGTTAGGGTTAGTGTTAGGGGTAGGTTTAGGCTTAGGGTCAGGGTTAGGTTTAGGGGTGGGGTTAGGGGGAGGGTTGGGCTTAGTGGTACGGTTAGGGTTAGGGTGAGGGTGAGGGTGAGGGTTAGGTGTAGGGTTAGGTTTAGGGTTAGGGTGAGTGTTAGTGGTAAGGGTAGGGTTAGGGATAGGGTTAGGGTTAGGTTTAGGGTTAGGGGTAGGGTTAGGGTTAGGGTTAGGGGTAGGGTTAGGGCTAGGTTTAGTGGTAGGGTTAGGGTTAGGGGTAGGGGTAGGGTTAGGGCTAGGGTTAGGGTTAGGTTAGGGGTAGGGGTAGGGTTAGGGTTAGGGTTAGGTTAGGGGTAGGGAAAGGGGTAGGGGTAGGGTTAGGGTTTTAGGGTTAGGGTTAGGGGTAGGGGTAGGGTTAGCCTTAGGTTTAGGGTTAGGGTTACGGTTAGGGGTAGGGTTAGGGTTAGGGTTAGCGTTAGGGGTATGGTAAGGGTTAGGGTTAGGGTTATGGTTAAGTGTATGGTTGGGGTTATGGTTGGGTTTAAGGTTAGGGGTAGGGTTAGGGGTATGGTAGGGTTAGGCGTAGAGTTAGGGTTAGGGTTAGGGTCAGGGGTAGGGTTGGGGTTAGGGTTAGGGTTACGGTTAGAGGTAGGGTTAGGGTTAGATTTAGGGTTATGGTTAGGTGTATGGTTAGGGTTATTTTTAGGGTTAGCTTTAGGCGTAGGGTTAGGGTTATGGTTAGGGTTAGGGATTGGGGTAGGGGTAGGGGTAGGGCTAGAGTTAGGCTTAGGGGTAGGGTTAGGGGTAGGGTTAGGGGTAGGGTTAGCATTAGGGGTAGGGTTATGGTTAGGGTTAGTGGTAGGGGTAAGGTTATGGGTAGGGTGAGTGTTAGGGTTAGTGTTCGGGTTAGGGTTAGGGGTAGGGTTACGGTTAGGTGTAGGGTTAGGGATAGGATTAGGGGTAGGGTTAGGGTTAGGGGTAGGGTTAGGCGTAGGGTTAAGTTTAGGGTTAGGATTAGGTTTCGCGTTAGGAGGAGGGTTAGGGTTAGGGTTAGGGTTAGGGTTAGGGTTACTGTTAGGGGTAGCGTTAAGGTTTGGGTTAGGGTTAGGGGTAGTGTTAGGAGTAGGACTAATGTTAGGGGTAGGGTTAGGGTTAGTGGTGAGGTAGGGTTAGGGTTAGGGGTAAGGGTAGGGGAAGTGGTAGGGTTAAGGTTAGGTTTAGGATTAGGGTTAGGGTTAGGGTTAGGGTTAGGGTAGGGGTAGGGTTAGGGTTAGGGTTACGATTAGAGGTAGGGTTAGGGTTAGTCTTAGGGTTAGGGTTAGTGGTAGGGGTAGGGTTAGGGGTAGGGTT
>JANJXV010000033.1:2417500-2460000 GCA_024803745.1 Megascapheus bottae
TTAGGGTTAGTGGTAGAAGTAGGGGTAGGGTTACAGATAGGGCTAGGGTTCGGGTTAGGGGTAGGGGTAGGGGTACAGTTAGGGTTAGGGTTAGGGTTAGGGTTAGGAGTAGGGTTAGGGTGTGGGCTAGGGTTAGTGGTAGTTGTAGGGTTAGGGGAAGGGTTAGGGTTAGGGTTAGGTTTAGGGATTGGGTTAGGGGTAGGGGTAGGGTTAGGGTTAGGGCTAGTGTTAGGTTAGGGGTAGGGGTAGGGGTAGGGTTAGGGTTAGGGTTTAAGGGTTAGGGTTACGGTTATGGTTAGGGTTAGGGGTAGGGGCAGGGGTAGGGTTAGGTTTAGGGGTAGGGTTAGTGTTAGCATTAGGGGTAGGGTTAGGGTTAGTGTTATGCCTAGGGTTAGTGGTAGAGGTAGGGTAAGGGGTAGGTTTAGGGTTATGGTTAGGGTTAGGTTTAGGGTTAGGGGAAGGGTTAGTGTTAGGGTTAGGGTTAGGGGTAGGGGTAGGATTAGGGTTAGCCTTACGGTTAGCGTTAGTGGTAGGTTCAGGGTTAGGGTTAGCGTTAGAGGTAGGGTTAGGGTTATGGTTAGTGTTAGGGGTGGGGTTAGGTTTAGGATGAGGTTTAGGATTAGGGTTAGGGTAGGGTTAGGGTTAGGTTTAGGGTTACGGTTATGGTTATGGTTAGGGTTAGGGTTAAATTTAGGGGTAGGTTTAGGGTTAGGATTAGGGTTACGGTTACGATTAGGGGTAGGGGTAGGGGTAGGGTTAGGTTTAGGTTTAGGATTAGGGTTAGGGTTCGTGGTAGAGTTAGGGTTAGGGGTAGGGTTAGGGTTAGGATTAGCCTTAGGTGTAGCGGTAGGGTTAGGGTTAGGGTTTTAGGGTTAGGTGTATGGTTAGGGTTATTGTTCGGGTTAGTGTTAGGGTTAGGGTTAGTGGTTAGGGTTAGGGTTAGGGTTAGTGGTAGAGTTAGGGTTAGGGGTAGAGTTAGGGTTAGGATTAGGGTTAGGTGTAACAGTAGGGTTAGGGTTAGGGTTTTAGGGTTAGGTGTAGGGTTAGGGTTAGGGTTCGGGTTAGGGTTAGGGTTAGAGTTATTGGTAGGGTTAGGGTTAGGGGTAGGGTTAGGGTTAAGATTAGGGTTAGGTGTAGCGGTAGTGTTAGGGTTAGGGTTTTAGGGTTAGGGTTAGGGTTAGGTTTAGGGTTAGGGTTAGGGTTAGGGTTAGTGGTAGGGTTAGGGTTAGGGGTAGGGTTAGGGTTAGGATTAGGGTTAGGTGTAGTGGTAGGGTTAGGGTTAGGGTTTTATGGTTAGGGTTAGGGTTAGGGATAGGGGTAGGCGTAGTTTTAGGGGTAGTGTTAGGATTAGGATTAGGGTTAGGGGTAGGTTTATGGTTAGAGTTAGGGTTCGGGTTAGGGGTACGGTAGGGGTACAGTTACGGTTAGGGTTAGGGCTAGGAGTAGTGGTAGGGGTAGGGTTAGGGGTAGGGTTAGGGTTAGGGTTAGGGTTTTAGGGTTAGGGTAGGGTTAGGGTTAGGGTTACGGTTACGGTTAGGGGTAGGGTTAAGGTTAGGGTTATTGGTAGGGGTAGGGTTAGGTGTAGGGTGAAGGCTAGCTTTAGGGTTAGGGTTAGTTGTAGGGTTAGGGGTAGGGGTAGGGTTAGGATTAGGGTTAGGGTTAGGGGTTAGGGTTAAGTTTAGGTGTACTGTTAGGGGTAGGGTTAGGAGTAGGGTTTATGTTAGAGGTAGGGTTAGTGTTAGGGTTAGTGGTGGGGTAGGGTTGGGCTAGGGGTAGGGGTAGGGTTAGGGTAAGGGTTTTACTGTTAGGGTTAGGTGTTGGGGTAGGGGTAGGGTTAGGCTTAGGTTTAGGGTTAGGATTACGGTTAGGGGTAGTGTTAGGGTTAGGGTTAGGGTTAGAGTTAGGGGTATGGTTAGGGTTAGGGTTAGGGTTATTGTTAAGGGTAGGGTTAGGGTTATGTGTGGGTTTAAGGGTAGGTGTAGGGTTAGGGGTATGATAGGGTTAGGCGTAGATTTAGGGTTAGGGTTAGTGTCAAGGGTAGGGTTAGGGTTAGGTTTAGGGTTAGGGTTACGGGTAGAGGTAGGGTTAGGGTTAGATTTCGGGTTAAGGTTAGGGGTATGGTTAGGGTTTGGGTTTGGGTTTAGGGGTTGGGGTAGGGGTAGGGTTAGGGTTAGGGTTAGTGGTAGGGATAGGCTTAGGGGTAGGGGTAGGGGTACAGTTAGGGTTAGGGTTAAGGTTAGGGTTAGGAGTAGGGTTTGGTTTAAGGTTAAGTTAGTGGTAGGGGTAAGGTTAGGTTTAGGGTTAGGGGTAGGGTTAGCGTTAGGGGTAGGGTTATGGTTAGGGTTAGTGGTAGGGTAAGTTTATGGGTAGGGTGAGGGTTAGGGTTAGTGTTCGTGTTAGGGGTAGGGATAAGGGTACAGTTAGGGTTAGGGATAGGGTAAGGGTTAGGGTTCAGGTTCGGGTTAGGGGTAGCGTTAGGGTTAGGGTTAGGGTTAGAGTGAGTGGTAGGGATAGGGTTAAGGGTTGGGTTAGGGTTAGGGTTAGGGTTAGGTTAGGGGTAGGGGTAGGGGTATGGTTACGGTTCGGGTTTCAGGGTTAGGGTTAGGGTTAGGGATAAGGTTAGGGGTAAATGTAGGGTTAGGGTTAGGGGTAGGGATACGGTTAAGGGTAGGGTTAGGGTTAGGGTTAGGGTTAGCGTTAGGGGTATGGTTAGGGTTAGGAATAGAGTTAGGGTTAGGGTTAGACGTAGGGGTAGGCGTAGGGTGTGGATTAGGGTTAGCTGTAGGGTTAGGGCTAGGGTTAGGGTTAGGGGTAGGGGTAGGGTTAGGGTTAGTGGAAGGGTTAGGGTTAGGGTTAGGGGTAGGGTTAGGGCTAGGGTTAGGGTTAGGTTAGGGTTAGGGGTAGGGTTAGGGTTAGGGTTAGGGTTAGGATTAGCCTTAGGTGTAGCGGTAGGGTTAGGGTTAGGGTTTTAGGGTTAGGTGTAGGGTTAGGGTTAGGGTTCGGGTTAGTGTTAGGGTTAGGGTTAGTGGTTAGGGTTAGGGTTAGGGTTAGTGGTAGAGTTAGGGTTAGGGGTAGGGTTAGGGTTAGGATTAGGGTTAGGTGTAGCAGTAGGGTTAGGGTTAGGGTTTTAGGGTTAGGTGTAGGGTTAGGGTTAGGTTTCGGGTTAGGGTTAGGGTTAGTTAGTGGTAGGGTTAGGGTTAGGGGTAGGGTTAGGGTTAGGATTAGGGTTAGGTGTAGCGGTAGGGTTAGGGTTAGGGTTTTAGGGTTAGGGTTAGGGTTAGGGGTAGGGTTAGGTTTAGGGTTAGGGTTAGTGTTAGGGTTAGTGGTAGGGTTAGGGTTAGGGTTAGGGTTAGGATTAGGGTTAGGTGTAGCGGCAGGGTTAGGGTTAGGGTTTTAGGGTTAGGGTTAGGGTTAGGGTTAGGCGTAGGGGTAGGGTTAGGGTTAGGGGTAGGGTTAGGGTTAGGATTAGGGTTAGGTGTAGTGGTAGGGTTAGGGTTAGGGTTTTAGCGTTAGGGTTAGGGTTAGGGATAGGGGTAGGGGTAGTTTTAGGGGTAGTGTTAGGATTAAGATTAGGGTTAGGGGTAGGTTTATGGTTAGGGTTAGGGTTCGGGTTAGGGGTAGGGGTAGGGGTACAGTTACGGTTAGGGTTAGGGCTAGGAGTAGTGGTAGGGGTAGGGTTAGGGGTAGGGTTAGGGTTAGGGTTAGGGTTTTAGGGTTAGGGTAGGGTTAGGGTTAGGGTTAGGGTTAGGGTTACGGTTAGGGGTAGGGTTAAGGTTAGGGTTATTGGTAGGGGTAGGTTTAGGGGTAGGGTGAAGGCTAGCTTTAGGGTTAGGGTTAGGGTTAGTTGTAGGGTTAGGGGTAGGGGTAGGGGTAGGGTTAGGATTAGGGTTAGGGTTAGGGGTTAGGGTTAAGTTTAGGTGTACTTTTAGGGGTAGGGTTAGGAGTAGGGTTTATGTTAGAGGTAGGGTTAGTGTTAGGGTTAGTATTGGGGTAGGGTTGGGCTAGGGGTAGGGGTAGGGTTAGGGTTAGGGATTTACTGTTAGGGTTAGGTGTTCGGGTAGGGGTAGGGTTAGTCTTAGGTTTAGGGTTAAGATTACGGTTAGGGGTAGGGTTAGGGTTAGGGTTAGGGTTAGCATTAGGGTTATGGTTAGGGTTAGGTTTATTGTTAAGGGTAGGGTTAGGGTTATGGGTGGGTTTAAGGGTAGGTGTAGGGTTAGGGGTATGATAGGGTTAGGCGTAGAGTTAGGGTTAGGGTTAGTGTCAGGGGTAGGGTTAGGGTTAGGTTTAGGGTTAGGGTTACGGGTAGAGGTAGGGTTAGGGTTAGATTTAGGGTTACGGTTAGGGGTATGGTTAGGGTTTGGGTTTGGGTTTAGGGGTTGGGGTAGGGGTAGGGTTAGGGCTAGGGTTAGTGATAGGGATAGGGTTAGGGGTAGGGGTAGGGGTACAGTTAGGGTTAGGGTTAAGGCTAGGGTTAGGAGTAGGGTTAGGTTTAAGGTTAAGTTAGTGGTAGGGGTAGGGTTAGGTTTAGGGTTAGGGGTAGGGTTAGCGTTAGGGGTAGGGTTATGGTTAGGGTTAGTGGTAGGGTAAGTTTATGGGTAGGGTGAGGGTTAGGGTTAGTGTTCGTGTTAGGGGTAGGTATAGGGGTACAGTTAGGGTTAGGGATAGGGTTAGGGTTAGGGTTCAGGTTCGGGTTAGGGGTAGCGTTAGGGTTAGGGTTAGGGTTAGAGTGAGTGGTAGGGATAGGGTTAAGGGTTGGGTTAGGGTTAGGGTTAGGGTTAGGTTAGGGGTAGGGGTAGGGATATGGTTACGGTTAGGGTGTCAGGGTTAGGGTTAGGGTGTCAGGGTTAGGGTTAGGGTTAGGGATAAAGTTAGGGGTAAGTGTATGGTTAGGGTTAGGGGTAGGGTTACGGTTAAGGGTAGGGTTAGGGTTAGGATTAGGGTTAGGGTTAGGTTTAGGGTTAGGGGTAGGGTTAGCGTTAGGGGTAGGGTTATGGTTAGGGTTAGTGGTAGGGGTAAGGTTAGGGGTAGGGTGAGGGTTAGGGTTAGTGTTCGGGTTAGGGGTAGGGGTAGGGGTACAGTTAGGGTTAGGGATAGGGTTAGGGTTAGGGTTAGCGTTAGGGGTAGGGTTAGCCTTAGGTTTATGGTTAGGGTTACGGTTAGGTGTAGGGTTAGGGTTAGGGTTAGCGTTAGGGGTATCGTTAGGATTAGGGTTAGTGGTAGGGGTAGGGGTAGCGTTTGGGTTAGGGTTAGTGGTAGGGGTAGGGGTAGGGTTACGGATAGGGTTAGGGTTCGGGTTAGGGGTAGGGGTAGGGGTACAGTTAGGGTTAGGGTTAGGGTTAGGGTTAGCAGTAGGGTTAGGGTTAGGGCTAGGGTTAGTGGTAGGTGTAGGGTTAGGGGAAGGGTTAGGGTTAGGGTTAGGGTTAGGGTAAGGGATTGGGTTAGGGGTAGGGGTAGGGTTAGGTTTAGGGCTAGGGTTAGGTTAGGGGTAGGGGTAGGCGTAGGGTTAGGGTTAGGGTTTATGGGTTAGGGTTACGGTTATGGTTAGGGTTAGGGGTAGGGGCAGGGGTAGGGTTAGGTTTAGGGGTAGGGTTAGGGTTACCATTAGGGGTCGGGTTAGGGTTAGTGTTAGGCTTTGGGTTAGTGGTAGAGGTAGGGTAAGGGGTAGGTTTAGGGTTATGGTTAGGGTTAGGTTTAGGGTTAGGTGAAGGGTTAGTGTTAGGGTTAGGGTTAGGGGTAGGGGTAGGGGTAGGATTAGGGTTAGCCTTACGGTTAGCATTAGGGGTAGGTTTAGGGTTAGGGTTAGGGTTAGCGTTAGGGGTAGGGTTAGGGTTATGGTTAGTGTTAGGGGTGGGGTTAGGTTTAGGATGAGGTTTAGGGTTAGGGTTAGGGTAGGGTTAGGGTTAGGTTTAGGGTTACGGTTACGGTTAGGGTTAGGTTTAGGGTTAAAATTAGGGGTAGGTTTGGGGTAGGGTTAGGGTTATGGTTACGGTTAGGGGTAGGGGTAGGGGTAGGGTTAGGGTTAGGATTAGGGTTAGGGATAGGGTTAGGGTAGGGTTAGGGTTAGGGTTAGGGTTAGGAGTAGGGGTAGGGTTAGGGTAGGTTTAGGGTTAGGGTTAGTGGTAGGGGTTGGGTTAGGAGTAGGTTTAGGTTATGGTTAGGGTTCGGGTTAGGGGTAGGGGTAGGGGTACAGTTAGGGTTAGGGTTAGGATTAGGGTTAGGGTTAGGGTTAGGGGTAGGGTTAGGTTTAGGGTTAGGGTTAGGGTTAGGGTTAGTGGTAGAGTTAGGGTTAGGGGTAGGGTTAGGGTTAGGATTAGGTTTAGGTGTAGCGGTAGGGTTAGGGTTAGGGTTTTAGGGTTAGGTGTAGGGTTAGGGTTAGGGTTCGGGTTATGGTTAGGGTTAGGGTTAGTGGTGAGGGTTAGGGTTAGGGTTAGTGGTAGAGTTAGGGGTAGGGGTAGGGTTAGGGTTAGGATTAGGTTTAGGTGTAGCGGTAGAGTTAGGGTTAGGGTTTTAGGGTTAGGTGCAGGGTTAGGGTTAGGGTTCGGGTTAGGGTTAGGGTTAGAGTTAGTTGTAGGGTTAGGGTTAGGGGTAGGGTTAGGGTTAGGATTAGTTTTAGGTGTAGCGGTAGGGTTAGGGTTAGGGTTTTAGGGTTAGGGTTAGGGTAAGGGGTAGGGTTAGGGTTAGGGTTAGGGTTAGGGTTAGTGGTAGGGTTAGGGTTAGGGGTAAGGTTAGGGTTAGGATTAAAGTTAGGCGTAGCGGTAGGGTTAGGGTTAGGGTTTTAGGGATAGGGTTAGGGTTAGGGTTAGGGTTAGGGTTAGTGGTAGGGTTAGGGTTAGGGGTAGGGTTAGGGTTAGGATTAGGGTTAGGTGTAGCGGTAGGGATAGGGTTAGGGTTTTAGGGTTAGGGTTAGGGTTAGGAATAGGGGTAGGGGTAGTTTTAGGGGTAGGGTTAGGGTTAGGATTAGGGTTAGGGTTAGGGTTAGGGTTAGGGGTAGGGTTAGGGTTAGGGTTAGGAGTAGGGTTAGGGTTAAGGTTAAGGTTAGTGGTAGGGGTAGGGTTAGGTATAGGGTTAGGGTTAGGGTTAGGGATTGGGGTAGGGGTAGGGGTAGGGCTAGAGTTAGGGTTAGGGATAGGTGTAGGGTTAGGGTTAGGGTTAGGATTAGGGTTAGGGTTAGGTTTAGGTTTAGGGGTAGGGTTAGCGATAGGGGTAGGGTTATGGTTATGGTTATGGTTAGTGGTAGGGGTAAGGTTAGGGGTAGGGTGAGGGTTAGGGTTAGTGTTCGGGTTAGGGTAGGGGTAGGGGTACAGTTAGGGTTAGGGATAGGGTTAGGGTTAGGGTTAGGGTTAGCGTTAGGGGTAGGTTTAGGGTTAGGGTTAGGGTTAGCTTTAGGGGTAGGGTTAGGGTTAGGGTTTGGATTAGGGTTAGGGGTAGGTTTAGTGTTCGGGTTAGGGTAGGGTTAGGGTTAGGCTTAGGGTTAGTGGTAGGGGTAGGGTTAGGGATAGAGTTAGGGTTAGGGTTAGGGTTAGGTTCGGGGTAGGGGTAGGGTTAGGGTTAGGGTTAGGGTTAGGTTAGGGGTAGAATTAGGGGTAGGGGTAGGGTTAGGGTTTTAGGGTTAAGGTTAGGGGTAGGGGAGGCTTAGGCTTACGTTTAGGGTTAGAGTTACGGTTAGGGTTAGGGTTAGGGTTAGGGTTCGGGTTAGGGTTAGGGGTATGGTTAGCGTTAGGGTTAGGGGTAGGGGTAGGGATAGGGGTAGGGTTAGTGTTAGAGTTAGTGGTAGGCATAGGTTAAGGGGTAGGGTCAGGTTAGGGTTAGGGTTCGGGTTAGGGGTAGGGGTAGGGGTACAGTTAGGGTTAGGGTTAGGGTTAGGGTTAGGGCTACGGTTAGTGGTAGTTGTAGGGGTAGGTTTAGTGGTAGGGTTAGGGTTAGCGTTATGGTTGGGTTAGGGATTGGGGTAGGGATAGGAGTAGGGCCAGAGTTAGGGTTAGTGTTAGGGGTAGGGTTAGGGTTAGGTGTAGGGTTAGGGTTAGGGTTAGGGGTAGAGGTAGGTTTAGTGGTAGGGTTAGGTTTAGGGGTAGGGGTAGGGTTAGGGTTAGGCTAGGGTTAGGTTAGGGGTAGGGGTAGGGGTAGGGTTAGTGTTAGGCTTTAAGGGGTAGGGGTAGGGGTAGGGGTAGGGGTAGGGTTATGTTTAGGGTTAGGGTTAGCGTTATGGATAGGGTTTGGGTTAGGGTTAGGCTTAGGGTTAGTGGTAGGGGTAGGGTAAGTGGTAGGGTTAGGGTTATGGTTAGGGTTCGGGTTAGGGTTAGGGGTAGGGGTACAGTTAGGGTTAGGGTTAGGGTTAGGGTTAGAGTTAGCGTTAGGGGTAGGGTTAGGGATAGGGTTAGGGTCACCGTTAAGGTTAGGGTTAGGATTAGGTTTAGGGTTAGGAGTAGGGTTAGGGTTAGGGTTAGGGTTAGGGTTACGGTTAGCGTTAGGGGTAGGTTTAGGGTTAGGGTTAGGGTTAGCGTTAGGGGTAGGGTTAGTTTTACGGTTAGGGTTAGGGGTAGGGTTAGGGTTAGGATGAGGTTTAGGGTTAGGGTTAATGTTAGGGTAGGGTTAGGGTTAGGGTTTTAGGGTTAGGGTTAGGGTTAGGGTTAGGTTTAGGAGTAGGGTTAGGGTTAGGGCTAGGGTTAGTGGTAGGTGTAGGGTTAGGGGTAGGGTTAGGGGTTGGGTTAGGGTTAGGGATTGGGTTAGGGGTAGGGGTAGGGTTAGTGTTAGGGCTAGGGTTAGGTTAGGGGTAGGGGTAAGGTTAGGGTTAGGGTTTAAGAGTTAGGGTTTCGGTTATGGTTAGGGTTTGGGGTAGGGGCAGGGGTAGGGTTAGGTTAAGGGGTGCGGTTAGGGTTAGCGTTAGGGGTAGGGTTAGGGTTAGTGTTAGGCTTAGGGTTAGTGGTAGCGGTAGGGTAAGGGGTAGGTTTAGGGTTATGGTTAGGGTTCGGGTTAGGCTTAGGGGTAGGGGTACAGTTAGGGTTAGGGTTTGGGGTGGGGTTAGAGTTAGCTTTAGGGGTAGGGTTAGGGTCACCCTTAAGATTAGCGTTAGGATTAGGGTTAGGGTTAGGGGTAGGGTTAGGTTTAGGGTTAGGGGAAGGGTTAGTGTTAGGGTTAGGGTTAGGGGTAGGGGTAGGGTTAGGATTAGGGTTACCCTTACGGTTAGCGTTAGGGGTACTTTTAGGGTTAGGGTTAGGGTTAGCGTTAGGGGTAGTTTTAGGGTTACGGTTAGTGTTAGGGGTGGGGTTAGGGTTAGGATGAGGTTTAGGGTTAGGGTTAGGGTAGGATTAGGGTTAGGTTTAGGATTACAGTTAGTGGTAGGGGTAGGGTTAGGAGTAGGTTTAGGTTATGGTTAGGGTTCGGGTTAGGGGTAGGGGTAGGGGTACAGTTAGGGTTAGGGTTAGGATTAGGGTTAGGGTTAGGGTTAGGGTTAGGGGTAGGGTTAGGTTTAGGGTTAGGGTTAGGGTTAGTGGTAGGGTTAGTGTTAGGGGTAGGGTTAGGGTTAGGATTAGGGTTAGGTGTAGCGGTAGGGTTAGGGTTAGGGTTTTAGGGTTAGGGTTAGGGTTAGGGTTAGGGTTCGGGTTAGGGTTAGGGTTAGGGTTATTGGTAGGGTAGGGTTAGGGGTAGGGTTAGGGTTAGGATTAGGGTTAGGGGTAAGTTTAGGGTTAGGGTTAGGGTTCGGGTTAGGGGTAGTGGTAGGGTAGGGTACAGTTACGGTTAGGGTTAGGGCTAGGGTTAGTGGTAGGGGTAGGATTAGGGGTAGGGTTAGGGTTAGGGTTAGGGTTAGGGTTTTATGGTTAGGGTTAGGGTTAGGGTTAGGGTTAGGGTTAGGGTAGGTTTAGGGTTAGGTTTAGGTTTAGGGTTACGGTTAGGGGTAGGTTTAGGGTTATGGTTAGTGGTAGGGGTACGGTTAGGGGTAGGGTGAAGGCTAGCTTTAGGGTTAGGGTTAGGGTTAGTTGTAGGTTTAGGGGTAGGGGTAGGGGTAGGGTTAGGGTTAGGGTTAGGGGTTAGGGTTAAGTTAGGTGTACTGTTAGGTGTAGGGTTAGGAGTAGGGTTTATGTTAGGGGTAGGGTTACTGTTAGGGTTAGTGGTGGGGTAGGGTTAGGGTGAGGGGTAGGGGTAGGGGTAGGGGTATGGGTAGGAGTAGGGGTAGGGTTAGGGTTAGGGTTAGAGTTAGGGTTATGGTAGGGTTACAGTTAGGGTTAGGGTTCCAGTTAGTGGTAGGGTTAGGGTTAGGGTTAGGGTTAGGGTTAGCGTTAGTGATAGGGGTAGGGTTAGGATTTGGGTTAGAGTTAGGGTTAGGTTTCGAGTTAGGAGTAGGGGTAGGGGTACAGTTAGGGTTATGGTTAGGATTAGGGTTAGGGTTAGGGTTAGGGTTAGGGGTAGGGTTAGGGTTAGGGTTAGGGGTAGGGTTAGGGGTAGGGGTAGGGTTTGGGTTAGGGTTAGGGTAGGGGTAGGGGTAGGTTTAGGGTGAGGGTTAGTGGTAGGGGTAGGGTTAGGTATAGGGTTAGGGTTAGGTTTAGGGTTAGGGTTAGGGGAAGGGTTAGGGTTAGGTTTAGGGGTACAGTTATGGCTAGGGTTAGTGGTAGGGTTAGCGGTAGGGGTAGGGTTAGGGCTAGGGTTAGGGTAGGTTAGGGTTAGGCGTAGGGTTAGGGTTAGGGTTAGGTTTAGGTTAGGGGTAGGGGTAGGGTTAGGGTGAGGGTTTTAGGGTTAGGATTAGGGTTAGGGTTAGGTTTAGGGCTTGGGTTAGGGTTAGGTTAGGGTTAGGGGTAGGTTTAGGGATAGGGTTAGGTTTAGGTTATGGGTAGGGTTAGGGTTAGGGTTAGGGTTAGGGGTAGGGGTAGGAGTAGGGGTACAGTTAGCGTTAGGGTTAGGGTTAGGGTTAGGGTTAGGGTTAGGTTAGGGGTAGGGTTAGGGTTAGGGTTAGGGTTAGGGTTAGGTTAGGGTTAGGGTTAGGGTTAGGGTTATTGTTAGGGTTAGTGGTAGGGGTAAGGTTATGGGTAGGGTGAGGGTTAGGGTTAGTGTTCGGGTTAGGGGTAGGAGTAGGGGTACAGTTAGGGTTAGGGATAGGGTTAGGGTTCAGGTTCGGCTTAGAGGTAGTGTTAGGGTTAGGGTTAGGGTTAGAGTGAGTGGTAGTGATAGGGTTAAGGGTTGGGTTAGGGTTAGGGTTAGGGTTAGGGTTAGGTTAGGGGTAGGGGTAGGGGTATGGTTATGGTTAGGGTTTTAGGGTTAGGGTTAGGGTTAGGGATAGGGTTAGGTGTAAGGGTAGGGTTTGGGTTAGGGGTAGGGTTACGTTTAAGGGTAGGGTTAGGGTTAGGTTTAGGGTTAGCGTTAGGGTTATGGTTAGGGTTAGGGGTAGAGTTAGGGTTAGGGTTAGAAGTAGGGGTAGGCGTAGGGTGTGGATTAGGGTTCGCGGTAGGGTTAGGGTTGGGTTAGGGGTAGGGGTAGGGGTAGGGGTAGGGTTAGGGTTAGTGGAAGGGTTAGGGTTAGGGTTAGGGTTAGGGGTTAGGGTAGGGGTAGGGTTAGGGTTAGGGTTAGTGGTAGGGGTAGGGTTAGGTGTAGTTGTAGGGGTAGGGGTTCAGTTAGGGTTAGGTTTAGGGTTAGGGTTAGGGTTAGGATTAGGAGTAGGGTTAGGGTTAAGGTTAAGGTTAGTGGTAGGGGTAGGGGTAGGGATAGGGTTAGGGTTAGGGTTAGGGTTAGGTATAGGGGTAGGGGTAGGGGTAGGGCTAGAGTTAGGGTTAGGGGTAGGGGTAGCGACAGGGGTAGGGTTAGGGTTAGGGTTAGGGTTATGGTTACGGTTAGAGGTAGGGTTAGGGTTATATTTAAGGTTATGTTTAGGGGTATGGTTAGGGTTAGGCTTAGGGTTAGGGGTAAGGGTAGGGGTCGGAGTTCAGGGGTCTGGGGTTGGAGGTCTGGGGTCTGGTGTCAGGGTTCGGGTGTCTGGCGTCTGGGACTGGGATCTTGGGTCTGGGGTCCGTGGTCTGGGGTCTGGGGCCGGGTTCTTGAGTCTGGGGCCGTGGGTCGTTGGTCGGCTGTCTGCTGTCTGAGTGGGGTCAGGGGTCTGGGTTCTGTGTCTGGGGTCGGGGGTCTGGGGTCTGGGGTCTGTGGTAGGGGGTCTAGGGTCTGGGGTCTGGGGTCGGGGGTCTGGGGTCTGTGGTCGGGCGTCTGGGGTTTGGGGTCAGGAGTTTGGGGTCTGGTGTCGGGAGTCTGGGGCTGGAGGTCTGGGGTCTGGACCTGGGGCGGTGGTCTGTGGTCTGGGGTCTGGGTCTTGGGCCTGGGGTCTGGGGTCTTTGGTCTGGGGCTGGGGTCTGGGGTCGGGGGCTGGGGTCTGTATTCGTGGGTCTGGGGTAGGGGGTCTGGGGCTGGTGCCTGGGGTCTGGGGATTGGCCTGGGGTCTAGGGTCGGGGGTGTGGGGTCTGGGGTTGGGGGTGTGGGGTCTGGGGCCGGTTTCTGGGGTCTGGGGTCTCAGGTCTGGGGTTTGGGGCCTGGGTCTAGGGTTAGGGTCTGGGGTCTGGGGTCGGTAGTTGGGGGTCTGTGGCCAGGGGTTGGGGGTCTGGGGCCTGGGGTCGGGGGTCAGGCTGAGGTCTGTATTCGTGGGTCTGGCGTAGAGGGTCTGGGGCCGGTGCCTGGGGTCTGGGGATCGGCCTGGGGTCTGGGGTCTGGGGTGTGGGGTCTGGGGTCGGGTGTCTGGGGTCTGGGGTCGGGAGTCGGGGGTCTGTGGCCAGGGGTTGGGGGTCTGGGGCCTGGGGTCAGGGGTCAGGCTGGGGTCGGGGGTCTGGGGTCTCTGGGGTCTGGGGTCTCGGGTCGGTGGTCGGGGGTCTGGGGTTTGGGGTCTGAGTCTGGGTATGGGGTCAGGGGTCTGGGGTCTGGGGTCTGGCGCCGGAGTCTTGGGTTTGTGGTCGGGAGTTTGGGGTCTGGTTTCGGGAGTCTGGGGTTGGAGTCTGGGGTCTGGGTTTGCGGTTTTGGGGTCTCGGTTCGGGGGTCAGGGGTCTGGGTTTGGACTTCTGGTGTCTGGGTCTGGAGTCTGGGGTCTGGTGTTGGGGGTCTGGGGTTGGGGGTCTGCTGTGTGGGGCTGGGGTCTTGGGCCTGTGCCTGGGGACTGGGGTCTGGGGTCTGATATCTGGGTTGGGTCGGTGGTCTGTTGTCGGGGTCCTTCGTCCCCAGTCCCTCTTGAGGAGGGATGGGAAAAAGCACACCCAACCAGTCCAAGCTGCGAGAGGAGAGGGCCCACTGTCCTCCCGCACTCAGCCTTGCTTCCCCGGAGCAAGAACAGAGACGCCATGCAGCTTCATCAAGGCAGGAATCTCTCTAAAACTCCCCTCGTTATATTGGGTGTGGGAGCCTATCAGCACAACAGGTGAGCAGGATAAATAGATCCACTTGTTTACCCCTACTACAGGTCTCAGCAGAAAGTTGTTAGAATGGCATTACTCGGCCCCCAACAGTCTGTGGTCTCAGTCTGGGGTCAGGGGTCTGGTGATGGGGTTCTGGGGTCTAGGTGGGGTCGGGGGTCTGAGATCTGGATCTGGGGCCGGAGCCTGGGGTCTGGGGTCGGTGGTCTGGGGTCTGGGTCTGGGGTCGGTGGTCAGGGGTCTGGTGTCTGGGTTCGGGGGTCAGGTGACTGGGTCTGGGATCTGGGGTCTGGGTCTGGGGTCGGGGGTCGGGGGTCGAGGGTCTGTAGTCGGGGGTTGGGGTCTGGGGCCTGGGGTCGGGGGTCAGGCTGGGCTCGGAGGTCTGGGGTCTCTGGGGTCTGGGGTCGGTGGTCTGGGTTTTGGGGTCTGGGTCTGGGGTCTTGGGTTGGGGGTCTGGGTGAATTTGGGGGTCTGGGGTCTGAGGTCGGGGGTCAGGGGTCTGAGGTCGGGGGTGTGGGGTTGGGGGTCTGTGTCTGGCTTTGGGGTCTGTGGTCTGGGGTCGGGGTCTGTGGTCTGGGGCTGGGGTCTGGGCTATGGGGTCGGGGGTCCGGGATCTGGGGTCGGGGGCCTAGGGTAGGGAGTCTTGGGTCCAGGTTCTGCGGTCGAGGGTCTGGGATCTGGGGTCGGAGGTCTGGGGTCAGGGGTCTGGGCTCAGGGGTCTGAGGTCGGGGGTGTGGGGTCGGGGGTCTTTGTCTGGGTTTGGGGTCTGTGGTCTGGGGTCGGGGTCTGTGGTCTGGGGCTGGGGTCTGGGCTATGGGGTCGGGGGTCCGGGATCTGGGGTCTGGGGCCTGGGGTAGGGGGTCTTGTGTCCAGGTTCTGGGGTCGAGGGTCTGGGATCTGGGGTCAGAGGTCTGGGGTCAGGGGTCTGGG
Source organism: Megascapheus bottae (assembly GCA_024803745.1). Classification (NCBI taxonomy): domain Eukaryota; kingdom Metazoa; phylum Chordata; class Mammalia; order Rodentia; family Geomyidae; genus Megascapheus; species Megascapheus bottae. The sequence continues at coordinate 2,431,801 of JANJXV010000033.1, forward strand.
GTCTGGCGTCTGGGCCTGGGTTCTGGGGTCTGTGTCCTGGGTCTGGGGTCAGGAGTCTGGGGTCTGTGGTCGGGGGTCTGGGGTCAGAGAGCTGGGTTCTGGGGTCAGGGGTCTGGGGTCTGGGCGGGGACTGGGGTCTGGGGTTTGAGTCTGGGGTTTGGGTTCGGGTGTCTGGGGTCTGGCTTCAGATTCTGGGATCGGGGGTCTGGGTCTGGGGTCTGGGGCTGGGGTCTGGGGTCTGGGGTCGGGGTCTGGGGTCGGGGTCTGGGGTCCGGTGTCGGGGGTCTGGGGTCGGATGTCTGGGGTCGGAGGTCTGGGGTCTGTGTTCTGGTGTCAGGGGTCGGGGGTCGGGGATCGGGTGTCTGGGGTCTGGGGTTGGGGACTGGGGTCTTGGGTCTGGGGTCGGTGGTCTGGGGTCTGGGGTCTGGGGCCGGGTCCTGGAGTCTGGGGTCGTGGGTCGTTGGTCAGGTGTCTGGGTCGGGGGTCAGTGGTCGGGGGTCTGGGGTCTGAGTGGGGTCTGGGGTCGGGGGTCTGGGTATGTGGTCTGGGGTCTTGGTCTGGGGTCGGGGGTCTGGGGCCAGGGTCTGGGGTTTGGGGCCGGGGTCTGAGGTCTGGTGTCGGGAGCCTGGGGTCGGAGGTCTGGGGTTTGGATTTGTGGTTCTGGGTTGTGGGGTCTCGGGTCGGGTGTCTGGGGTCAAGATCTGGGGTCGGGCATCTGGGGTCTGGGCCTGGGTTCTGGGGTCTGGTGTCTGGGGTCGGAGGTCTGAGGTGTGGGGTCTGGGGTCGAGCGTCTGGGGCTGAGGTCTGAGGCCTGGGCCTGGGGACTAGGGTTGGGTTCAGGGGTCTGGGTCTGGGTTGGATAGGTGGTCTGGGGTCTCGGTCTGGGGTCTGGGGTCGGGGGACAGGGTTCTGGGATCTAGGTGTTGTCAGGGGTCTGGGGTCTGGATCTGGGGCCAGAGCCTGGGGTCTGGGGTGTTTGATCTGGGATCTGGGGTTGGGGGTCTGGATCTGGGTCCAGAGTCTGCGGTCTGGGGTCGGTGGTCTGTGGTCTGGGGTCTGGGTCTGGTGGTCTGGGTCTTGTGCCTGGTGTCAGGGGTCTTTGGTCTGGAGTCTGGGGCCCGGGTCTGGGGTCTGGGGTCTGAGGTCATGGGTCGGGGTCTGGGGTAGGGGGTCGGGGGTCAGGGGTCTGGGTCTGGGGTCGGAGTTCGAGGGTCGGGATCTGGGGTCTGGTATCTGTGTCTGGTGTCTGGGGTGGGGGTCTGGTGTCTGGGGTTGGGTGGGCTCTCCGGGCAGGTTGGGGTCTGGGGTCGGGGGTCTGGGGTCAGGGGTCTGGGGTCTGGGGATCGGCCTGGGGTCTGGAGTCGGGGGTGTGGGGTCTGCGGTCTGGGGCCGGTTTCTGGGGTCTGCTCCTGGGGTCTAGGGTAAGGGGTATGGGGTGGGGCATTGGGGTTCTGTGGTCGGGGGTCAGGGGTCTGGGCCTGGGGTTGTGGTCTGGGGTCTGGGGTGTGGGGCCACGGTTTGGGTCTGGGGTCGGGGGTCAGGGGTTTGGTGTCTGGGTTCGGGGGTCTGGGGTCTGGGGTCGGGGGTCTGGGGTCTGGGGTTGGGCGGGCTCTCCAGGCAAGTTGGGGTCTGAAGTCTGGGGTCTGGGGTCTGTGGTCGGGGGTAAAGTTCTGAGGTCGGGGGTCGGGGGTCTGAGGTAGGGGGTCGGGGGTCTGTAGTCAGGGGTTGAGGGTCTGGGGCCTGGGGTCTGGGGTTGGGGGTCAGGCTGGGGTCGGGGGGCTGGGGTCAGTGGTCTGAGGTCTGGGGTTTGGGGTGTGGGTCTGGGTCTGGGAGTCTGGTTGGGGTCGGGGGGTCTGGGTTTGTGGGTCTGGGGTCGAGGGTCTGGGGTCGGGGGTCTGGGGTCTGGGGTTGGTGGTCGGTGCTCTAGGGTCTGGGGTCGGGGGTCTGGGTCTATGGTCGGGGATCTGTGTCTGGTTTCGGGGTCTGTGGTCTGGGGCCAGGGTCTGGGCTATGGGGTCAGGGGCCTGGGGTCTGGGGTCTGGGGCCTGGGATCTGGCTCGGGTCTGGATCAGAGGACTGGGGTATGGAGTCTGGGATCTGTGGTCAGGGGTCTGGGGCCGGGGCCTGGGGTCTTGGGTCTGGGGTCTGTGGTCTGGGTCTGGGGTCTGGGGTCTGGGGTATGTGGTCAGGGGGCTGGTGTCTGGGGTCGGGGGGCTGGGGCCCGGGACTGGGGTTTGTGGTTGGGAGTTTGGGGTCTGGTGTCTGGCGTCTGGTGTTGCTGGTCTGGGGTCTGGTGTCGGGGTTCTGGGGTCGTGAGTCTGGGGTCTGGTGTCGGGAGTCTGGGGTCGGGGGTCTGGTGTCTGGGTTGGGTCGGTGGTCTGTGGTGTCGGTCTGGGGCCTGGGGTTGGGGGTTCTGGGGTCTAGGTGGGGTCGGGAGTCTGGGGTCTGGGGTCTGGATATGGGGCCAGAGCCTGGGGTCTGAGGTCGGTGGTCTGTGGTCTGGGGTTGGGGGTTCTGGGGTCTAGGTGGAGTCTAGGTCTGGGGGTCTGGGTTTTGGGCCTGGGGTCTGGGGTCTTTGGTCTGGGGTCTGGAGCCGGGGTCTGGGGCCTGGAGTCATGTGTCGGGGTCTGGGGTCTGGTGTAGGGGGTCAGGGGTCTGGGGTCTGGGGTCTGGGTCCGGTGACCGGGGTCTGGGGTCTGGGGTCGGAAGTCTGCTTTCTGGGCATCGGACTGGGGTCTAGGGTCAGGGTGTGGGCCTGGGGTCGGGGGTCGGGGGTCTGGGGTCTCGGGTCTGAGGTTTGGGTTCGGGAGTCTGGGGTTTGGGGCCTGGATCTAGGGTCAGGGTCTGGGGTTGGGAGTCGTAGGTCTGTGGCCAGGGGTTGGGGGTCTGGGGTCTGGGGCCTGGGGTTGGGGGTCTGGCTGGGGTCGGGGGTGTGGGGTCTCTGGGGGCTGGGGTCGGTCGTCTGGGGTCTGGGGTTTGGGGTGTGGGTCTGGATCTGGGGTCTGGGGTTGGGGGTGTGGGTGGGGTCTGGGGTCGGGGGTGTGGAGTCTGGGGTCGGGGGTCTGGGTTCTGGGGTCGGGGGTGTGGGGTCTGGGGTCAGATGTCTGGGGTCTGAGGTTTGGGGACGGGGGTCTGGGGTTTGATGTAGGGGGTCGGGAGTCGGGGATCTGGGGTCTGGGGTTGGGGGTCTGGGGTCTGTGGCCAGGGGTTGCGGGTCAGGGGCCTGGGTTGGGGGTCAGGGGTAGGGGATCTGGGCAGTGGGGTCAGGGGTCTGGCATCATGGGTCTGGAGTAGGTGTCGGGGGTCTGGGTCTGAGGTCTGGTGTCGGGGGTCTGGGGTCGAGGTCTGGGGTCTGGGGTCGGGGACTGGGGTCTTGTGTCTGGGGCCGGTGGTCTGGGGTCTGGGGCCAGAGGTCTGGGTATGGGGTCGTGGGTCGGTGGTTGAGTGTCTGGGGTCGGGGGTCTGGGTCTGGGGTGGGTGTCTGGGGTCTGGGGTCTGGGGTCGGGGGTCTGGGTATGGGGTCATGGGTTGGTGGTGGGATGTCTGGGGTCGGGGGTTGGTTGTCGGGTGTCTGGGTTCTGGGTGGGGTCTGGGGTCGGCGGTCTGGGATCTGTGGTCGGGGGTCTGGGTTCTGGGGTCTGGGGTCGGGGGTCTGGGTCTGGGGTTGGGGGTCTGGGTCTGGAGTTGGGGGTCTGGGTCTGGGGTCTGGGGCCAGGAGTTTGGGGTCTGGTGTCGGGACTCTGGAGTCTGAGGTCTGGAGTCTGGGTTTGGGGTTCTGGTGTCTGGGGTTTGGGGTCAGGGGTCTGGGTCAGATGTCTGGGGTCAAGTATCTGAGGTCTGGGTCTGGGGTCTGGGGTCTGGTGTCGGGGGTCTGGGTCGGAGGTTTGGGGTCTGTGGTCTGGGGTCTGGGGTCGGGTGTCTGGTGTCTGGGGCTGGGGGCTGGGATCTGGGACCTGGGCCTGGGGACTGTGCTCTGGGGTCAGGGGTCTGGTGTCTGGGTTGGGTCGGTGGTCTGGGATCTCGGTCTGGGGTCTGGGGACTGACTGGGGATGGGGTTCTGGGGTCTAGGTGGGATCGGGGGTCTGGGGTCTGCATCTGGGTCGGGGCTCTGGGGTCTGGGTCTGGGGCCGGGGGTCGGGGGTCGGGGATCTGGGGTCTGGTGACTGGGGTCGGGGTAGGGGTTCTGGGTTTGGGGTTCTAGGGTCTGGGGTCCGGGGTCTGGTGTCAGGGGTCTGGTGTCGGGGATCTGCTGTTAGGGGTCTGGGTTGGGGGTCTGGTGTCTGGGCCTGGGTCTGGGGTCTGGGGTCTGGGGTCTGGGGTTTGGGGCCACGGTCTGGGGTCTGGGGTCACTGTCTGGGGTCTGGGGTCTGCGGTCTGGTGGCGGGGGTTTGGGGTCGGGGGTCGAGGGTCGGGGGTCTGGGTACTGGGGTCTGGCGTCGGGTGTATGGCGTCGGTCTGGGATCAGGGGTCGGGGGTCTGGGTCTATGTTCGGGGGTCTGTCTGGGTTCAGGGTCTTTGGTCTGGGCCTGGGGTCTGGGGTCTGTGTTCTCGGGTCAGGTGTCTGGGTCTGGGGTCTGGGATTGGGGGTCGGGGGTTGGGGGTTGGGCGGGCTCTCTGGGCAGGTTGGGGTCTGGAGTCTTGGTTCGGAGGTCGGGGTCTGGGGTCTGGGGTCGGGCAGGCTCTCCGGGCAGGTTAGGGTCTGGGGTCTGAGGTCTGAGGTCTGCGGTCAGGGGTCTGGGGTCTTGGGTCTAGGATCTGGGGTCTGGGGCCGGGGTCTGGGGTCTGGGATCTGGTGTCGGGTCTGGATCAGGGATCTGGGGTCTGGGGTCGGGGGTTTGTGGTCAGGTGTCTGTGGTCGGGGTCTGGGGTCTGGGGTCAGAGGTCTGGTTATGGTGTCAGGGGTCTGGGGTCTGGGGCCGGGGTCTGGGGTTTGGGGTCGGGAGTTTGGGGTCTGGTGTTGGGAGTCTGGGGTCTGAGGTCTGTGGTCTGGGTTTGGGGTTCGGGGGTCGGGGGTCTGGGGTCTCGTGCTGGGGGTCTGGGGTTGGAGCTATGGGGTCTGGGGTCGGGGGTCTGGGGTCGGGGGTCTGGTGTCTGGGGCTGGGGGCTGGGGCCTGGGCCTGGAGACTGGGGACTGGGGTCGGGAGTCTGGTGTCTGGGTTGGGTCAGTGGTCTGGGGTCTCGGTCTGGGGTCTGGATCTGGGGCCAGAGCCTGGGGTCTAGGGTCGGTGGTCTGTGGTCTGGGGTCTGGGTCTGGGGGTCTGGGTCTTGGACCTGGGGTCTGGGTCTTTGGTCTGGGGACTGGGGTCAGAGGTCTGGTTATGGGGTCAGGAGTCTGGTTCTGGGGTCTGGGTCTGGAATTGAGGGTCGGGGTCTGGGGTAGGGGGTTGGTGGTAGGGGGTCAGCGGTAGGGCGTCGGAGGTCGTGGGTCGGAGGTCTGGGTCAGGGGTCCGGGGTCAGGGGTCTGGGGTCTGAGGTCTGAGGCCGGTGCCTGGGGTCTGGGGTCTGGGGTCTGGGATAGGGGGCCTGGGGTCTGGGGTCTGCGGTCTGCGGTCTGGTGGCGGGGGTCTGGGGTTGGGGGTCGAGAGTCAGGGGTCGGGGGTCTGGGGTCCGGCGTTGGTGTTTGAGGTCTGGGTCTGGGGTTGGGGGTCGGGGGTCTGGGTAGGGGTTCTGGGGTCTGGGGTCATGGGTGTGGGGCTTGGGACTGGGGTCTGTGGTCGGTGGTCTTGAGTCTGGGTTCGAGAGTCTAGGGAATGGGGTTGGGGTTCTGGGGTCGGGATACTGGGGTCTGGGGTGGGGTCCGATGTCCGGGGTTTGGGGTTGGGGTCAGGGTTGGGGATCTGGGGTCTGGTGTCAGGGGTCTGGGTTATGGGGTCGGGTCTGGGTCTTAGGTTGGGGGTCTGGGCCTGGGGTCTGGGGTCGGGGGTCGGGGGTCTGGGGTCGGTGGTCGGGCATTGGGGGTCTGTGGTCTGGGGTTTGTGGTCGGGAGTTTGGGGTCTGGTGTCGGGCGTCTGGGGTTGGAGGTCTGGGTTTGGGGTTCTGGGGTCGTGGGTCTGAGGTCTGGGGTCTGGTGTAGGGGGTCTGGTGTCGGGGGTCTGGGATCTGGGGCCGGGGTCGGGGTCGGGGGTCGGGGGTCTGGGGTCTGGCGTTGGGTGTATGGGGTCTGGGCCTGGGGTCAGGGCTCGGAGGTCTGGGTAGGGGTTCTGGGGTCTGTGGTCATGGGTTTGGGCTTGGGACTGGGGTCTGTGGTCAGTGCTCTTGAGTCTGGGTTCGGGGGTCTGGGGAATGGGGTCGGGGGTCTGGGGTTGGGTTACTGGGGTCTGGGGCCGGGGTCCAATGTCCGGGGTCTGGGGTTGGGGTCTGGGGCTGGGGGCTGGGGCCTGGGCCTGGGGACTGAGGTCTGGGGTCGGGGGTCTGGTGTCTGGGTTGGGTCGGTCGTCTGGGGTCTCGGTCTGGGTTCTGGGGATGGGGTTCTGGGGTCTAGGTGGGGCCGGGTGCCTGGGGTCTGGATCTGGGGCCAAAGACTGGGGTCTGGGTCGGTGGTCTGTGGTCTGGGGTCGGTGTTCTGTGGTTTGGGGTCTGGGTCTGGGGTTCTTGGTCTAGGGCCTGGGGCCAGGGTCTGGCGTCGGGGTCTGGGGTCTGGAGTCATGGGACGGGGTCTTGGGTCTGGGGTAGGGGGTCTGGGGTAGGGGGTTGGGGGTCGGGGATCTGGGGTCTGGGGCCGGTGCCTGGGGTTTAGGGTCTGGGGTCTGGAGTCGGGGTCTGGGGTCTGGGGATCGGCCTGGGATCTGGGGTCGGGGATTTGGGGTCTGGGGTCGGGGGTCTGGGGCCGGTTTCTGGGGTCTGGGGTCTCGGGTCTGGGGATTGGGTTCGGGAGTCTGGGGTTTGGGGCCTGGGACTAGGGTCAGGGTCTGGGGTCTGGGGGCATGAGTCAGGGGTCTGTGGCCGGGGGTTTGGGGGTCAGGGGCCTGGGGTCGTGGGTCGGGGGTCAGGCTGGGATCTGGGGTCTCTGGGGTCTGTGGTCTGGGGTCGGTGGTCTGGGGTCTGGGGTCTGCCTCTGGGGCTGGTGTCTGGGGTCTGGGATCTTGGGTCGGGTCTGTATTGGGGGTCTGGGTTCTGGGGTCGGGGATCTGTGGTCGAGGGTCTGGGGCTGTTGCCTGGGTTCTGGGGTCCTGGGTCGGGGGTCTGGGGTCGGGGTCTGGGGTTGGGGGTCTGGGGTCTGGGGTTGGGGGTCTGGGGTCTGGCGTCGGGGTCTGGTTATGGGGTCGGGAGTCTGGTTTTGGGGTCTGGTGTCTGGGGCCTGGGTCTGGGGTTTGTGGTCGGAAGTTTGGGGTCTGGTGTCGGGAGTCTGGGATCAGAGGTCTGGGGTCTGGGTTTGGGGTTCTAGGGTCTGGGGTATGGGGTTGGCGGTCTGGGGTCTGGTGTCGGGGGTCTGGTGTCTGGGTTGGGTCGGTGGTCTGGGGTCTCGGTTTGGGATCTGGGGTTTGGGGACGGGGTTCTGGGGTCTAGGTTGGGTCGGGGGTCTGGGGTCTGGATCTGGGGCCGGAGTCTGGGGTCTGGGGTTGGTGGTCTGTGGTCTGAGGTCTGGGTCTGGGGGTCTGGGTCTTGGGCCTGGGGTCTGGGGTCTTTGGTCTGGGGCCAGGGTCTGGGGTCTGGGGTCTGGGGTCGGGGTCTGGGGTCTGGGGTAGAGGGTCTAGGGAAGGTGGTCGGGGCTCGGGGTTCTGGAGTCTGGGGCTGGTGCCTGGGGTCTGCGATCTGGGGTCTTGGGTCGGGGTTCTGGGGTCTGGGGTCTGGCGTCTGGGGTCTGGCGCCGGGTGTATGGGGTCTGGGTCTTGGGTCAGGGTCATGGGTCTGGATAGGGGTTCTGGTGTTTCTGGTTGTGGGTCTGGGGCTCGGGACTGGGGTCTGGGGTCGGTGGTCTGGGGAATGGGGTTGGGGTTCTGGGTCGGAGTTCTGTGGTCTGGGATTGGGGCCGGGGTCTGAGGTCTGGGGTCTGGGGTGAGGTCTCGGGTCGGGGTCTGGGGTATGGATTCGGGGGTCTGGGGTATGGGGTCGGGAGTCTGGGGTCTGGGGTCGGGGTCTGGGGTCGGGCGTCGGGGGTTTGTGGTCAGGGGTCAGATGTCTGGGCCTGGAGTTGTGGTCTGGGGTCTGGGGTGTGGGGCCAGTGTCTGGGTCTGGGGTCGGGTGTCGGGGGTCTGTTGTCTGGCTTCGGGGTTCAGGTGTCTGGGTCTGGGATCTGGGGTCTGGGGACTGTGGTCGGGGGTCTGGTGTCTGAGGTCAGGGGTCTGGGGTCGGGCGTGGTCTCCGGGCAGGTTGGGGTCTGGGGTCAGGTGTCTGGGTCTGGGGTCTGGGGTCTAGGGATCGGCCTGGGGTCTGGGGTTGGGGATTTGGGAATCGGCCTGGGGTCTGGGGCTGGGGGTGTGGGGTCTGGGGTCGGGGGTCGGGGGTCTGGGGTCTCAGGTCTGGGTTTTGGGGTTGGGAGTCTTGGGTTTGGGGTCTGGGTCTAGGGTCAGGTTCTGGGGTCGGGTGTCAGGTGTCTGGGGTCTGGGGTCGGTGGTCGGAGGTCTGGGGTTTGGGGTCTGAGTCTGGGTATGGGGTCGGGGGTCTTGGTCTGGCGCCGGAGTCTTGGGTTTGTGGTCGGGAGTTTGGGGTCTGGTTTCGGGTGTCTGGGGTTGGAGTCTGGGGTCTGGGTTTGCGGTTTTGGGGTCTCGGTTCGGAGGTCTGGGGTCAGGGGTCTGGGGTCGGGCCTCTAGGGTCTGCGGTCTGGGTGGGGACTGGGGTGGAGCCCAGGTCTGATGTCTGAGGTTTGGGGTTGTGGTCTGGGACTGGGGGTCTGGGGTCTGGGGACGGGGGTCTGAGGTTGGGCGTCTGGGGTCTGGGTCTGAGGTTGGGGGTCTGAGCCTGGGGTCTGGGGTCTGTGGTCGCGGGTCTGTGGTCTGGACCTGGGGTTGTGGTCTGGGGTCGGGGGTCTGGGGCCAGGGTCTGGGTCTTGGGTCGGAGGTCGGGGATCGGGGGTCTGGAGTCGGGGGTCTGGGGCCTGGGGTTGGGCGGGCTGTCCGGGCAGGTTGGGGTCTGGAGTCTGGGTCTGCGGTCAGGGGTCCGGGGTCTGGGGTCTGGGGTCAGGGGTCTGGGGTCGGGCGTGCTCTCCGAGTAGGTTGGGATCTGGGGTCTGGAGTCGGGGGTCTGGGGTCAGGTGTCTGTAGTCTGGGGTCTGGTGATCGGCCTGGGGTCTGGGGTCTGGGCCCGGTTTCTGGGGTCTGGTCCTGGGGTCTAGGGTCTGGGGTCAGGGGTCAGGGGTTGGGCGTTGGGGGTCTGTGGTCGGGGGTCAGGTGTCTGGGCCTGGGGTTGTGGTCTGGGGTATGGGGCCAGGGTCTAGGTCTGGGGTCGGGGGTCAGGGGTCTGGTGTCTGGTTTCGGGGGTCAGGTGTCTGGGTCTGGGATCTGGGGTCTGGGGTCGGGGTCTGGGGTCTGGGGTTGGGTGGGCTCTCCAGGCAGGTGGGGGTCTGGAGTCTGGGGTCTGGGTTCATGGTATGGGGTCTGGGATCTGGGGTCTGTGGTCGGGTGTCGGGGTTTTTAGCACTCATTGCCTCCTGACCAGCAGGAAGGGCAAAGAGAACACGCCCCGACTAAGATGAGACCGAGAAAGGATAGGGCCGGCTGGCCGCCTTCACCCAGCCCTCCCTTCTCCAGAGGGAAGACACAGACGTGCCAGGGAGAATGTCACAGCAGACTCATTTAATGGGAAGATACCAGGGGCTAAAGTAAGAAACAGGAATCTATTAACATAAAAGTAGGCAGGACAGGGGGAGGTAGGTGCGGGCAGAGAGGGCTGCAAGGCCAATCCATGGGTTCGAGGTAGCCTTATTTTACATCACAAACCATAGCCAAACCTCCCAACCAGGAGACAGGCAGGCTGGATCTCCAAAACCAGGAAGTGAGCACTGGGCCATGACGTAGGCCTTTTACCTTTGATGTGACGTGCCCCACAGTCGGGGGTCCGGGGTCGGGGGTCGGGGGTCTGTAGTTGGGGGTTGGGGGCCTGGGGTCGGGGGTCGGGGGTCAGGCTTGGGTCGGGGGTCTGGGGTCTCTGGGGTGTGAGGTCTGGGGTCGGTGGTCTGGGGTCGGGTTTGGGGTCTTGGTCTGGGTCTGGCTCTGAGGTCTGGGGTTGGGGGTTTGGGTGGGTTCAGGGGTCTGGGGTTGGAGGTCTGGGTTCTGGGGATCGGCCTGGGGTATAGGGTCAGGGGTGTGGGGGTGGGGTCAGGGTTCTGGGGTCTGGGGCCGGTTTCTGGGGTCTGGGGTCTCGGGTCTGGGGTTTGGGTTCGGGCGTCTGTGGTTTGGGGCCTGGGTCTAGGGTCAGGGTCTGGGGTCTGGGATCGGGGGTCGGGGGTCAGGCTTGGGTCGGGGGTCTGGGGTCTCTGGGGTCTGGGGTCTGGGGTCAGTGGTCCGGGATCTTGGGTTTGGGGTCTGGGTCTGGGGTCTGGGGTTGGGGGTCTGGGTGGGGTCGGGGGTCTGGGGTCGGGGATTGGGGGTCGTGGGTCTGGGGTCTGGGGTTGGGGGTCAGTGGTCTGGGGTCTGGCGCCCGGGGTGTGGGGTCGGGGGTCTGGAGTCTGAGTTCGGGGTCGGGGGTCTTTGGTCTGGGGTTGGGGGTCGGTGGTCTGGGGTCTGGGGTCTGGGGTCTGTTGTCAGGGGTCTGGGTCTGTGGTTGGGGGTCTATGTCTGGGTTCGGCGTCTGTGGTCTGGGACCAGGGTCTGGGCTATATGGTTGGGCGTGTGGGGTCGGGGGCCTGGGGTAGGGGGTCTCGGGTCTGGGTTCTGGGGTCGAGGGTCTGGGATCTGGGGTCGGGGTCTGGGGTCAGGGGTGTGGGGTCTGGGCCTAGGGTCTGGGGTCTATGTCCTGGGGTCTGGCGTCTGTGTCCTGAGGTCTGGGGTCGGGGGTCTGGGGTCTGGGGTCTGGGATCGGGGGTTGTGGGGCAGGTGTGGGGCGGGCTCTATGGGCAGGATGGGGTCTGGGGTGTGTGGTCTTGGTTCGGGGGTCAGGGTCTGGGGTCTGGGGTCGGGCGGGCTCTCTGGGCAGGTTGGGGTCTGGGGTCTGAGGTCTGGGGTTGGGGGTCAAGGGTCTGGGGTCTTGGGTCTTGGTTCTGTGGTCTGGGGCCTGGTGCCAGGGTCTGGGGTCTGGGATCTGGGGTCGGGTCTGGATCAGGGGTTGGGGGTCTGGGATCTGTGGTCGGGGGTCTGGGGCCGGGGGTCTGGGGTCTTGGGTCAGGGGTCTGGGGTCGGGGGTCTGGGGTCTGGGGTCAGGGGTCTGGGGTCGGGGATCTGGGGTCTGTGTTCGGGGGTCTGGGGACTGGGGCCGGGGTCTGGGCTTTGTGGTCGGGAGTCTGGGGTCTGGTGTTGGGTGTCTGGGGTTGGAGGTCTGACTTTGGGGTTCTGGGGTCATGGGACTGGGGTCATGGGTCTGGGGTCTGGTGTCGGGGGTCTGGTGTCTGGGGTCGGGGGTCTGGGGTCTGATGTCAGGGGTCTGGTGTCTGGGGCTGCGATCTAGGGCCTGCGCCTGGGGACTGAGGTCTGGGGTCGGGGGTCTGGTATCGGGAGTCTGGGGTCTGGGTCTGGGGTCTGGGGTCTGTGGACAGGGTTCTGGGGTCTAGGTGGGGTCGGGTGTCTGGGGTCTGGATCTGGGGCCAGAGCCTGGGGTCTGGGGTCGGTGGTCTGTGGTCTGGTGTCGGTGGTCGGTGGTCTGGGGTCTGGGTCTGGAAGTCTGGGTCTTGGGCCTGGGATCTGGGGTCTTTGGTCTGGGGTCTGGGGTCTTTGGTCTGGGGTCTGGGGCTGGGGTCTGGGGTCTGAGGTCGTGGGTCGGGGTCTGGGGTCTGGGGTAGGGGCTCTGGGGTAGAGGGTCGGGGGTCAGGGGTCTGGGGCCAGGGTCTGCGTCTGGGGTCGGAGGTTGGGGGTCTGAGGTCTGGGGTCTGGGGTCGGGGGTCTGGCATCTGGGGTTGGGCAGGCTCTCTGGGCAAGTTGGGGTCTGGAGTCTGGGGTCTGCGGTCTGTGGTCGGGGGTCCAGGGACTGGGGTCTGGGGTCTGGGGTCAGGGGTCAGGGGTTGGGCGTGTTCTCTGAGCAGGTTGGGGTCTGGGGTCACGGGTCTGGGGTCAGGTGTCTGGGGTGTGGGGTCTGGGGATCGGCCTGTGGTCTGGAGTCGGGGGTGTGGGTCTGGGGTCCAGGATCTGGGGCCGGTTTCTCGGGTCTGGTCCTGGGGTCTGGGGTCTGGGGTCAGGGTTCTGGGGTCGGGCATTGGGGGTCTATGGTCAGGGGTCAGTGGTCTGGCCTGGGGTTGTGATCTGGGGTCTGGGGTGTGGGGCCAGGGTATGGGTCTGGGGTTGGGGGTCAGGGGTCTGGTGTCTGGGTTCGGGGGTCAGGTGTCTGGGTCTTGGATCTGGGGTCTGGGGTCTGGGGTCTGTGGTCTGGGGTTAGGCGGGCACTCCAGGCAGGTTGGGGTCGGGAGTCTGGGTTCTGGGGTCTGAGGTCGGGGGTCGGGGGTCTGAGGTCGGGGGTTTGTAGTCACGGGTTGGGGGTCTGGGTTCGCGGGTCTGGGGTCGAGGGGCTGGGGTCTGGGGTCTGGGGTCTGGGGTCAGGGGTCGGGGGTCTTGGTCTATGGTCGGGGATCTGTGTCTGGTTTCGGGGTCTGTGGTCTGGGACCAGGGTCTGGGCTATGGGGTCAGGGCTCTGGGGTCTGGGGTCGGGGGCCTGTGGTAGGGGGTCTTGGGTCCGGGTTCTGGGGTCGAGGGTCTGGGGTCGGTGGTCTGGGGTCTGGGGTCTGAGGTCGGGGGTCGGTGGTCTGGGGTCTGCGGTCGGTGGTCTGGGGTCTGCGATCGTGGGTGTGGGGTCGGGGGTCTGGGGTCTGAGTTCGGGGTCGGGGGTCTGTGGTCTCGGGCCAGGGTCTGGGCTATGGGGTCGGGGTTCTGGGGTCTGGGATGGGGGCCAGGGCTAGGGAGGGGGTCTCGGGTCCGGGTTCTGGGGTTGAGGGTCTGGGATCTAGGGTCGGAATCTCGGGCTGGGGTCGGAGGTCCTGGGTCAGGGGTCTGGGGTCGGGGGTCTGGGCCTGGGGTCTGGGGTCTGTGTCCTGAGGTCCGGGGTCGGGGGTCTGGGGTCTGTGGTTTGGGATCAGGGGTTGGGGGTTGGGTGTCGGGCGAGCTGTCCGGGCAGGTTGGGGTCTGGGATCTGGGGTCTTGGTTCGGGGGTCGGGGTCTGGGGTCTGCCGGGCTCGCTGGGCAGGTTGGGGTCTGGGGTCTGAGGTCTGGGGTCTGGGGTCTGGGGTCTGGCGGGCTCGCCGGGCAGGTTGGGGTCTGGGGTCTGAGGTCTGGGGTCTGGGGTCTGGGGTCTGGGGTGTGTGGTCGGGGTCTGGGGTCTGGGGTCGGGCGGGCACTCTGGGCAGGTTGGGGTCTGGGGTCGGGGGTCTGGTTTTGGGGTCTGGGATCTGGGGTCTGGGGCCGGGGTCTGGGGTTTGTGGTCGGGAGTTTGGGGTCTGGTGTCGGGCGTCTGGGGTTGGAGGTCTGGGGTCTGGGTTTGGGGTTCTCAGGTCATGGGTCTGGGGTCGTAGGTCTGGGGTCTGGTGTCTGGTGTCGGGGGTCTGGTGTCTGGGGCTGGGGTCTGGGTCCTGGGCCTGGGGACTGAGGTCTGGGGTCGGGGGTCTGGTGTCTGGGTTGGGTCGGTGGTCTGGGGTCTCAGTCTGGGGTCTGGGGTCTGTGGACATGGTTCTGGGATCTAGGTCAGGTCGGGGGTCTGGGATTTGTGGTCTGGATCTGGGATCGGTGGTCTGGGGTGGGTGGAGTGGGTCTGGGTGTCTGGGTCTTGGGCCTGGGGTCTGGAGTCTTTGGTCTGGGGTCTGGGGTCTTTGGTCTGGGGTCTGGGGTCTGATGTCATGGGTTGACGTCTGGGGTCTGGGGTCGGGGATCTTGGGTAGGGGGTCGGGGGTCAGGGGTCTGGGTCCAGGGTCTGGGTCAGGGGAGAGAGGTCGGGGGTCCGTGGTCTGGCGTCTGGTATCTGGGGTCTGGAGTTGGGGGTCTGGCGTCTGGGGTTGGGCAGGCTCTCCAGGCAGGTTGGGGTCTGGAGTCTGGGGTCTGCGGTCGGGGTCTGGGGTCTGTGGTGGGAGGTCTGGGGACTGGGGTCTGGGGTCAGGGGTCTGGGGCTGGGCGTGGTCTCCAAGCAGGTTGGGGTCTGGAGTCGGGGGTCTGGGGTCAGGTGTTTGGGGTCTGGAGTCGGGGGTCTGGGGCCAGGGTCTGGGTCTGGGGTCGGGGGTCGGGGGTCCGGGGTCTGGGGTCTGGGGCCGGTTTCTGGGGTCTGTTCCTGGGGTCTGTGGTCTGGTGTTGGGGGTCTAGGTGTGGTAGGGTGTCTGGGTTCACAGGTCTGGGTTCGGGGGTCTGGGTCTGGGGTCAGGTGTCTGGCGTCTGGGGTCGGGGGTGTGGGGACGGGGGTCTTGGGTCTGAGGTCGGGGTCTGGGGTCTGGTCCTGGGGTCTGTGGTCTGGGGTCAGGGGTCTGGGGTTGGGCGTTGGGGGTTCTGGGGTCTGGGGTCAGGGGTCTGGCCTGGGGTTGTGGTCTGGGGTCTGGGGTGTGGGGCCAGGGTCTGTGGTGGAGGTCAGGGGTCTGGTGTCTGGTTTCGGGGTCAGGTGTCTGGGTCTGGGATCTGGGGTCTGGGGTCGGGGACCTGGGTCTGGGGTTGGGCAGGCTCTCCAGGCAGGTTGGGGTCTGGAGTCTGGGGTCTGTGGTCGGGGGTCGGGGTTATGGGGCCTGGGGCTGAGGCTTGGGGGTCAGGCTGGGGTCGGGGGTCTGGAGTCTATGTGGTCTGGGGTCTGGGGTCAGATGTCTGGGGTCTGGGGTTTGGGGTCTGGGTCTGGGTCTGGGGTCTGGGGTCTGGGTTCGGGGGTCGGGGATCTGGGGCCTGTGTTTGGCGTCCGGTGGTCTGGGGTCTGGAGTCGGGAGTCTGGGGTTGAGGTTCGGGGTCTGGGTCTATGGTCGGGGATCTGTGTCTTGGTTTGGGGTCTGTGGTCAGGGGTCTGGGTCTGGGGTCAGGGGCTGGGGTAGGAGGTCTCGGGTCCGGGTTCTGGGGTCGAGGGTCTGGTATCTGGGGGTCGGGGGTCTGGGGTCTGGGGTCGGAGGTCTGGGGTCGGGGGTCTGGGGGTGCGGGTCGGTGATCTGGGGCCGGGGTCTGGGGTCTGGGGTCTGGTGTCTGGGATCTGTGGTCAGGGGTCTGGGGTCAGGGCCTGGAGTCTGGGGTCTGGGGTCTGGGGTCCGGGGTCGGGGGTCTGGTTATGGGGTCGGGAGTCTGGGGCCGGGGTCTGGGGTCTGGGATCTGGGTCAGCTCTGGATCAGGGGTCTGGGGTCTGGGATCTGTGGTCGGAGGTCTGGGGCCAGGGGCTGGGGTCTTGCGTCTTGGGTCTGCGGTCTGGGGTCCGTGGTCTGGGTCTGAGGTCGGGGGTCTGGGGTCTGTGGTCAGGGGTCTTGTTATGGGGTCGGGGGTCTGGTTTTGGGGTCTGTGGCCGGGGTCTGTGGTTTGTGGTCGGGAGTTTGGGGTCTGGTGTTGGGCGTCTGGGGTTGGAGGTCTGGGGTCTGGGTTTGGGGTTCTGGGGTCGTGAGTCTGGGGTCTGGGGTCTGGTGTCGAGGGTCTGGTGTCGGGGGTCTGGGGTCGGGGGTCTGGTGTCTGGGGCTGGGGATCTGGGGCCTGGGCCTGGGGACTGAGGTCTGGGGTCGGGGACCAGGTGTCTGGGTTGGGTCGGTGGTCTGGGGTCTCAGTCTGGGGTCTGGGGTTGGGGTTCTGGGGTCTAGGTGGGTTCGGGGTCTGGGGTCTGGATCTGGGGCCAGAGCCTGGAGTCTGGGGTCGGTGGTCTGTGGTTTGGGGTCGGTAGTCTGTGGTCTGGGGTCTGTGTCTGGGGATCGGTGGTCTTGGGCCTGGGGTCTGGGCCGGGGTCTGGGGTCGGGGTCTCATGTCTGGAGTTGTGGGTCGGGGTCTGGGTTCTGGGGTACGGGGTCTGGGGTAGGGGGTTGGGGGTCTGGGGTCTGGGCCGGTGCCTGGGGTCTGGGGTGTGGGGTCGGGGGTCTGGGTTCTGGGGATCGGCCTGGGGTCTAGGGTCGGGGGTGTGGGGTCTGGGATCTGGGGCCGGTATCTGGGGTCTGGGGTCTCGGGTCTGGGGTCTGGGTTTTGGGGCCTGGGTCTAGGGTCAGAGTCTGGGGCCGGGGATTGGGGGTCTGTGGCCTGGGGTCGGGGGTCGGGGGGTCAGTCTGGGGTCAGGGGTCTGGGGTGTCTGGGGTCTGGGGTCTGTGGTCTGGGGTCGGTGGTCTGTGGTCTGGGGTCTGAGTCTCGGTCTGGGGTCTGGGGTTGGGGGTCTGGGTGGGGTCTGGGGTTGGGGGTGTGGGGTCTGGGGTCGGGTGTCTGGGGTCTGGGGTCGGGGTATGGGAACAGGGATCTGGGGTCTGATGTCGGGGGTCTGGGGTCTGGCGTCGGTGGTCTGGGTTCTGGGGTCGGGGTCTGGGGTCGGGAGTTGGGGGTCTGTGGCCGGGGGTTGGGGGTCTGGGGCCTGGGGTCGCGGGTCGGGGGTCAGGCTGGGGTTGGGGGTCTGGTGTCTCTGGAGTCTGGGGTCTGGTGTTGGTGGTCTGGGGTCTGGGGTTTGGGGTCTGGGTCTGGGGTCTGGTGTTGGGGGTCTAGGTGTGGTCGGGTGTCTGGGTTCACAGGTCTGGGTTCGGGGGTCTGGGTCTGGGGTCAGGTGTCTGGTGTCTGGGTTCAGGGGTGTGGGGACGGGGGTCTTGGGCCTGAGGTCGGAGTCTGGGGTCTGGGGTTGGTGTCTAGGGGCTGGGGTCGGGAGTTGGGGGTCTGTGGCCGGGAGTCAGGGGTCGGGGGTCAAACTGGGGTCGGGGGTATGGGGACGGGAGTCTGGGGTCTGAGGTCGGGGGTCTGTTGTCTGGGTAGGGGGTCAGTGGTTTGGGGTCTAGGGTCGGGGTCTGGGGTCTGGGTGGGGTCTGGGATCTGGGTCTGATGTCTGGGGTCAGAGGTCTGGGGTCGGGGTTCTGGGTCTATGGTCGGGGGTCTGTGTCTGGGTTCGGAGTCTGTGGTCTGGGGCTGGGTGCCTGGGTTAGGGGGATGGGGGTCTGTGGTCTGGAGTCTGGGGTCTGGGATCTGGGGTCGGGGGTCTGGGTTCGGGGATCTGTGGTCGGGGGTCTGGCGTCTGTGGTCAGGAGTCTGGGTTCGTGGGCCGGGGGTCGGGGGTCTGGGGAGTGGTGTCTGGGATCTGGGGTCTGGGGTCTGTATTCTGGGGTTGGTGGTCGGGGGTCAGGGGTCTGGGGTTTGGGTTCTGGGATCGGGGGTCGGGGGTCAGGGGTCGGGGGTTGGGCGGGCTATCCGGGCAGGTGAAGTCTGGGGTCGGAGGTCTGGGGGCTGGGGTCTGGGGCTGGGGTCTGGGGTCTGGGATCTTGGGTCGGATCTGGATCGGGGTCTGGGGTCTGGGGTCTGGGGTCGGGGATCTGTGGTCAGGGGTCTGGGTGGGGACTGGGGTTTGGGGTCTGGGTCTGGGGTTTGGGTCTGGGGTTTGGGTTGGGAGGTCTGGGGTCTGGTTTCAGAGTCTGGGGTGGGGGGTCTGGCGTCTGGGGTCTTAGATCTGTGGGCTGGGGTCTGGGGTCTGGGGCTGGGGTCTGGGGTCTGGGATATGGGGTCGGGTGTGGCGTCTGGGGTCTGGATTCTGGGGTCGGTGGTCTGGGGACTGGGGCTTGGGGTCTGGGTCTGGGGTCTGGTTTCAGATTCTGGGGTCGGGGGTCTGGGTCTCTGGTCTGAGGTTTGGGGCCGGGGTCTGGGGTCTGGGGTCGGGTTCTGGGGTCGGGTTCTGGGGTCTGGTGTCGGGGGTTTGCGGTTGGAGGTCTGGGGTCGGGGGGCTGGGGCAGGGGTTCTGGAGTCTGGGTTGGGGGGGTCTGCTGTTGGGGGTCTGCTGTCGGGGATCTGGGGTCTGTGGTCTGGTGTCAGGTGTCAGGTGTCCGGGGTCGAGGTCTGGGGTCTGGGGTCTGGGTCTCGGATTTGGGTCTGGGGTCTGGGTTTGGGGGTCTGGCGTCTGGGGTCTGGATTCTGGGGTCAGTGGTCGGGTGTCTGGGGTCTGGGTGGGGACTGGGGTTTTGGGTCTGGGTCTGGGGTTTGGGTCTGGGGTTTGGGGTCGGGGGTCTGGGGTCTGGTTTCGGAGTCTGGGGTCGGGGGTTTGGGTCTGGGGTCTGGGGTCTGGGTCCGGGGTCTGGGGTCTGGTGTCGGAGTTTGGGGTCTGGTGTCGGGGTTTGGGGTCTGGTGTCAGGGGTCTGGGGTTGGAGGTATTGGGTCGGAGGTCTGGGGTATGGGGTCTGGGGTCTGGGTTCGGGGGGCTGGGGTCAGGGGTCTAGGGTGGGTGTCTGGGGTCTGTGGTCTGTTGTCGGGGGTCTGGGGTCGATGTCTGGGGTCTGGGGTCTAGGGTCGGGGACTGGGGTCTTGGGTCGGTGGTCTGGGGTCTGGGTTCTTGGGTCCGGGGTCTGGGTATGGGGTTGTGGGTTGGTGGTAGGGTGTCTGGGGTCGGGGGTCGGTTGTCGGGTGTCTGGGGTCTGGGTGGGGTCTGGGTCTGGGGTCTGGGGTCTGGGTATGGGGTTGGGGGTCTGGGTCTGGGGCCTGGGGCTAGGAGTTTGGGGTCTGGTGTCGGGAGTCAGGGGTCGGAGGTCTGGGTCTGGTTTTGGGGGTCTGGGGTCTGGGGTCAGGGGTTGGGCATCTGTGGTCTGGGTCTGGGGTCTGGGGTCTGGTGTCGGGAGTCTGGTGTCTGGGCCTGGCATCTGGGGCCTGGGCCTGAGGTCTGGGGTCGGGGATCTGGTGTCTGGGTTGTGTTGGTGGTCTGGGATCTCGGTCCGGGGTCTGGGGACTGGGGATGGGGTTCTGGGGTCTAGGTGGGGTCTGGGGTCTGGATCTGGGGTTGGGGCTCTGGGATCTGGGTCTGGGTCTGGGGCCAGGGGTCGGCGGTCTTGGGTCTGAGGCCAGTGCCTGGGGTCGGGGGTCAGGGGTCTGGGGTCTGTGGTCTGGTGGCAGGGGCCGGTGCCTGGGGTTGGCGGTCGGGGGTCTGCGGTCTGGCGTCGTGTGTTTGGGGTCTGGGTCTGGGGTCCGGGGTCAAGGGTCTAGGTATGGGTTCTGGGGCCTGGGGTCGTGGATCTGGAGTCTGGAGTGGTCTGGGTCTGGGGTCGGGGGTCTCGGGTCTGTGGTTGGGGGTCTGGGGTCGGGGGTCTAATTATGGGGTCGGGGGTCTGGTTTTGGGGTCTGGAGTTTATGGTTGGGAGTTTGGGGTCTGGTATCGGGCATCTCGCGTTGGAGGTCGGGGGTCTGGGTTTGGGGTTCTGGGGTCGTGGGTCTGGGGTCTGGTGTCGGGGGTCTGGGGTCTGGTTCGGGAGTCTGGTGTCTGGGGCTGGGGGCTGGGGCCTGGGCCTGTGGACTGAGGTCTGGGGTCGGGGATCTGGTGTCTGGGTTGGGTCGGTGGTCTGGGGTCTCGGTCTGGGGTCTGGGGTCTCTGGACGGGGTTCTGGGGTCTAGGTGTGGTCGGGGGGCTGGGGTCTAGGGTCTGGATCTGGGGCTAGAGCCTGGGGTCTGCGGTCGGTGGTCTGTCGTCTGGGGTCTGGGTCTTGTGCCTGGGGTCAGGGGTCTTTGGTCTGGGGTCTGGGGTCTTTGGTCTGGGGTCTGGGGTCTTTGGTCTGGGGTCTGAGGCCCGGGTCTGGGGTCTGGGTCTGGGGTCTGGGGTCTGGGGTCTGAGGTCATGGGTCGGGGTCTGGGGTCAGGGGTCTGGGGTCTGGAGTCTGGGGTCGGGGGCCTGGGGTAGGGGATCTCAGGTCTCGGTTCTGGGGTCGAGGGTCTGGGGTCAGGGGTCTGGAGCTGGGCCTGGGGTCTGGGGTCTGTGTCCTGAGGTCCGGGGTCAGGGGTCTGGGGTCTGGGTCTGGGATCGGGGGTTGGGGGTCGGAGGTCGGGCGCGCTCTCCTGGCAGGTTGGCATCTGTGGTCTGGGGTCTTGGTTCAGGGGTTGGGGTCTGGTGTCGGGCGGGCTCTCTGGGCAGGTTGGGGTCTGGGGTCTGAGCTCTGAGGTATGGGGTCGGGGGTCGCGGGTCTGGGGTCTGGGGCCAGGGTTTGGGGTCTGGGATCTGGGTCGGGTCTGGATCAGGGGTCTGGGGGCTGGTGTCTGGGATCTGTGACGGGGGTCTGGGGCCGGGGCCTAGGGTCTTGGGTCTGGGGTCTGGGGTCTGGGGTCTGGGTCTGGGGTCTGTGGTCGGGGGTCTGGTTATGGGGTCGGGGGGGGTCTGGTTTTGGGGTCTGGGGTCTGGGGCCATGGTCTGTTGTTTGTGGTCGGGAGTTTTGGGTCTGGTGTTGGGCGTCTGGTTTTGGGGTTCTCAGGTTGTGGGTCTGGGGTCTGGTGTCGGGGGTCTGGTGTCTGGGACTGGGGTCTGGGGCTTGGGCCTGGGGACAGAGTTCTGGGGTCGTGGGTCTGGTGGTTGGGTTGGGTCGGTGGTCTGGGGTCGGGGTCTGGGGTTGGGGTCCCAGGGTCTAGGTGGAGTCGGGGGTCTGGGGTCTGGGGTCTGGATCTGGGGCCAGAGCCTGGGGTCTGGGGTCGGTGGTCTGGGGTCTGGGGTCGTTGGTCTGGGGTCTGGGTCTGGGGTCTGGATCTTGGGCCTGGGGTCTGGGGTCTTTGGTCTGGGGTCTGGGCCGGGGTCTGGGGTCGGGGTCTGGGGTCTGGAGTCGTGGGTCGGTGTCTGGGGTCTGGGGTAGGGGGTCGGGGGTCTGGGGTCTAGGGATCGGCCTGGGGTCTATGGTCGGGGGTCTGGGGTCTGGGGCCGGGGTCTGGGGTCTGGGATCTGGGTCGGGTCTGGATCAGGGGTCTGGGGTCTGTGGTCTGGGTCTGTGGTCGGGGGTCTGGGGTCTGTGGTCTGGGATCTGTGGTCAGGGGTCTGGTTATGGGGTTGGGGGTCTGGTTATGGGGTCGGGGGTCTGGTTTAGGGGTCTGGGGTCTGGGGCCGGGGTCTGCGTTTGGGGTTCTGGGGTCATGGGTCTGGGGTCTGGTGTCGGGGGTCTGGTGTCTGGGGTCTGGTGTCCCATTGGCGCTCCAGTTCTAGTGGCAGTAGAGTGTGCTGCACAGTCAAGTCTTTGCTAGCCAGGCAGGTTGGCAGGCAGGCAGTGAAGCAGGAACCTCCTCGGGGGAAAAACCAGGCTGAGAGGGGAGGCCATGGCCAGGGCTCATCTTCCTCTGCCGGTATTGAGCCTCCAGAGCATCTGGAGGGGCTGTGAGGTTTCAGACAGTGGACAACCATTTCTCCCTACCAGGTGCTCACAATCTGGGCCTCCATGCTTCCTAGGGTAGAAGTAAGCGGTAGCACTCGGCCCCAGGATCTGGAGCCCTCCAGGGTCCCTCCACGCCCACCCCTGGGTGAGCAACCGATTCCTCCCCACCACCCCAGAACGGACAGCGGGTCCCCCCATGCCCAACCCAGAGCACGGACTCCAAGCCCTGTCCATGGCCACCAAAGCAGACCACCCCCGGAAACTGTCCTGGTTCACAGGCTGCTGCTCTGTTCGCCCTGCCTCTCCAGGTGGGAACGGGAAGAGGAGGAGCTGAGAGGAGAGCAGCCAAAGGCAGTGGGAAGAACAGCCAGAGAAAAAGGCGGGCTGGAGCCGGAGTGGGGCTGAGGCTTGAGAAGGGCGGGGCTTGTGGGGGGCTGAGCACCGGGGGGTGGGGCCTGGACAAGGAAAGGAGGTCAGCGGTCTAGGGCGGGACTTGGAGGGAGAGCTCCAGGGTGGTGGAGCCAGGGCACGGAACAGGTGGTCTGGGGGCGGGGTTTGCATGGTCCGAGCCTGAGAGCGGTGGGGCAGAGCGAGG
This sequence comes from Megascapheus bottae, assembly GCA_024803745.1. Lineage (NCBI taxonomy): Eukaryota > Metazoa > Chordata > Mammalia > Rodentia > Geomyidae > Megascapheus > Megascapheus bottae. Next base: position 2,453,679 of record JANJXV010000033.1, read on the forward strand.
CCTTGAGAGGTCAGGGGCGGGGCTTGCAGGGTCAGAGGCTGAGAGGGGTGGGGTGGAGCAAGGATGTGAGAAGTCGGGGGCGGGGCAAGGACGCTGAACTGGTTCCGGTCGGTTCGTCCTGGGACCAGTCCGCCTGTGAAAGGCTCCAGTGTGAGAGAGAGCGGCATTTGTTCTGGGGCCTAGAGAGCTGGGCAGGACACTCTCGGCCTGTTGTGTGTTCACCTGTCCTGTAAGCTGCCGGCAGCGTTTCTTCTTGGGGAAGGGCCTGAAGGAGGCTATCTCTACCCAGACGCTGCATGTGTGAGAGGAAGGCCCTTAGGCCTAAGCCAGGACACTGGATCCAGCTCTGTGTCAGAGGTGCGCTTTTTAGCCTAGGCAGAGCCAGGGCCTGGTGTGTGGTGGCTGTGAAAGTGTGTGGAGAAGTGGGGGGGGCAGCTTGGTTTTTCCTCTTCCTGAAGGGCCTTCAGCCATGTTAAGCCAAAGCCAGGCCTCCAGAGCCAGCTCCGTCAGTGGTGAGCTTTCAGTGTAGGCCCAGGGCCTGGTTGAGAGTGGACAGGTGTGGCAGCCCGCCCACCACTGCCTCCTCTTTTGTTTTATTTTCCTCCATCCAGGCCCGAGGACGGTGCCGCCATGGGAGGGAGGGGTCAGAGCAAATAGGGCTTGGGCAGCTGCCACTCCACTGTGAGGACTTGAGGGGTTGCAGGTGGGGCTTGTGTGTTCAGCCAGAGAGGGGTTGGGCGGAGGGAGGACGTGAGAGGTCAGGGCTGGGGCTTACAGGTTAAGAGGCTGAGAGGGGTGGGGTGGAGCAAGGACGTGAGGCGTCAGTGGTGGGGCGAGGACACTGAACTGGTTCCGGTTGGTTCGTCCTGGGACCAGTCCGCCTGTGAAAGGCTCCAGTGAGAGAGAGAGCGGCATTTGTTCTGGGGCCTAGAGAGCTGGGCAGGACACTCTCGGCCTGTTGTGTGTTCACCCGTCTTGTAAGCTGCCGGCAGCGTTTTTTCTTGGGGAAGGGCCTGAAGGAGGCTATCTCTACCCAGACTCTGCATGTGTGAGAGGAAGGCCCTTAGGCCTAAGGCAGCTCCCAGTCAGAGGTGCGCTTTTTAGCCTAGGCAGAGCCAGGGCCTGGTGTGTGGTGGCTGTGAAAGTGTGTGGAGGAGTAGGGTGGGCAGCTTCGTTTTTCCTCTTCCTGAAGGGCCTTCGGCCATGTTAAGCCAAAGCCATGCCTCCTGAGCCAGCTCCGTCAGTGGTGAGCTTTCAGTGTAGACCCAGGGCCTGGTTGAGAGTGGACAGGTGCGGCAGCACGCCCGCCACTGCCTCCTCTTTTGTTTTATTTTCCTCCGTCCAGTGCCGGGGGTGGTGCCACCATGGGAGGGAGGGGACAGAGCAAATAGTGCCTGGGCTGCTGCCCCTCCACTGTGAGGACTTGAGGGGTTGCAGGCGGGGTTTGTGGGTTCAGCCTGAGAGGGGTTGGGTGGAGCGAGGACGTGAGAGGTCAGGGCCGGGGCTTGCAGGGTCAGAGGCTGAGAGGGGTGGGGCGAAGTGAGATCTTAAGGGGTCTGGGCGCTGGACTGGTACTGGGCGTTTCTTCTTGGGGAAGGGCCTGAAAGAGCCTATCTATACTCAGAGGCTGCATGTGTGTGAGGAAGGCCAGGGCTCTTGAGGTAAAGCAGTGCTTCTTGCCAGGTCTATACAAGGCATGGGCAGGTGGTGGCTGTGAAGGTGTGTGAAGTGTGGCCTGCCACGCCCTGTGCGTCCTTTGTGCTCTTCCTGAAGAGCACATGTTAGGCCCAAGCCAGACCTCCAGAGGCAGCTCACAGTCAGCGGTGAGTTTTCAGTGTAGAAGGCCCAGGGCCTGGTGGAGAGTGGAGAGGCCTGGCAAGCCTCCTGCCGCTTTCCCTGGCCCGGGATCTGCCTCATGAGGAGCTTGGTGGGGTAGCAGATGGTGGGAGCAGAAAGTGTGGTCTATGTGCCTTTTTCTTTTTTTCCTTCTGTCAGCACTACCCCAGATCCTGCTCAGCAGAAGAGATGCCTCGGGATGCTGAGCATTTGTTCTTCAGAGACTCCTTTCACTGTAGGTGCTGTGATGAGAAAAGATGAAGATTCCAGAACCTTTGAATCAATCGTAAGTGTGGGATCTGGGTGTACACTCAAATGTAGGATGGGCTGTATGGATCCCAACACATGTTGCTCCCAGCCCACATCTTGCATGGCGCATGGGGGTTAGGGTGTGAGGGGATGTGTGGAAAGCATTGGTTTTTTTGCCAGGTGATGGTGGTCTGTATTCCTAGTTGCTAAGGTGTCCAAGATCTGAGGTTTGCAGTTCACACCTAGCCATGGAAGGAAAGTTCTTGAGGGTCTTTATATCCAATAATGGGTAAAAAAGCTAAAGTGGAGTTCAAGTGGTAGAACATTAGCCTTGAACAAACATTAGTCAGGAAGAACACCTAGGCCCTAAGGTCAAGCTCCAGGACCAGCACAGAAAGATTTTTGTTTTTATTGTATAGGTCCAATAATCATTTTATTAGACACACAAAGGTAATTTAATTTCTGTTTGGTGAATTCCTGTGATATTGTGTTCCAGGGTCTCTCCCAAGCTGGGCAAGCACCTCAGCCTTTGATTTTCACAATTTCCAGGCTTTGCTCCATGTTATTTTCTCGTGACTATAGGCACTTTGAGAAGAAAATGCACAGAGTCAGGGTAAAATGTGGAGAGACTGGAAGCTTAGGATTGTGAATACAGGTTTAGTAGGTATGGCCCAACACAGGATGGTCTGGATGGACTCTATTTGAACTTGTTCTGGTGAAGTCAGGCCTTGCCCAGGCCTCTGGCCTCTCTCCAAGTGTGATCAAGTTTCATCCATACTTTGATCATCCTGGGGCCTGGAGAAGTGGGTGAGGGCATGTGTGAGGAAGGGTAGTCTCTCTCCCTCCATGCTTTGTGAGTTGGTGCTTCTCAGGACAACTTTGATGACCCTAGGCCCCTACCCGGGTCTCTGAATCTTCATTGTGATTTCACATCTGCTTTTGGTCATGTCCTTCTCAGTGCCTGTGGGTTGGAGCTGAGGGAATGCGGGAAGTTTCATTTGTAATTACACAGGTCATAGACACATTTTGCTCAACGTATCAATGCATTTAAATTTCTTTTGGTGAATTTAAAATTTATTGTGTTTCATGGCCTCCTACCACCTAGGCAAGCACCTCAACCCTGAGCCTCACCCCTTTCTGTCTAGTAACTCAATCAGTTCCTTTAGACTGATGTTGTATGTCCGTTTTCGAGTAGGGGCTTCTGTGTGACTGTTTCTGTTTTGTCTTCCCCTGACAGTATACAGGATCCCACTGACCAGTGGAGCAGTTCTAGCATCTTCACCCTTCATTGTGTGTTGATTTCTTCTGACCATAAGTACTTCAGGGGCAAAACTTGCTGAGTATCAGGAAAAAATGTGGAGTCCAGACACTGGGAATTGTGTCTCAAGAATCTGATTTTGTGGTCTAATGTTGAAGTGGCCTGACGGACACCTCCTACCCCTAACCTGCTTTCATAGACTCATGCTAAATGTAGATCTCTAACCTCCTGTCTTCAGTCTGTATCAGTTTTTATCTGTACTTCCAGTCATGTTCATGCCAAAGCCTGGTGAATGGGATGAAGACACCTGTGAGGAAGGGCAGTCTATGCTTTCCTGCTTGTTAAGTTGGTACTTGTCAGGACACCTTTTGCCACAGCAGGTTTATCCTAAGTCTGTATCCTCAGCTCTGAGTCTTCACTGAGCTTTTAGCAATGTCTGTATATGGCATGGGGGTTGGGAGTGAGGAGATGTGTTACAGATGTTCAGGTCTTCATTATATACATCTTACATACACTTTTATTAGGCATTCCAAGGTATTTACATTTGCATGGGTGAATTCCAGTGGTAGTATGTTCACAGGCTAGGTCAGCAACTCCACACTAAGCCCTCTATGTTACGCCTCAGAAGTGGGGTTTTGTCAAGTTTCTAATAAGAATCTTTGGAGGGAAGCAGAAGGCATATCCTAGCACTTTTCCTTCTCTGTCAGACCTTCCAGGTGTTGTTTATCCTTCACCAGGCTCCTGGATGCCTAGCCTTTGTGGTGAGTTGCCTTCGTCTACTTGTGTGCACTCTGAGGAGAAAATGTACCCAGTGTCAGAAGACCAACTGGAGAGGGGCCAGGAGCCTGGCCTAATGGTAGAGTGCTTGCCTAGTATACACAAAGCTCTGGGTTCAATTCTTTGGTACCACACACAGAAAAAAGCCAGTCTTTGGTACCACAGACAGAAAAAGCCGGAAGTGGTGCTGTGACTCAGCATGAATTTTGTGGTCATGGTTCAGAATCAGGTTTGAGCAAGTACTGGGTTTTCTGTTATCCTTACATAGCAGGTTAATAAGTAAGGGTTAGTGTTAAGTGTTACAGAAAGATAGGGAATTATGTTTAGTGAATGGGTTAATGTTATGGATCTGGTAGTCATTGTGGAAAAGATTAGCATTTGCATTATGGAACAGGTCAGGTTTAAGGTTGGGGCAGAGTGTAGGGAATATGGTAGACAAAATGTGAGGTTGGGGATGTAGTGGAGGAAAATGTTCTAATAATGGTTCAGGAAAGGTTGAAGGTCAGGGAGCTTGTGAGGAAGAAATTATGGGATGGGTTAGGGTTTGGATATGTTATGGAACGGTCTTCAAAGTGTGTTAGGGGACAGGTGAGGAGCAGAGAACTTGTTAGGAAAGGGGTTATGTAGGTTCTGGGAGTGGGTTAGGATTGGACAAAGTGTTAGTTAGGCAGTTACATATGGATTGGGGCTAGAAGATGGTCTCGGGTGAGGCATAAGATTGGTGGGGCATTACAGTAATTTGTTAGGGTATGAGTGTGGGTTACGGCACCTGTGAAGATGTGAGTATGGCAGAGTTAGAGTGTATAGCGGGGTACATGGTAGGGAGCATGTGAAGATAATGTTTGGTTTAAGGTGCCTGTTAGGGTTAGGGTTTAGTTTACATGTTAGGGCATGCGTTGAGGGTAGGTTTGGGGTACATGCTAGGGTGCATGGAAGGGCACCTATGTGATTTAGAGTGTGTGTTCGGGTAGTTGATTCTGTATGTATTTCATGTTTAGGGTATATGTTAGGGTACAGGTTACAGTTATGGTACATGTTAGGGAACGTTAGGATGAAGGTTCCTGTTAGGGATAGGACACATATTAGAGTATATGTTAGTGTACACTTGGGGTACACGTTAGGGTGCCTGTAAGGGTGGTTTTGAGTACTGCTTGGATACTTGTACTGGTTAGGCAGGGTGGTACATGTTAATGATTAATGTACATTTTAATGTTACGGTACATTGTGTGGTACATGATAAGGTGTGGGTTATGGTACATGTCAAGGTGTGAGTATGGGCAAGAGTTAAGATGTATGATGGAGTCTATGTTAGGGAACATGTTAGGATTCATATTAGGGTTAGGGCAAGTTCTAGGGTATGTGTTACATTATGCCTTTGGGGTACATGTTAGGTGCATATGTAGTTTAGAGTATGTATTGGTGGTTAGGGTACATATCAGGATAGGCATTAAATTTAGGGTACATGTCAAGGATATATGTTCGTGTATTGGTTACATTTAGTCCGTGTTGTTAGGGTATTGGTTAGTGTTGTGGTTTTGGTTAATATGAGGTCATGCTTGGGTATATGTTGGGTTACATTTGGGTACATGTAGGGTGCTTGTGAGGGTACCTAGTCTTAGAGTTCATGGTAAAAATCTAGGATGTGGTTAAGGTATGCTTCAGGTTTAGGACATATATTAGTGTATTTGTTGGGGTAAGTGTTAGAGCACATGATAGGGTACATTGGGGTACATGTTAGGATGCATTTAAGGGTACCTGTATGCGTTAGGGTTCTTACTACTGTATGTGTTACTGGTTAGGGTACATATTGGATACGTGTTGAGGTCAGGGTATGTGTAAGGATATTAGGGGTTGGATTAGGGTTAGGATATCAGGGTTTGTGTTGAGGTATGAGTTAGGGTGCATGTAAGGGTAATTATGGCTCACACTATACATTTGGGTCCTCATGACCATATCTGTCAGTGTTTATAGAGTATGGGTTAGGATATGTGTTAGAATCTGTGTCAGGGTATGTGATGGGGTCCATGTTAGGGTATGTGTTAGAGTTCGGGTCATTGATAAGGGATCTTTGAAAGTTAAGGTCTTTGTTAGGGTTAGGGCACATGTTAGGCTATGTGTTATAGTACATTGGGATACCTGTTAGGATTCATGTAAGGGAACTTGCGTGAACAGAATACTCATAAGGCTATGTTAGAGTGTGTG
>JANJXV010000033.1:2472500-2482500 GCA_024803745.1 Megascapheus bottae
GAGTTAGGGCTAGGGCTAGGGTTAAGGTTAGGGTTAGGGTTAAGTTTAGGGTTGGAGGTAGGGTTAGGGGAAGGGTTAGGGTTAGGGTTAGGGGTATGGTTAGGGCTAAGGTTAGGGATAGGGTTAGGGTTAGGGTTAGGGTTGGTTGTAGGGTTAGGTGTAGTGTTACTGTTAGGGTTAGGGCTAGGGATACGGCTAGGGTAAGGGTTAGGTTTAGGTCTAGGGCTAGGGTGAGTTTTAGGGTCAGGGTTAGGGTTAGGGCTAGGGTTAGGTTTAGGGCTAGGGCTAGGGTTAGGTTTGGAGTTAGGGTTAGGGTTCTTATTAGGTTTAGTGTTTTAGGGTTAGGGGTAGGGTTAGCGTTAGGGGTAGGGGTAGAGGTAGGCTTAGGGTTAGGGTTAGAGTTAGGGTTAGGGGTAGGGCTGGGTTAGGGTTAGGGTTAGGGTTAAAGTTAGGGTTAGGGTTACGGTTAGGGTTAGGGTTAGGGGTGGGGTTAGGGTTAGGGTTAGGGATAGGCTTAGGGCTAGTTCTAGGGTTAAGGTTAGGGTGAGGGTTAAGTTTAAGGTTGGAGGTAGGGTTAGGGGAAGGGTTAGGGTTAGGGTTAGGGGTATGGTTAGGGCTAACGTTAGGGATAGGGTTAGGGTTAGGGTTAGGGTTGGGGGTAGGGTTAGGTGTAGTGTTAGTGTTAGGGTTAGGGCTAGGACTAGGGTTAGGGTTAGGGTTAGAGGTTTGGTTAGGGGTAGAGGTTTGGTTAGGGGTAGGGTTAGGGTTAGGTTTGGGGTTAGGGTTAGGTTTAGGGTTAGGTAAGGGTTAGGGTTAGGTTTACGGTTAGGGTTAGGGTTAGGGTTAGGGTTTGGGGTACGGTTAGGGTTAGGGTTAGGTTAGGGTTAGTGTTAGGGTTAGGGTTTGGGCTAGGGTTAGGTTTAGGGTTACGGTTAGGGTTAGGGGTAGGGTTAGGCTTTTATGGTTAGGGTTAGGGTTACGGTTATGGTAAGGGGCTCGGTTAGGGTTAGGTTTGGAGTTAGGGTTAGGTTTAGGTTTAGGGTTAGGGTTTGGGGTAGGTTTAGAGTTAGGGGTAGGGGTAGGATTAGGGTTAGGGTTAGGATTAGGGTTAGAGTTAGGGTTAGGCTTAGGGTTAATGGTAGAGTTAGGGTTAGGGTTAGGATTAGGTTAAGGTTTAGGGTTAGGATTAGGGTTAGGGTAGGGTTAGGGCTTGGGCTAGGGTTAGGTTTAGGGTTAGGGTTAGGGATAGGAGTAGGGGTAGGGGTAGGGTTAGGTTTATGGTTAGGGTTAGGGGTAGGGTTAGGGGAAGGGTTAGAGTTAGGTTTGGGGTTAGGGTTAGTGTTAGGATTAGGGGTAGGCGTAGGGGAATGATTAGGGTTAGGGTTAGGGTTAGGTTTAGGTTTAGGGGTAGGGTTAGGGTTAGGCTTAGTGTTAGGTTTAGGGGTAGGTTTAGGGTTATGGTTAGGGTTAGGGTTAGGGTTAGGTTTAGGATGAGGCTTAGGGTTAAATTTGGGCTTCGGTTTAGGGGTAGGGTTAGGGTTAGGGTTAGGTTTAGGGGTAGGGTTAAGGTTAGGGTTAGGGTTAGATTAGGGTTTGGGTTAGAGTTAGGGTTAGGGTTAGGGGTAGGGGTAGGTTTAGGGGTAGGGTTAGGTTTAGGGGTAGGATTAGGGTTAGGATTAGGTTTAGGGTTAGGGTTAGGATTAGGGGTAGGGTTAGGATAAGGGTTAGGGTTTTAAGGTTAGGGTTAGGGGTAGGGTTAGGGGTAGGGGTAGGGTTAGGGTTAGGATTAGGGGTAGGGTTAGGGTTAAAGTTAGGGTTAGGTTTAGTGGTAGGGTTAGGGTTAGGGATAGGGTTAGGGTTAAAGATAGAGTTAGGCGTAGGTTTAGGGTTAGGGTTAGGGTCACGGTCAGGGGTAGAATTAGGGTTAGGGTTAGGGTTAGGGTTTGGGTTACGTGTAGGGTTAGGGTTAGGGTTAGAGTTAAGGTTAAGGTTAGGGTTAGGGGTAGGGTTAGGGTTATGGGTAGGGTTAGGGTTAGGGGTAGTTTTAGGGGTAGGGGTAGGTTAGGGTTAGGGTTAGGATTAGGGTTAGGGTTAGGGTTAGGGTTAGGGTTAGGATTAGGTTTAGGGTTAGGGTTAGGGCAAGGGCTAGGGCTAGGGCTAGGTTTAGAGTTAGGGGTATGGATATGGTTAGGGTTAGGGTTAGGGTTAGGTTAGGTTTAGGGGTAGTGTTAGGGTTAGGGTTAGGGTTACGGTTAGGGGTAGGGTTAGTGTTAGGGTTAGGGTTAGGGTTGGGGGTAGGGTTAGGGTTAGGGTTAGGGTTAGGGTCAGGGGTAGGGTTAGGGTTAGGGTTAGGGCTAGGGTTGGGGTTAGGGTTAGGTTTAGGTTTCGTTTAGGTGTAGGGTTAGGGTTAGGATTAGGGTTAGTGTTACGGTTAGGATTAGGATTAGGGTTAGGGCTAGGTTTATGGTTAGGTTTATGGTTAGGGTTAGTGTTGGTGGTAGGTTTAGAGGTAGGATTAGTGTTAGGGTGAGGGTTAGGGCTAGGGGTAGGGTTAGGGTTAGGGTTAGGGTTAAGGTTAGGGTTGGGGTAGGGTTAGGGGTAGGGTTAGGGTTAGGTGTAGGGTTAGGGCTAGGGTTAGGGTTAGGGTTATATTTGGGGGTAGGGTTAGGTGTAGGGTTAGTATTAGGGTTAGGGGTAGGGTTAAGGCTAGGGCTATGGTCAGGGTTAGGGTTAGGTGTAGGGTTACGGGTAGGGTTACTGTTAGGTTTGGAGTAGGGTTAGGGGTAGGGTTAGGGTTAGGGTTTTACGGTTAGGGTTAGGGTTAGAGTTAGGGTTAGGTGTAGCGTTAGGGGTATGGTTAGGGTTTTAGGGGTAGGGTTAGTGTTAGGGTTAGGGATAGGGGTAGAGGTAGGGTTAGAGTTAGGGCTAGGGCTAGGGTTAGGGTTAGGGTTAGGGTTGGAGATAGGGTTAGGTGTAGGGTTAAGGTTACTATTAGGGTTAGGGTTAGGGCTACGGCTAGGGTTAAGATTAGGGTTAGGGTTAGGGTTAAGGCTAGGGCTAGTGTTTGGGTTAGGGCTAGGGCTAGGGCTAGTGTAAGGGTTAGGTTTAGGTCTAGGGCTAGGGTTAGTTTTAGGGTTTGGGTTAGGTTTAGGGCTAGGGTTATGGTTAGGGCTAGCATTAGGATTAGGGTTAGACCTAGGGTTAGGGTTATGGTTAGGGTTATGGTCAGGGGTAGGGTTAGGGTTAATGTTAGGGTTAGGGGTTGGGTTAGGATTAGTGTTAGGGTTCGGGTTAGGTGTAGGGTTAGGGTTAGGATTAGGGTTAGGGTTAGGGTTAGGGTTAGGGATAGGCTTAGGGCTAGTTCTAGGGTTAAGGTTAGGGTGAGGGTTAAGTTTAAGGTTGGAGGTAGGGTTAGGGGAAGGGTTAGGGTTAGGGTTAGGGGTATGGTTAGGGCTAACGTTAGGGATAGGGTTAGGGTTAGGGTTAGGGTTGGGGGTAGGGTTAGGTGTAGTGTTAGTGTTAGGGTTAGGGCTAGGACTAGGGTTAGGGTTAGGGTTAGAGGTTTGGTTAGGGGTAGAGGTTTGGTTAGGGGTAGGGTTAGGGTTAGGTTTGGGGTTAGGGTTAGGTTTAGGGTTAGGGTAAGGGTTAGGGTTAGGTTTACGGTTAGGGTTAGGGTTTGGGGTACGGTTAGGGTTAGGGTTAGGTTAGGGTTAGTGTTAGGGTTAGGGTTTGGGCTAGGGTTAGGTTTAGGGTTACGGTTAGGGTTAGGGGTAGGGTTAGGCTTTTATGGTTAGGGTTAGGGTTACGGTTATGGTAAGGGGCTCGGTTAGGGTTAGGTTTGGGGTTAGGGTTAGGTTTAGGTTTAGGGTTAGGGTTTGTGGTAGGTTTAGAGTTAGGGGTAGGGGTAGGATTAGGGTTAGGGTTAGGATTAGTGTTAGAGTTAGGGTTAGGGTTAGGGTTAATGGTAGAGTTAGGGTTAGGGTTAGGATTAGGTTAAGGTTTAGGGTTAGGATTAGGGTTAGGGTAGGGTTAGGGCTTGGGCTAGGGTTAGGTTTAGGGTTAGGGTTAGGGATAGGAGTAGGGGTAGGGGTAGGGTTAGGTTTATGGTTAGGGTTAGGTGTAGGGTTAAGGGAAGGGTTAGAGTTAGGTTTGGGGTTAGGGTTAGTGTTAGGATTAGGGGTAGGCGTAGGGGAATGATTAGGGTTAGGTTTAGGTTTAGGGGTAGGGTTAGGGTTAGGCTTAGTGTTAGGTTTAGGGGTAGGTTTAGGGTTATGGTTAGGGTTAGGGTTAGGGTTAGGTTTAGGATGAGGCTTAGGGTTAAATTTGGGCTTCGGTTTAGGGGTAGGGTTAGGGTTAGGGTTAGGTTTAGGGGTAGGGTTAAGGTTAGGGTTAGGGTTAGATTAGGGTTTGGGTTAGAGTTAGGGTTAGGGTTAGGGGTAGGGGTAGGTTTAGGGGTAGGGTTAGGTTTAGGGGTAGGATTAGGGTTAGGATTAGGTTTAGGGTTAGGGTTAGGATTAGGGGTAGGGTTAGGATAAGGGTTAGGGTTTTAAGGTTAGGGTTAGGGGTAGGGTTAGGGGTAGGGGTACGGTTAGGGTTAGGATTAGGGGTAGGGTTAGGGTTAAAGTTAGGGTTAGGTTTAGTGGTAGGGTTAGGGTTAGGGATAGGGTTAGGGTTAAAGATAGAGTTAGGCGTAGGTTTAGGGTTAGGGTTAGGGTCACGGTCAGGGGTAGAATTAGGGTTAGGGTTAGGGTTAGGGTTTGGGTTACGTGTAGGGTTAGGGTTAGGGTTAGAGTTAGGGTTAGGGTTAGGGTTAGGGGTAGGGTTAGGGTTATGGGTAGGGTTAGGGTTAGGGGTAGTTTTAGGGGTAGGGGTAGGTTAGGGTTAGGGTTAGGATTAGGGTTAGGGTTAGGGTTAGGGTTAGGGTTAGGATTAGGTTTAGGGTTAGGGTTAGGGCAAGGGCTAGGGCTAGGGCTAGGTTTAGAGTTAGGGGTATGGATATGGTTAGGGTTAGGGTTAGGGTTAGGTTAGGTTTAGGGGTAGTGTTAGGGTTAGGGTTAGGGTTACGGTTAGGGGTAGGGTTAGTGTTAGGGTTAGGGTTAGGGTTGGGGTTAGGGTTAGGGTTAGGGTCAGGGGTAGGGTTAGGGTTAGGGTTAGGGCTAGGGTTGGGGTTAGGGTTAGGTTTAGGTTTCGTTTAGGTGTAGGGTTAGGGTTAGGATTAGGGTTAGTGTTACGGTTAGGATTAGGATTAGGGTTAGGGCTAGGTTTATGGTTAGGTTTATGGTTAGGGTTAGTGTTGGTGGTAGGTTTAGAGGTAGGATTAGTGTTAGGGTGAGGGTTAGGGCTAGGGGTAGGGTTAGGGTTAGGGTTAGGGTTAAGGTTAGGGTTGGGGTAGGGTTAGGGGTAGGGTTAGGGTTAGGTGTAGGGTTAGGGCTAGGGTTAGGGTTAGGGTTATATTTGGGGGTAGGGTTAGGTGTAGGGTTAGTATTAGGGTTAGGGGTAGGGTTAAGGCTAGGGCTATGGTCAGGGTTAGGGTTAGGTGTAGGGTTACGGGTAGGGTTACTGTTAGGTTTGGAGTAGGGTTAGGGGTAGGGTTAGGGGTAGGGTTAGGGTTAGGGTTTTACGGTTAGGGTTAGGGTTAGAGTTAGGGTTAGGTGTAGCGTTAGGGGTATGGTTAGGGTTTTAGGGGTAGGGTTAGTGTTAGGGTTAGGGATAGGGGTAGAGGTAGGGTTAGAGTTAGGGCTAGGGCTAGGGTTAGGGTTAGGGGTTAGGGTTGGAGATAGGGTTAGGTATAGGGTTAAGGTTACTATTAGGGTTAGGGTTAGGGCTACGGCTAGGGTTAAGGTTAGGGTTAGGGTTAGGGTTAAGGCTAGGGCTAGTGTTTGGGTTAGGGCTAGGGATAGGGCTAGTGTAAGGGTTAGGTTTAGGTCTAGGGCTAGGGTTAGTTTTAGGGTTAGGGTTAGGTTTAGGGCTAGGGTTATGGTTAGGGCTAGCGTTAGGATTAGGTTTAGACCTAGGTTAGGGTTATGGTTAGGGTTATGGTCAGGGGTAGGGTTAGGGTTAATTTTAGGGTTAGGGGTTGGGTTAGGATTAGTGTTAGGGTTCGGGTTAGGTGTAGGGTTAGTGTTAGGATTAGGGTTAGGGTTAGGATTAGGGTTAGGGTTAAGGTTAGGGTTAGGATTAGGGTTAGGGTTAGGGTTAGGGCTAGGGTTAGGATTAGGGTTAGGGTTAGGGTTAAGGTTAGGGATAGGGTTAGGGCTAGGGCTAGGGTTAAGGTTAGGGTTAGGGTTAAGTTTAGGGTTGGAGGTAGGGTTAGGGGAAGGTTTAGGGTTAGGGTTAGGGGTATGGTTAGGGTTAAGGTTAGGGATAGGGTTGGGGTTAGGGTTAGGGTTGGGGGTAGGGTTATGTGCAGTGTTAGTGTTAGTGTTAGGGTTAGGGCTAGGACTAGGGTTAAGGTTAGGGTTAGGGTTAAGTTTAGGGTTAGAGGTTTGGTTATGGGTAGAGGTTTGGTTAGGGGTAGGGTTAGGGTTAGGTTTGGGGTTAGGGTTAGGGGTAGGGATAGTGGTAGGGTAAGGGTTAGGTTTAGGTTTCCGGTTAGGGTTAGAGTTAGGTTTAGGGTTCGGGGTACGGTTAGGGTTAGGGTTAGTGTTAGGTTAGGGTTAGTGTTAGGGTTGTGGTTAGGGCTAGGGTTAGGTTTAGGGTTACGGTTAGGGTTGGGGTAGGGTTAGGGTTTTAGGGTTAGGGTTAGGGTTACGCTATGGTTAGGGGCACGGTTAGGGTTAGGTTTGGGGTTAGGGTTAGGTTTAGGATTAGGGGAAGGGTTAGAGTTAGGGGTAGGGTAGGTGTAGGGGTAGGGTTAGGGTTAGGGTTAGGATTAGGGTTAGAGTTAGGGTTAGGGTTAGGGTTAATGGTAGGGTTAGTGTTAGGGTTAGGATTAGGTTAAGGTTTAGGGTTAGGATTAGGGTTAGGGTAGGGTTAGGGCTAGGGCTAGGGTTAGGTTTAGGGTTAGGGATAGGAGTAGGGGTAGGGGTAGGGTTAGGTTTATGGTTAGGGTTAGGGGTAGGGTTAGGGGAAGGGTTAGAGTTAGGTTTGGGGTTAGGGTTAGTGTTAGGATTAGGGGTAGGCGTAGGGGTAAGATTAGGGTTAGGTTTAGGGTTAGGGTTAGGTTCAGGTTTAGCGGTAGGGTTAGGGTTAGGCTTAGTGTTAGGTTTAGGGGTAGGTTTAGGGTTATGGTTATGGTTAGGGTTAGGGTTAGGTTTAGGATGAGGCTTAGGGTTAAAGTTGGGTTTCGGGTTAGGGGTAGGGTTAGGGTTAGGGTTAGGTTTAGGGGTAGGGTTAAGGTTAGGGTTAGGGTTAGATTAGGGTTAGGGTTAGGGTTAGGGTTAGGGTTAGGGGTAGGGTTAGGGTTAGGTTTAGGGGTAGGGGTAGGGTTAGGGGTTGGGTTAGGTTTAGGGGTAGGATTAGGGTTAGGGTTAGTGTTAGGGTTAGGTTTAGGGGTAGGGTTAGGTTTAGGTTTAGGGTTAGGGTTAGGGGTAGGGGTAGGGGTAGGTGTAGGGGTAGGATTAGGGTTAGGATTACGATTAGTGTTAGGGATAGGCTTAGGATTAGGATTCGGGTTAGGGTTAGGATTAGGGTTAGGTTTTCAGTGTTAGGGTTAGGGTTAGGGTTAGGGGTAGGTTTAGGGTTAGGGTTAGGTTTAGGGTTTTAGGGTTAGGGTTAGGGTTAGGGGTAGGGTTAGGGTTAGGGTTAGGGTTAGGATTATAGTTAGGGGTAGGGTTAGGCTTAGGGTTAGGGTTACGGTCAGGGGTAGGGTTAGGATTAGGGGTACGGGTAGGGTTAGTGTTAGGTTTAGGGTTAGAGGTAGTGTTAGGGTTAGGGTTAGGGCTAGGGTTAGGGTTAGGGGTAGGGGTAGGATTAGTTTTAGGGTTAGGATTAGCGTTAGGGTTAGGGTTAGGATTAGGGTTAGGGTTAGGGTTGGGGCTAGGGCTAGTGCTAGGGTTAGGCTTAGGGTTAGTGGTATGTTTAGGGTTAGGTTTAGGGTTAGGGTGAGGGTTGGGGGTAGGTTTAGGGGTAGGGTTAGTGTTAGGGTTACGGTTAGGATTAGGGTTAGGGCTAGGGCTAGGGTTAGGGTTTGGGGTAGGGTTGGGGGTAGGGTTAGGTGTAGGGTAAGGGTTTGGGTTAGGGCCAAGGCTAGGGTTAGGGTTAGGTTTAGGGTTAGGGCTAGGGCTAGGGTTTGGTTTAGGGTTAGGGCTAGGGCGAGGGCTAGGTTTCGGGTTGGGTTAGGGTTAGGATTATGGTTAGGGGTAATGTTAGGGTTAGGGTTAGGGGTAGGGTTAGGGTTAAGATTAGGATTAGTGTTAGGGTTAGGGTTAGGATTAGGGTTAGTGTTAGAGTTAGGGTTCGGTTTACGGTTAGGTTTATGGTTAGGGTTAGGGTTGGTGGTAGGTTTAGGGGTACAGTTAGGGTTAGAGTTAGGGTTACAGTTAGGGGTACGGTTAGGGGTAGGTTTAGTGTTAGTGTTAGGGTTAGGATTAGGGATAGGGTTAGGGTTAGGGTTAGCTTTAGGTTTACGGGTAGGGTTAGGGTTAGGGTAGGGTTAGGGTGAGGGTTTAGGATTAGGAGTAGCGTTATGGTTAGGGTTAGGGTTAGGGGTAGGGGTAGGGTTAGGGTTTTAGGGTTAGGGGTAGGGGTAGGGGTAGGGGTAGTGGTAGGGTTAGGGTTGGGGGTAGGGGTAGGGTTACGGTTAGTGTTACTATTAGGGGTAGCTTTAGAGTTAGGGTTAGGTAGGGGTAGGGTTAGCATTAGAGTTATGGTTAGGTGTAGGGTTAGGGTTAGGGTTAGGTTTAGAGTTAGGGTTAGGGTTAGGGTTAGGGTTAGGGTTACGGTCGGGGGTAGGGTTAGGGTTAGGGTTAGGGTTAGGAGTAGGGTTAGGTTAGGGTTATGGTTCGAATTAGGTGTAGGGTTAGGGTTAGGGTTAGGTTTAGGGTTAGCATTAGGGGTAGGGTTGGGGCTAGGGGTAGGTTTAGGGTTATGGGTCGATGTAGGGGTAGGGGTAGGGGTAGGGTTAGGGTTAGGATTTTAGGGTTAGGGTTAGGGGTAGGGGTAGGATTAAGTTGGGTTAGGATTAGCGTTAGGGTTAGGGTTAGGATTAGGGTTAGGGTTAGGGTTAGGGCTAGGGCTAGGGCTAGGGTTAGGGTTAGGGCTAGGGGTATGGCTAGGGTTAGGTTTAGGGTTAGTGTTAGGGTTGGGGGTAGGTTTAGGGGTAGGGGTAGGGTTAGGGTTAGGGTTAGGGTTAAGGCTAGGGCCAGGGTTAGGTTTAGGGTTTGGGTTATGGTTGGGTGTAGGTTTAGGGGTAGGGGTACGGTTAGGGTTAGGATTAGGGCTAGCGCTAGGGGTAGGGTTAGGGTTAGGGTTAGTCCTGGGCTAGGGCTAGGGTTAGGGCTAGGCATAGGGTTAGGGCTAGGTCAAAGCTTAGGGTTAGGGTTAGGGATAGGGTTAGGATTAGGTTTTGGGTTAATGTTAGGGTTAGGAGTAGGGGTAGGGTTAGGGTTAGGGTTAGGGTTAGGATTAGAATTAGGGTTAGGGTTAGGGTTAGGGCTAGGTTTAGGGTTAGGTATAGGGGTAGGGGTAGGGTTGGTGGTAGGTTTAGGGGTAGGGTTAGGTTTAGGATTATGGTTAGGGTTTGGGGTCTGGTTAGTGGTAGGGTTAGTGTTGGGTTAGGGTTAGCGTTAGCGTTAGGGGTAGGGTTATGGTTAGAATTAGGGTAGGGTTAGAGGTAGGGTTAGGGTTAGGGTTAGGGTTAGGGTTAGGGTTACGGGTAGGGTTACAGGTAGGGTTAGGATTAGGTTTAGGGTTAGGGGTAGGGTTAGGGTTAGTGTTAGGTTTAGGATTAAGTTAGGGTTAGGGTTAGGATTAGGGTTAGGGGTAGGGTTAGGGTTAGGGTTAGGGTTAGGGTTAGCGTTAGGGGTAGGGTTAGGGTTAGGGTTTGGGTTAGGTGTAGGGT
>JANJXV010000033.1:2487500-2502500 GCA_024803745.1 Megascapheus bottae
AGGGTTTTAGGGTTAGGGTTAGGGGTAGGGGTAGGGTTAGGTTTAGGGGTAGGATTAGGGTTAGGGTTAGGATTAGGGTTAGGGTTAGGGTTAGGGTTAGGGTTAGGGTTTTAGGGTTAGGGTTAGGGTTAGGGTTAGGGGTAGGGTTAGGGTTAGGGTTAGGTTTAGGGTTTAATTGTTTGGGTTAGGGTTATGGTTAGGGGTAGGGTAGGTTTAGGGTTAGGGTTAGGATTAGAGTTAGGGGTAGTGTTAGTCTTAGGTTTATGGTTACCGTCAGGGGTAGGGTTAGAATTAGGGGTAGGGGTAAGGTTAGGGTTAGGGTTAGGGGTAGGGGTATTCTTAGGGTTAGGGTTAGGGCTAGGATTAGGGTTAGGGGTAGGGGTAGGGGTAGGATTAGGGTTTGGGTTAGGATTAGGGTTAGGGTTAGAGTTAGGATTAGGGTTATGGTTAGGGTTAGAGTTAGGGCTAGTGCTATGGTTAGGGTTAGGTTTAGGGTTGGGGGTAGGTTTAGGGGTAGAGTTAGGGGTAGGGTTAGGGTTAGGGTTATGGCGAGGGCTAGGGTTAGGGTTAGGATTTGGGGTAGGGTTGGGGGTAGGGTTAGGGGTAGGGGTAGGGTTAGGGTTAGGGTTAAGGCTAGGGCTAGGGTTAGGGTTAGGTTTAGCGCTAGGGTGAGGGCTAGGTTTAGGGTTAGGGTTAGGGTTAGGATTAGGTTTAGGGTTAATGTTAGGGTTAGGGTTAGGGGTATGGTTAGGGTTAGGGTTAGGTTTAGGATTAGGGTTATGTTTAGGGTTAGGATTAGGGTTAGTTTTAGGGTTAGGGCTCGGTTTAAGTTTAGGTTTATGGTTAGCATTAGGGTTGGTCGTAGGCTTAAGGGTAGCGTTAGGGTTAGGCTTAGGGTTAGGTGTAGGTGTAGGGTTAGTGGTAGGGTTAGGGTTAGGGTTAGGTTTAGTGGTAAAATTAGGGGTAGTGTTAGGTTTAGGGTTAGGGGTACGGTTAGGGGTAGGGTTAGGGGTCGGGTTAAGTTTAGGGTTATGGTTAGGGTTAGGATTAGGGTTAGGGTTAAGGTTAGTGTTAGGGTTAGGGGTAGGTGTAGGGTTAGGGTTAGGTTTAGGGTTAGGGGTAGGGTTCGGGTTAGGGTTAGGGTTACTGTTAGGGGTAGGTTTAGATTTAGGGGTAGGTAGGGGTAGGGTTAGCGTTAGAATTATGGTTAGGGGTAGGGTTTGGGTTTGGGTTAGGTTTATGGTTTTAGGGTTAGGGTTAGGGTTAGGTATAGGGTTATTGTTAGGGTTAGCGTTAGGGTTAGGGTTAGACCTAGGGTTAGGGTTAGGGTTAGGGTTACGGTCAGGGGCAGGGTTAGGTTTAATATTAGGGTTAGGTGTTGGGTTAGGGTTAGGGTTCGGGTTAGGTGTAGGTTTATGGTTAGGGTTAGGGTTGGTGGTAGGTTTAGGGGTAGGGTTAGGGTTAGGGTTAGGGATAGGGTTAGGGCTAATGTTAGGGTAAGGATTAGGGTTAGGGTTAGGGTTAGGGCTAGGTTTAGGGTTAGGTTTATGGTTAGGGTTAGGGTTGGTGGTAGGTTTAGGGTTAGGTTAGGGTTAGCGTTAGGGATAGAGTTAGGGCTAGGGTTAGGGTTAGGGTTAGGGTTAAGGTTAGGGTTGGGGGTAGGGTTAGGGGTAGGGTTAGGTTAGGGTTAGGGGTATGGTTAGGGCTAGGGTTAGGGCTAGGGTTAGGGTTATTGTTAGGGTTGGGGGTAGGGTTATGTGTAGTGTTAGGGTTAGGGTTAGGGGTAGGGTTGGGCTAGGGCTAGGGTTAGGGGTAGGGTTAGAGGTTTGGTTAGGGGTAGGGTTAGGGTTAGGTTTGGTGTTAGGGTTAGGGTTAGGGTTAGGGGTAGGGATAGGGGTAGGGTAAGGGTTAGGGTTAGGTTTAGGGTTAGGGTTAGTGCTAGGGTTAGGGTTAGGGTTCGGGGTAGGATTAGGTGTAGTGTTAGTGTTAGGGTTAGGGGTAGGTTTAGGGCTAGGGCTAGGGTTAGGCATAGGGTTAGAGGTTTGGTTAGCGGTCGGGTTAGGTTTGGGGTTAGGTTTAGGTTTAGGTTTAGGGTTAGTGTTAGGGTTAGGCTTAGGGTTCGGTTTAGGGGAAGGGATAGGGTTATGGTTATTTTTAGGTTTATGGTTAGGTTTAGGATGAGGGTTAGGTTTAAAGTTGGGGTTCGGGTTAGGGGCAGGGTTAGGGATAGGGTTAGGTTTAGAGGTAGGGTAAGATTAGGGTTAGGGTTGATATTAGGTTTAGGGTTAGGGTTAGGGTTAGGGTTAGGTTTAGGCTTAGGTTTAGGGTTAGGGGTAGGATTAGGGTTAGGGTAATGGTTAGGGGTAGGGTTACAGTTAGGTTTAGGGTGAGGGTTAGGTGTAGGGTAGGGTTTTAGGGTCAGGGTTAGTGTTAGGGATAGGGTTAGGGTTAGGGTTAGGGTTAGGGGTAGGATTAGGGTTAGGTTTAGGGTTAGGGTTAGGCTTAGGGTTAGGTTTAGGGGTAGGTTTAGGTTTAGGGTTAGGGTTAGGGGTAGGGTAGGGGTAGGGTTAGGGTTAGGGTTAGGATTAGGGTTAGGGTTAGGGTTAGGGTTATGCTTGGTGGTAGGTTTAGGGGTAGGGTTAGGGCTGGGGTTAGGATTATGATTAGGGTTTGGGGCAGGGTTAGTGGTAAGATTAGGGTTAGGGTTAGGGTTAGGGGTAGGGTTAGGGTTGGGGATAGGGTTCGGGTTATGTGTATGGTTAGGTTAGGGTTAGGGTTAGGGTTAGGGTTACAGTCAGGGGTAGGGTTAGGTTTAGGGTTAGTGTTAGGGGGTAGGGGTAGGGATAGGGTTACGGTTTGAATTAGGGGTAGGGTTAGAGGTAGGGTTAGGGTTAGGGTTAGGGTTAGGGTTAGGGTTACGGGTAGGGTTAGGGGTAGGGTTAGGATTAGGTTTAGGGTTAGGTGTAGGGTTAGGATTAGGGTTAGGTTTAGGATTAGGGTTAGGGTTAGGGTTAGGTTTAGGGTTAGGGTTAGGGTTACGGGTAGGTTTAGGGGTAGGGTTAGGATTAGGTTTAGGGTTAGGGGTATGGTTAGAATTAGGGTTAAGTTTAGGATTAGGGTTAGGGTATGGGTTAGGGTTAGGGTTAGGGGTAGTGGTAGGGTTAGGGTTAGGGCTAGGGCTATGGTTAGGGTTAGGGTTAGGGTTGGAGGTAGGGTTAGATGTAGGGTTAAGGTTACTGTTAAGTTTAGGGTTAGGGCAGGGCTAGGGTCAGGGTTCCGGTTAGGGTTAGGGCTAGGGGTAGTGTTAGGGTTAGTGTTAGGGTTAGGGTTAGGTTTAGGGGTAGTGGTAGGGTTAGTGTTAGGGTTAGGGTTAGGGTTAGGGCTAGGGCTAGTGTTAGGGTTAGGACTAGGGATAGGGCTAGTGTTAGGGTTATGGTTAGGGCTAGGGATAGTGTTAGTTTTATGGTTAGGATTAGGGTTAGGGCTAGGGTTAGGTTTAGGGCTATGGTTAGGCTTAGGGTTGGGGTTAGGGTTAGGGTTATTATTAGGTTTAGTGTTTTAGGGTTAGAGGTAGGGTTAGGGTTAGGGGTAGGGGTAGAGGTAGGCTTAGGTTTAGGGTTAGGGTTACGGGTAGGGGTAGGGTTAGGGTTATGGTTAGGATTAGGGTTAGGGTTAAAGCTAGGGTTAGGGTTAGGGTTAGGGTAAGGGTTAGGGGTAGGGGTAGATGTAGGGTTAGGGTTAGGGTTAGGGTTAGGTGTAGGGTTAGGGTTAGGGTTAGGGTTAGGGTTAGGGTTGGTTGTAGGTTTAGGGGTAGGGGTAGGGGTAGGGTTAGGGATAGGGTTAGGGCTAGAGCCAGGGTAAAGTTTGGTGGTAGGTTTAGGGGTAGGGGTAGGGTTAGGGTTAGGGTTAAGGTTAGGGTTAGGGGTTGGGTTAGGGTTAGGCTTCAGGTTAGGTGTAGGGTTATGGTTAGGATTAGCGTAAGGGTTAGGGTTAGGATTAGGGTGTGGGTTAAGGTTAGGGTAAGGATTAGGGTTAGGGTTAGGGTTAGGGCTAGGGTTAGGGTTAGGTTTAGGGTTAGGGTTAGGGTTGGTGGTAGGTTTAGGGGTAGGGGTAGGGTTAGGGATAGGGTTAGGGCTAGGGCTAGGGTTAGGGTTAGGGTTAAGATTAGGGTTGGGTGTAGGATTAGGGGTAGGGTTAGGGGTAGGGGTAGGGGTATGGTTAGGGCAAGGCTTAGGGATAGGTTTAGGGTTAGGGTTAGGGTTTGGGGTAGGGTTAGGTGTAGTGTTAGTGTTAGGGTAGGGGTAGGGTTAGGGCTAGGGCTAGGATTATGGTTAGGGTTAGGGGTTTGGTTAGGGGTAGGGTTAGGGTTAGGTTTGGGGTTAGGGTTAGGGTTAGGTTTAGGGGTAGGGTTAGGGTTAGGCTTAGGGTTCGGTTTAGGGGAAGGGTTAGGGTTATGGGTATGGTTGGGGTTAGGGTTAGGTTTAGGATGAGGTTTAGGGTTAAAGTTGGGGTTCGGGTTAGGGGTAGGGTAAGGGTTAGGGTTAGGTTTAGGGGTAGGGTTAAGTTTAGGTTTAGGGTTAGGATTACGTTTAGGTTTAGGGTTAGGGTTAGGGTTATGTTTAGGCTTAGGTTTAGGGTTAGGGGTATGATTAGGGTTAGGGTAATGGTTAATGGGAGGGTTATGGTTAGGGTTAGGGTGAGGGTTAGGGCTAGGGTTATGGTTAGGGTTAGGATTAGGGGTAGGGTAGGGTTTTGGGTTAGGATTAGGGTTAGGGTTAGGGGTAGGGTTAGGTTTAGGGGTAAGTTTAGATTTGGGGTTAGAGTTAGGGGTAGGGGTAGGGGTAGGGTTAGGGTTAGGGGTAGGGCTAGGGTTAGGGTTAGGGTCAGGGTTAGAGTTAGGGGTAGGGTGGGGGTTATGGTCAGGGTTACGGTCAGGGGTAGGGTTAGGTTTAGGGTTAGGGTTAGGGTTAGGCGTAGGTTTAGGATTAGGGTTAGGGTTCGGGTTAGGTGTAGGGTTAGGGTTAGGGGTAGGGGTAGGTTTAGGGGTAGAGTTACGGTTAGGTGTAGGGGTAGGGGTAGGGTTAGGTTTAGGGTTAGGATTAGGGTTATGGTTAGGGTTTGGGTTAGGGTTAGGTTTATGGTTAGGGTTAGGATTAGGGTTAGGGGTAGGGGTAGGGGTAGGGTTAGGGTTAGGGTTAGGGTTAGGGTTAGTGCTAAGGTTAGGGTTAGGACTAAGGCTAGGGCTAAGGTTAGTGTTAGGGTTAGGGCTAGGGCTAGGGTTAGGCTTAGGGTTAGGGGTAGGGGTAGGTTAGGGTTAGGGTTAGGTGTAGGGTTAGGTTTAGGTTTAGGGTTAGGGTTAGGGTTACGTTAAGTATTAGGGTTAGGTTTAGGGTTAGGTTTAGTGTTAGGGGTAGGGTTAGGGTTAGGTTAGGTTTAGGGCTAGGGTTAGGGTTAGGGTTAGGGTTAGGGCTAGGGTTAGGGTTAGGGTTAGGGATAGGGGTAGGTTTAGGGTTTTAGGGTTAGGGTTAGGGTTAGGGTTAGGGTTATCGTTATGGTTAGGGTTAGGGTTCGGTTTGGGGTTAGGGTTAGGGGTAGAGTTAGGGTTAGGTTTAGGGGCAGGGTTGGGTTTAGGGGTAGGGTTAGGGTTAGGTTTGGGGTTAGGGTTAGGGTTAGGATTAGGGGTAGGGGTAGGGTTAGGGTTAGGGTTAGGATTAGGGTTAGGGTTAGAGTTTCGGTTAGGGTTAGATTTAGGGTTAGGGTTAGGTTTAGGGTTAGGGTTAGGGTTAGGGTTAGGGTTAGGGTTAGAGTTTCGGTTAGGGTTAGATTTAGGGTTAGGGTTAGGTTTAGGGGTAAGGGTTAGGGTTAGCGTTAGGGTTAGGGGTAGGGGTAGGGTTAGGGTTAGGGTTAGGGTTAGGGTTAAGGTTAGGAATCGGGTTAGGGTTAGGGTTAGGGCTAGGTTTAGGGTTAGGTTTAAGGTTAGGGTTAAGGTTGGTGGTAGGTTTAGGGGTAGGATTAGTGTTAGGGTTAGGGTTAGCGTTAGGGTTAGTTGTAGGGTTAGGCTTAGAATTAGGGGTAGGGTTAGGGGTAGGGTTAGGGTTAGGGTTAGGTTTAGGGTTACGGGTAGGGTTAGGGGTAGGGTGAGGATTAGGTTTAGGGGTAGGGTTAGGGTTAGGGTTAGGTTAGGATTAGGGTTAGGGTTAGGGTTAGGGTTATGATTAGGTTTAGGCTTAGAGTTAGGGTTAGGGGGCGGGTTAGGGTTACGCTCAGGGGTAGGGTTAGAGTTAGGGTAGCGTTAGGGGTAGGGTTGGGGTTAGCATTAGGGTTCGGGTTAGGTGTAGCGTTAGAGTTAGGGTTAGGGTTAGGTTTAGGGTTAGCGTTAGGTGTAGGGTTAGGGTTAGGGGTAGAGTTCCGGTTATGGGTATGTTTATGGGTAGGGGTAGGGTTATGGTTATGGTTAGGGTTAGGGTTAGGGGTAAGGTTAGGGTTATGGTTATGGTTAGGGTTAGGGTTAGGTTTAGGGTTAGGGTTAGGGTTAGGGTTAGGGTTAGGTGTAGCCTTAGGGGTATGGTTAGGGTTTTAGGGTTAGGGTTAGTGTTAGGGTTAGGGTTAGGTTTAGAGGTAGGGTTAGGGTTAGGGCTAGGGCTAGGGTTAGGGTTAGGGTTAGGGTTGGAGGTCAGGTTAGGTGTAGGGTTAGGGTTAGGGTTAGTGTTAATGTTAGGGTTAGGGTAGGTGGTAGGTTTCGGTTTAGGGCTAGTGTTAGGGTTAGGGTTAGGGCTAGGGCTAGGGTTAATTTTAGGGTTAGGTTTAGGGTTAGGGCTAGGGTTAGGGTTAGAGCTAGGGCTACGGTTAGATTTGGGGTTAGGTTTAGGGTTATTATTAGGTTTAGTGTTTTAGGGTTAGGGGTAGGGTTAGGTTTAGTGGTAGGGGTAGAGGTAGGATTCTTGTTAGGGTTAGGGGTAGGGTTAGGGTTAGGGTTAGGGTTAGGGTTAGGGTTAGGTTTAGGGTTTAATTGTTTGGGTTAGGGTTATGGTTAGGGGTAGGGTAGGTTTAGGGTTAGGGTTAGGATTAGAGTTAGGGGTAGTGTTAGTCTTAGGTTTATGGTTACCGTCAGGGGTAGGGTTAGAATTAGGGGTAGGGGTAAGGTTAGGGTTAGGGTTAGGGGTAGGGGTATTCTTAGGGTTAGGGTTAGGGCTAGGATTAGGGTTAGGGGTAGGGGTAGGGGTAGGATTAGGGTTTGGGTTAGGATTAGGGTTAGGGTTAGAGTTAGGATTAGGGTTATGGTTAGGGTTAGAGTTAGGGCTAGTGCTATGGTTAGGGTTAGGTTTAGGGTTGGGGGTAGGTTTAGGGGTAGAGTTAGGGGTAGGGTTAGGGTTAGGGTTATGGCGAGGGCTAGGGTTAGGGTTAGGATTTGGGGTAGGGTTGGGGGTAGGGTTAGGGGTAGGGGTAGGGTTAGGGTTAGGGTTAAGGCTAGGGCTAGGGTTAGGGTTAGGTTTAGCGCTAGGGTGAGGGCTAGGTTTAGGGTTAGGGTTAGGGTTAGGATTAGGTTTAGGGTTAATGTTAGGGTTAGGGTTAGGGGTATGGTTAGGGTTAGGGTTAGGTTTAGGATTAGGGTTATGTTTAGGGTTAGGATTAGGGTTAGTTTTAGGGTTAGGGCTCGGTTTAAGTTTAGGTTTATGGTTAGCATTAGGGTTGGTCGTAGGCTTAAGGGTAGCGTTAGGGTTAGGCTTAGGGTTAGGTGTAGGTGTAGGGTTAGTGGTAGGGTTAGGGTTAGGGTTAGGTTTAGTGGTAAAATTAGGGGTAGTGTTAGGTTTAGGGTTAGGGGTACGGTTAGGGGTAGGGTTAGGGGTCGGGTTAAGTTTAGGGTTATGGTTAGGGTTAGGATTAGGGTTAGGGTTAAGGTTAGTGTTAGGGTTAGGGGTAGGTGTAGGGTTAGGGTTAGGTTTAGGGTTAGGGGTAGGGTTCGGGTTAGGGTTAGGGTTACTGTTAGGGGTAGGTTTAGATTTAGGGGTAGGTAGGGGTAGGGTTAGCGTTAGAATTATGGTTAGGGGTAGGGTTAGGGTTTGGGTTAGGTTTATGGTTTTAGGGTTAGGGTTAGGGTTAGGTATAGGGTTATTGTTAGGGTTAGCGTTAGGGTTAGGGTTAGACCTAGGGTTAGGGTTAGGGTTAGGGTTACGGTCAGGGGCAGGGTTAGGTTTAATATTAGGGTTAGGTGTTGGGTTAGGGTTAGGGTTCGGGTTAGGTGTAGGTTTATGGTTAGGGTTAGGGTTGGTGGTAGGTTTAGGGGTAGGGTTAGGGTTAGGGTTAGGGATAGGGTTAGGGCTAATGTTAGGGTAAGGATTAGGGTTAGGGTTAGGGTTAGGGCTAGGTTTAGGGTTAGGTTTATGGTTAGGGTTAGGGTTGGTGGTAGGTTTAGGGTTAGGTTAGGGTTAGCGTTAGGGATAGAGTTAGGGCTAGGGTTAGGGTTAGGGTTAGGGTTAAGGTTAGGGTTGGGGGTAGGGTTAGGGGTAGGGTTAGGTTAGGGTTAGGGGTATGGTTAGGGCTAGGGTTAGGGCTAGGGTTAGGGTTATTGTTAGGGTTGGGGGTAGGGTTATGTGTAGTGTTAGGGTTAGGGTTAGGGGTAGGGTTGGGCTAGGGCTAGGGTTAGGGGTAGGGTTAGAGGTTTGGTTAGGGGTAGGGTTAGGGTTAGGTTTGGTGTTAGGGTTAGGGTTAGGGTTAGGGGTAGGGATAGGGGTAGGGTAAGGGTTAGGGTTAGGTTTAGGGTTAGGGTTAGTGCTAGGGTTAGGGTTAGGGTTCGGGGTAGGATTAGGTGTAGTGTTAGTGTTAGGGTTAGGGGTAGGTTTAGGGCTAGGGCTAGGGTTAGGCATAGGGTTAGAGGTTTGGTTAGCGGTCGGGTTAGGTTTGGGGTTAGGTTTAGGTTTAGGTTTAGGGTTAGTGTTAGGGTTAGGCTTAGGGTTCGGTTTAGGGGAAGGGATAGGGTTATGGTTATTTTTAGGTTTATGGTTAGGTTTAGGATGAGGGTTAGGTTTAAAGTTGGGGTTCGGGTTAGGGGCAGGGTTAGGGATAGGGTTAGGTTTAGAGGTAGGGTAAGATTAGGGTTAGGGTTGATATTAGGTTTAGGGTTAGGGTTAGGGTTAGGGTTAGGTTTAGGCTTAGGTTTAGGGTTAGGGGTAGGATTAGGGTTAGGGTAATGGTTAGGGGTAGGGTTACAGTTAGGTTTAGGGTGAGGGTTAGGTGTAGGGTAGGGTTTTAGGGTCAGGGTTAGTGTTAGGGATAGGGTTAGGGTTAGGGTTAGGGTTAGGGGTAGGATTAGGGTTAGGTTTAGGGTTAGGGTTAGGCTTAGGGTTAGGTTTAGGGGTAGGTTTAGGTTTAGGGTTAGGGTTAGGGGTAGGGTAGGGGTAGGGTTAGGGTTAGGGTTAGGATTAGGGTTAGGGTTAGGGTTAGGGTTATGCTTGGTGGTAGGTTTAGGGGTAGGGTTAGGGCTGGGGTTAGGATTATGATTAGGGTTTGGGGCAGGGTTAGTGGTAAGATTAGGGTTAGGGTTAGGGTTAGGGGTAGGGTTAGGGTTGGGGATAGGGTTCGGGTTATGTGTATGGTTAGGTTAGGGTTAGGGTTAGGGTTAGGGTTACAGTCAGGGGTAGGGTTAGGTTTAGGGTTAGTGTTAGGGGGTAGGGGTAGGGATAGGGTTACGGTTTGAATTAGGGGTAGGGTTAGAGGTAGGGTTAGGGTTAGGGTTAGGGTTAGGGTTAGGGTTACGGGTAGGGTTAGGGGTAGGGTTAGGATTAGGTTTAGGGTTAGGTGTAGGGTTAGGATTAGGGTTAGGTTTAGGATTAGGGTTAGGGTTAGGGTTAGGTTTAGGGTTAGGGTTAGGGTTACGGGTAGGTTTAGGGGTAGGGTTAGGATTAGGTTTAGGGTTAGGGGTATGGTTAGAATTAGGGTTAAGTTTAGGATTAGGGTTAGGGTATGGGTTAGGGTTAGGGTTAGGGGTAGTGGTAGGGTTAGGGTTAGGGCTAGGGCTATGGTTAGGGTTAGGGTTAGGGTTGGAGGTAGGGTTAGATGTAGGGTTAAGGTTACTGTTAAGTTTAGGGTTAGGGCAGGGCTAGGGTCAGGGTTCCGGTTAGGGTTAGGGCTAGGGGTAGTGTTAGGGTTAGTGTTAGGGTTAGGGTTAGGTTTAGGGGTAGTGGTAGGGTTAGTGTTAGGGTTAGGGTTAGGGTTAGGGCTAGGGCTAGTGTTAGGGTTAGGACTAGGGATAGGGCTAGTGTTAGGGTTATGGTTAGGGCTAGGGATAGTGTTAGTTTTATGGTTAGGATTAGGGTTAGGGCTAGGGTTAGGTTTAGGGCTATGGTTAGGCTTAGGGTTGGGGTTAGGGTTAGGGTTATTATTAGGTTTAGTGTTTTAGGGTTAGAGGTAGGGTTAGGGTTAGGGGTAGGGGTAGAGGTAGGCTTAGGTTTAGGGTTAGGGTTACGGGTAGGGGTAGGGTTAGGGTTATGGTTAGGATTAGGGTTAGGGTTAAAGCTAGGGTTAGGGTTAGGGTAAGGGTTAGGGGTAGGGGTAGATGTAGGGTTAGGGTTAGGGTTAGGGTTAGGTGTAGGGTTAGGGTTAGGGTTAGGGTTAGGGTTAGGGTTGGTTGTAGGTTTAGGGGTAGGGGTAGGGGTAGGGTTAGGGATAGGGTTAGGGCTAGAGCCAGGGTAAAGTTTGGTGGTAGGTTTAGGGGTAGGGGTAGGGTTAGGGTTAGGGTTAAGGTTAGGGTTAGGGGTTGGGTTAGGGTTAGGCTTCAGGTTAGGTGTAGGGTTATGGTTAGGATTAGCGTAAGGGTTAGGGTTAGGATTAGGGTGTGGGTTAAGGTTAGGGTAAGGATTAGGGTTAGGGTTAGGGTTAGGGCTAGGGTTAGGGTTAGGTTTAGGGTTAGGGTTAGGGTTGGTGGTAGGTTTAGGGGTAGGGGTAGGGTTAGGGATAGGGTTAGGGCTAGGGCTAGGGTTAGGGTTAGGGTTAAGATTAGGGTTGGGTGTAGGATTAGGGGTAGGGTTAGGGGTAGGGGTAGGGGTATGGTTAGGGCAAGGCTTAGGGATAGGTTTAGGGTTAGGGTTAGGGTTTGGGGTAGGGTTAGGTGTAGTGTTAGTGTTAGGGTAGGGGTAGGGTTAGGGCTAGGGCTAGGATTATGGTTAGGGTTAGGGGTTTGGTTAGGGGTAGGGTTAGGGTTAGGTTTGGGGTTAGGGTTAGGGTTAGGTTTAGGGGTAGGGTTAGGGTTAGGCTTAGGGTTCGGTTTAGGGGAAGGGTTAGGGTTATGGGTATGGTTGGGGTTAGGGTTAGGTTTAGGATGAGGTTTAGGGTTAAAGTTGGGGTTCGGGTTAGGGGTAGGGTAAGGGTTAGGGTTAGGTTTAGGGGTAGGGTTAAGTTTAGGTTTAGGGTTAGGATTACGTTTAGGTTTAGGGTTAGGGTTAGGGTTATGTTTAGGCTTAGGTTTAGGGTTAGGGGTATGATTAGGGTTAGGGTAATGGTTAATGGGAGGGTTATGGTTAGGGTTATGGTTAGGGTTAGGGCTAGGGTTATGGTTAGGGTTAGGATTAGGGGTAGGGTAGGGTTTTGGGTTAGGATTAGGGTTAGGGTTAGGGGTAGGGTTAGGTTTAGGGGTAAGTTTAGATTTGGGGTTAGAGTTAGGGGTAGGGGTAGGGGTAGGGTTAGGGTTAGGGGTAGGGCTAGGGTTAGGGTTAGGGTCAGGGTTAGAGTTAGGGGTAGGGTGGGGGTTATGGTCAGGGTTACGGTCAGGGGTAGGGTTAGGTTTAGGGTTAGGGTTAGGGTTAGGCGTAGGTTTAGGATTAGGGTTAGGGTTCGGGTTAGGTGTAGGGTTAGGGTTAGGGGTAGGGGTAGGTTTAGGGGTAGAGTTACGGTTAGGTGTAGGGGTAGGGGTATGGTTAGGTTTAGGGTTAGGATTAGGGTTATGGTTAGGGTTTGGGTTAGGGTTAGGTTTATGGTTAGGGTTAGGATTAGGGTTAGGGGTAGGGGTAGGGGTAGGGTTAGGGTTAGGGTTAGGGTTAGGGTTAGTGCTAAGGTTAGGGTTAGGACTAAGGCTAGGGCTAAGGTTAGTGTTAGGGTTAGGGCTAGGGCTAGGGTTAGGCTTAGGGTTAGGGGTAGGGGTAGGTTAGGGTTAGGGTTAGGTGTAGGGTTAGGTTTAGGTTTAGGGTTAGGGTTAGGGTTACGTTAAGTATTAGGGTTAGGTTTAGGGTTAGGTTTAGTGTTAGGGGTAGGGTTAGGGTTAGGTTAGGTTTAGGGCTAGGGTTAGGGTTAGGGTTAGGGTTAGGGCTAGGGTTAGGGTTAGGGTTAGGGATAGGGGTAGGTTTAGGGTTTTAGGGTTAGGGTTAGGGTTAGGGTTAGGGTTATCGTTATGGTTAGGGTTAGGGTTCGGTTTGGGGTTAGGGTTAGGGGTAGAGTTAGGGTTAGGTTTAGGGGCAGGGTTGGGTTTAGGGGTAGGGTTAGGGTTAGGTTTGGGGTTAGGGTTAGGGTTAGGATTAGGGGTAGGGGTAGGGTTAGGGTTAGGGTTAGGATTAGGGTTAGGGTTAGAGTTTCGGTTAGGGTTAGATTTAGGGTTAGGGTTAGGTTTAGGGTTAGGGTTAGGGTTAGGGTTAGGGTTAGGGTTAGAGTTTCGGTTAGGGTTAGATTTAGGGTTAGGGTTAGGTTTAGGGGTAAGGGTTAGGGTTAGCGTTAGGGTTAGGGGTAGGGGTAGGGTTAGGGTTAGGGTTAGGGTTAGGGTTAAGGTTAGGAATCGGGTTAGGGTTAGGGTTAGGGCTAGGTTTAGGGTTAGGTTTAAGGTTAGGGTTAAGGTTGGTGGTAGGTTTAGGGGTAGGATTAGTGTTAGGGTTAGGGTTAGCGTTAGGGTTAGTTGTAGGGTTAGGCTTAGAATTAGGGGTAGGGTTAGGGGTAGGGTTAGGGTTAGGGTTAGGTTTAGGGTTACGGGTAGGGTTAGGGGTAGGGTGAGGATTAGGTTTAGGGGTAGGGGTAGGGTTAGGGTTAGGGTTAGGTTAGGATTAGGGTTAGGGTTAGGGTTAGGGTTATGATTAGGTTTAGGCTTAGAGTTAGGGTTAGGGGGCGGGTTAGGGTTACGCTCAGGGGTAGGGTTAGAGTTAGGGTAGCGTTAGGGGTAGGGTTGGGGTTAGCATTAGGGTTCGGGTTAGGTGTAGCGTTAGAGTTAGGGTTAGGGTTAGGTTTAGGGTTAGCGTTAGGTGTAGGGTTAGGGTTAGGGGTAGAGTTCCGGTTATGGGTATGTTTATGGGTAGGGGTAGGGTTATGGTTATGGTTAGGGTTAGGGTTAGGGGTAAGGTTAGGGTTATGGTTATGGTTAGGGTTAGGGTTAGGGTTAGGTTTAGGGTTAGGGTTAGGGTTAGGGTTAGGGTTAGGTGTAGCCTTAGGGGTATGGTTAGGGTTTTAGGGTTAGGGTTAGTGTTAGGGTTAGGGTTAGGTTTAGAGGTAGGGTTAGGGTTAGGGCTAGGGCTAGGGTTAGGGTTAGGGTTAGGGTTGGAGGTCAGGTTAGGTGTAGGGTTAGGGTTAGGGTTAGTGTTAATGTTAGGGTTAGGGTAGGTGGTAGGTTTCGGTTTAGGGCTAGTGTTAGGGTTAGGGTTAGGGCTAGGGCTAGGGTTAATTTTAGCGTTAGGTTTAGGGTTAGGGCTAGGGTTAGGGTTAGAGCTAGGGCTACGGTTAGATTTGGGGTTAGGTTTAGGGTTATTATTAGGTTTAGTGTTTTAGGGTTAGGGGTAGGGTTAGGTTTAGTGGTAGGGGTAGAGGTAGGATTCTTGTTAGGGTTAGGGGTAGGGTTAGGGTTAGGGTTAGGGTTAGGATTAGGGTTAGGGTTAAAGTTAGGTTTATGGTTAGCGATAGGGGTACAGTTAGGGTTAGGGTTAGGGTGAGACCTAGGGTTAGGGTTAGGCTTAGGGTTACGGTCAGGGGTAGGGTTAGGGTTAATGTTAGGGTTAGGGGTTGGTTTAGGGGTAGGGTTAGGGCTAGGATTAGGGTTAGGGTTAGAGGTAGGGTTGGGGTTAGGGTTAGGGTTATTATTAGGTTTAGTGTTTTAGGGTTAGGGGTAGGGTTATGTTTAGTGGTAGGGGTAGAGGTAGGATTAGGGTTAGGGTTAGAGTTAGGTTTAGTGGTAGGGGTAGACGTAGGATTAGGGTTAGGGTTAGGGTTAGGGGTAGGGTTAGTGTTAGCGTTAGGGTTAGGGTTAGACCTAGGGTTAGGGTTAGGGTTAGGGTTACGGTCAGGGGTAGGGTTAGGGTTAATATTAGGTTTAGGGGTTGGGTTAAGTTTAGGGTTAGGGTTCGGGTTAGGTGTAGGGTTAGGGTTAGGATTAGGGTTATGGTTCGGATTAGGGTTAGGGTTAGGGTTAGGATTAGGGTTAGGGTTAGGGTTAGGGCTAGGGTTAGGGTTAGGTTTAAGGTTAGGGTTAGGGTTGGTGGTAGGTTTAGGGGTAGGGTTAGGGTTAGGGTTAGGGATAGGTTTAGGGCTAGAGCTACGGTTATGGTTAGGGTTTGGGTTAAGGTTAGTTTTGGGGGTAGGGTTAGGGGTAGGGTTAGGGTTAGGGTTAGGGGTAGGGTTACGGTCAGGGTTAGGGACAGGGTTAGGGTTAGGGTTAGGGTTGGGGGTAGGGTTAGTTGTAGTGTTAGTGTTAGGTTTATGGGTAGGGTTAGCGCTAGGGCTAGGGTTAGTGTTAGGGTTAGAAGTTTGGTTAGGGGCAGGGTTAGGGTTAGGTTTGGGGTTAGGGTTAGGGTTAGGGGTAGGGATAGGGTTAGGGTTGGGGTTAGGGTTAGGTTTAGGGTTAGGGTTAGGGGTAGGGGTAGGGGTAGGGGTAGGTGTAGGGGTAGGGTTAGGGTTAGAGTTAGGATTAGGGTTAGAGTTAGGGTTAGGGTTAGGGTTAATGGTAGGGTTAGGGTTAGGTTTAGCATTAGGTTTAGGTTTAGGGTTAGGATTAGGGTTAGGGCTACGGCTAAGGTTAGGTGTAGGGTTATGGTTATGGTT
>JANJXV010000033.1:2507500-2517500 GCA_024803745.1 Megascapheus bottae
GTAGGTGAAGGGTTAGGTGTAGGGGTAGGTGTAGGGGTAGGGGTAAGGCTAGGGCTAGGGTTAGGGTTAGGGTTAGGATTAGGATTAGGGTTAGGGTTAGGGTTAGGTTTAGGGTTAGGGTTAGGGCTGGGTTAGGGCTAGGGCTAGGGTTAGGTTTAGGGTTAGGGCTAGGGCTAGGGTTAGGGTTAGGTTTAGGGATAGGGCTAGGGCTGGGGTTGCGGGTAGGTTTAGGTTTAGGTTTAGGGTTAGGGATAGGTGTTGGGGTAGGGTAGGGTTAGGGTTAGGGTTAGTGGTAGGGCTAGGGCTAGGGTTAGGGTAAGGGTTAGGGCTATGTCTAGGGTTAGGTTTAGGGTTAGGTTTAGGCCTTGGGCTAGGATTAGGTTTAGGATTAGGGCTAGGGCTAGGGTTAGGGTTAGGGTTAGGGTTAGGTGTAGGGGTAGGTGTAGGGTTAGGGTTAGGGTTAGGGTTAGTGGTAGGGTTAGTATAAGGGTTAGGGTTACAGGTAGGGGTAGGGTTAGGTTTAGGGTTAGGTGTAGGGGTAGGGTTAGAGTTAGGGTTATGGTTAGGGTTAGGGTTAGGTCTAGGGGTAGGGTTAGGGTTAGGGTTAGGGCTAGGGTTAGGGAAGGGTTAGGGCTATGTCTAGGGTTAGGTTTAGGGTTCGGTTTAGGCCTTGGGCTAGGATTAGGGTTAGGGTTAGGGCTAGGGCTAGGGTTAGGGTTAGGGTTAGGGTTAGGGTTAGGTGTAGGGGTAGGTGTAGGGTTAGGGTTAGGGTTAGGGTTAGCGGTAGGGTTAGTATAAGGGTTAGGGTTAGGGTTAGGGGTAGGGTTAGGGTTAGGTTTAGGGTTAGGTGTAGGGGTAGGGTTAGAGTTAGGGTTATGGTTAGGGTTAGGGTTAGGTGTAAGGTGTAAGGGCAGGGGTACGCTTAAGGTTAGTGTTAGGGTTAGGGCTATGGCTATGGCTAGAGTTAGGGTTAGGGTTAGGGTTAAGGCTAGGGCTAGGTTTAGAGTTAGGGTAAGTTTAGGGTTAGGGCTAGGGTTAGGGTTAGGTTTAGGGTTAGGGTAAGGGTTAGGGTTAGGGCAGGTGTTAGGGTTAGGGTTAGCGGTAGGGGTAGGTTTACGGGTAGGGGTAGGGGTAGGGGTAGGGGTAGGGGTAGGGTTAGGATTAGGGTCAGGGTCAGGGTTAGGGTTAGGGTTAGTGTTAGGGCTAGGGCTAGGGTTAGGGTTAGGGTTAGGGCTATGGCTAGGGCTAGGGTTAGGGTTAGGGTTAGGGTTAGGGTAAGGTTTAGGGTTAGGGTAAGGGTTAGGGTTAGGGTAGGTGTTAGGGTTAGGGTTAGGGGTAGGGGTAGGGTTACGGGTAGAGGTATGGGTAGGGGTAGGGTTAGGATTAGGGTTAGGGTTAGGGTTAGGGTTAGGGTTAGGGCTATGGCTAGGGCTAGGGTTAGGGTTAGGTTTAGGGTTAAGGCTAGGGCTGGGGTTCCGGGTAAGTTTAGGTTTAGGTTTAGGTTTAAGGGTAGGTGTAGTGGTAGGGGTAGGTTTAGGGTTAGGGTTAGGGGTAGGGGTAGGGGTAGGGTTAGTTCTAGGGCTAGATTTAGGGTTAGGGTTAGGGCTATTGTTAGGGTAATGGTTAGGGCTATGTCTAGGGTTAGGTTTAGGGATAGGGTTAGGCCTAGGGCTAGGATTAGGGTTAGGGTTAGGGCTAGTGCTAGGGTTAGGGTTAGTTTTATCGTTAGGATTACCATTAGGGTTTTAGGGTTAGGGTTAGGGTTAGGGGTAGGGGTAGGTTTAGGGTAAGGGTTAGGGTTAGGGGTAGGCGTAGAGGTAGTGGTAGTGTTATGGTTAGGGTTAGGGTTGGGGTAAGGGTAGGGTTAGGTTTAGGGTTAGGGGTGGGGGTAGGGTTAGGGGTAGGTGTAAGGGTAGGGTTAGTGTTAGGGTTAGGGTTAGGGGTTGGGGTAGGTTTAGGGATAGGGATACAGTTAGGGTGAGGGGTAGGGTTATGGTTAGGGTTAGGGTTAGGGGTAGGGGTAGGGTTAGGTTTACAGTTAGGGTTAGGGTTAGGGTTAGGGGTAGGGGTAGGGGTAGGTTTAGGGCTAGGATTAGCGTTAGGGTTAGGCATAGGGTTGGGGTTAGGGTTACGGTTAGGGTGAGGGGAAGGGGTAAGGTTAGTGTTAGGGTTAGGGGTAGGGTTAGGGTTAGTGTTACGGTTAGGGTTAGGGGTAGGGTTAGGGCTAGGGTTAGGGTTAGGTTTAAGGTTAGGGTAAGGGTTAGCGTTAGGGTTAGGGTTAGGGTTAGGTGTAAGGGTAGGGGTAGGGGTAGGGTTAGGGTTAGGTTTAGGTGTAAGGGGTAAGGGTAGGGGTACGGTTAGGTTTAGGTTCAGGGTTAGGGCTAGGGCTAGGGTTAGGGTTAGGTTTGGGGCTATGGCTAGGGCTAGGGTTAGGGTTAGGGTTAGGGTTAAGGCTAGGCCTAGGTATAGAGTTAGGCTAAGGTTAGGGTTAGGGCTAGGGTTAGGGTTAGGGTTAGGGTTAGGGTAAGGGTTAGGGTTAGGGCAGGTGTTAGGGTTAGGGTTAGGGGTAGGGGTAGGGTTACAGGTAGGGGTAGGGGTAGGGGTAGGGTTAGGATTAGGGTTAGTGTTCGGGTTAGGGTTAGGGCTAGGGCTAGGGTTAGGGGTAGGGTTAGGGGTAGGGGTAGGGCTAGGGTTAGGGTTAGGTTAGGGGAAGGGGTAAGGGTAGGGTTAGGGGTAGCGGTAGGTGTAGGGGTTGGGGTAGGGGTAGGACTAGGGTTAGGGTTAGGGTTAGGATTAGGGTTAGGGTTAGGGTTAGGTTTAGGATTAGGTTTAGGGCTGGGTTAGGGCTAGGGCTAGGGTTAGGTTTAGGGTTAGGGCTATGGCTAGGGCTAGGGTTCGGGTTAGGTTTAGGGTTAGGGCTAGGGCTGGGGTTATGCGTAGGGTTAGGTTTAGGTTTAGGGTTAGGGTTAGGTGTAGGGGTAGGGGTAGGGTTAGGGGTAGGGTTAGGGTTATGGGTAGGGGTAGGGGTAGGGGTAGGGTTAGGGTTAGAAGTAGGGGTAGGAATAGTGGTAGGGTTCAGGTTAGGGGTAGGGTTAGGGTTAGGGGTCGAGTTAGGATTAAGGTAGGGTTAGGGGTAGGGGTAGGGTTAGGGTTAGGTTTAGGGTTAGGGTTAGGGTTAGGGTTAGGTTTAGGCATAGGGTTAGGGGTAGGGTTAGGATTAGGTGGAGGGTTAGAGTTAGGGGTAGGGTTAGTGGTAGGGTTAGGGTTAGGGTTAGGATTAGGGTTAGGTGTAGGAGTAGGGTTAGGGTTTGATCTAGGGGTAGGGGTAGGGTTAGGGGTAGGGGTACGGTTAGGGTTACGATAAGGGTTACGTTTAGGGTAGGCTTAGGATTAGGGTTAGGGTTAGGTTTAGGGCTAGGTGTAGGGTTAGGGTAGGGTTAGAGTTAGTGGTAGAGTTAGGGGTAGGGTTAAAGTTAGGGTTAGGTTTAGGGTTAGGGGTAGGTGTAGGGTTAGGGTTAGGGTTAGGGCTATGGCTAGGGCTAGGGTTAGGGTTAGGGTTAGGGCTAGGGCTAGGTTTAGTTTTAGGGTTATTTTTAGGTTTAGGGTTAGGGTTAGGGTTAGGGTTAAGGCTAGGGCAAGGGTTAGGGGTAGGGTTAGGGCTATGGCTAGGGCTAGGGTTAGGGTTAGGTTTAGGGTTAGGGATAGGGCTGGGGTTCGGGCAGGGTTAGGTTTAGGTTTAGGGTTAGGAGTAGGTGTAGGGGTAGGGGTAGGGGTAGGGTTAGGGTTAGGGTAGGGGTAGGGGTAGTGTTAGGGTTAGAGTTAGTGTTAGGGTTACGGTTAGGGGTACTGTTAGGGTTAGGGTTATGTTTACCGTTAGGGGTAGGGTTAGGGTTAGGGTTACTGTTAGGGGTATTATTAGGGTTAGGGTTAGGGTCAGGGTTAGGGTTAGGGGTAGGGGTAGGGGTAGGGTTAGGGTTAGGGTTAGGGTTAGGGTTAGGGTAAGGCTAGGGTTAGGAATAGGTTTACCTTTAGGGCTAGTGTTAGGGTTAGGGTTAGGGGTAGGTTTAGGGTTAGGATTAGTGTTAGGTGTAGGGGTAGGGTTAGAGTTAGGGTTATGGTTAGGATTAGGGTTAGGTGTAAGGTGTAAGGATAGGGGTACGGTTAGATTTAAGGTTAGGGTTAGGGCTAGGGCTAGGGTTAGGGTTAGGGGTAGGGTTAGTGTTAGGGGTAGGGCTAGGGTTAGGGTTAGGGTTAGGGGTAAGGGTAGGGGTAGGGTTAGGGGTAGGGGTAGGTGTACGGGTAGGGGTAGGGCTAGGGCTAGGGTTAGTGGTAGGTTTAGTGTTAGGGGTAGGGCTAAGGTTAGGGTTAGGGATAGGGGTAGGGGTAGGGGTAGGGTTAGGGGTAGGGGTAGGTGTAGGGTTAGGGCTATGGCTAGGGCTAGGGATAGGGTTAGGTTTAGGGTTAGGGCTAGGGATGGGGTTACGGGTAGGGTTAGGTTTATGTTTAGGGGTAGTGGTAGGTGTAGGGGTAGGGGTAGGGTTAGGGTTAGGGTTAGGGTTAGGGGTAGGGCTAGGGTTAGGGTAAGGGTTAGGGCTATGTCTATGGTTATGTTTAGGGTTTGGGTTAGGCCTTGGGCTAGGATTAGGGTTAGGGTTAGGTCTAGGGCTAGGGCTAGGGTTAGGGTTAGGGTTAGGGCTATGGCTAGGGTTAGGGTTAGGGTTAGGGCTAGGGCTAGGTTTAGTTTTAGGGTTATTTTTAGGTTTAGGGTTAGGGTTAGGGTTAGGGTTAAGGCTAGGGCAAGGGTTAGGGGTAGGGTTAGGGCTATGGCTAGGGCTAGGGTTAGGGTTAGGTTTAGGGTTAGGGATAGGGCTGGGGTTCGGGCAGGGTTAGGTTTAGGTTTAGGGTTAGGAGTAGGTGTAGGGGTAGGGGTAGGGGTAGGGTTAGGGTTAGGTTTAGGTGTAAGGGGTAAGGGTAGGGGTACGGTTAGGTTTAGGTTTAGGGTTAGGGCTAGGGCTAGGGTTAGGGTTAGGTTTGGGGCTATGGCTAGGGCTAGGGTTAGGGTTAGGGTTAGGGTTAAGGCTAGGCCTAGGTATAGAGTTAGGCTAAGGTTAGGGTTAGGGCTAGGGTTAGGGTTAGGGTTAGGGTTAGGGTAAGGGTTAGGGTTAGGGCAGGTGTTAGGGTTAGGGTTAGGGGTAGGGGTAGGGTTACAGGTAGGGGTAGGGGTAGGGGTAGGGTTAGGATTAGGGTTAGTGTTCGGGTTAGGGTTAGGGCTAGGGCTAGGGTTAGGGGTAGGGTTAGGGGTAGGGGTAGGGCTAGGGTTAGGGTTAGGTTAGGGGAAGGGGTAAGGGTAGGGTTAGGGGTAGCGGTAGGTGTAGGGGTTGGGGTAGGGGTAGGACTAGGGTTAGGGTTAGGGTTAGGATTAGGGTTAGGGTTAGGGTTAGGTTTAGGATTAGGTTTAGGGCTGGGTTAGGGCTAGGGCTAGGGTTAGGTTTAGGGTTAGGGCTATGGCTAGGGCTAGGGTTCGGGTTAGGTTTAGGGTTAGGGCTAGGGCTGGGGTTATGCGTAGGGTTAGGTTTAGGTTTAGGGTTAGGGTTAGGTGTAGGGGTAGGGGTAGGGTTAGGGGTAGGGTTAGGGTTATGGGTAGGGGTAGGGGTAGGGGTAGGGTTAGGGTTAGGAGTAGGGGTAGGAATAGTGGTAGGGTTCAGGTTAGGGGTAGTGTTAGGGTTAGGGGTCGAGTTAGGATTAAGGTAGGGTTAGTGGTAGGGGTAGGGTTAGGGTTAGGTTTAGGGTTAGGGTTAGGGTTAGGGTTAGGTTTAGGCATAGGGTTAGGGGTAGGGTTAGGATTAGGTGGAGGGTTAGAGTTAGGGGTAGGGTTAGTGGTAGGGTTAGGGTTAGGGTTAGGATTAGGGTTAGGTGTAGGAGTAGGGTTAGGGTTTGATCTAGGGGTAGGGGTAGGGTTAGGGGTAGGGGTACGGTTAGGGTTACGATAAGGGTTACGTTTAGGGTAGGCTTAGGATTAGGGTTAGGGTTAGGGTTAGGGCTAGGTGTAGGGTTAGGGTAGGGTTAGAGTTAGTGGTAGAGTTAGGGGTAGGGTTAAAGTTAGGGTTAGGTTTAGGGTTAGGGGTAGGTGTAGGGTTAGGGTTAGGGTTAGGGCTATGGCTAGGGCTAGGGT
Source organism: Megascapheus bottae (assembly GCA_024803745.1). Taxonomy (NCBI): domain Eukaryota; kingdom Metazoa; phylum Chordata; class Mammalia; order Rodentia; family Geomyidae; genus Megascapheus; species Megascapheus bottae. Next base: position 2,513,673 of record JANJXV010000033.1, read on the forward strand.
TAGGGTTAGGGTTAGGGCTAGGGCTAGGTTTAGTTTTAGGGTTATTTTTAGGTTTAGGGTTAGGGTTAGGGTTAGGGTTAAGGCTAGGGCAAGGGTTAGGGGTAGGGTTAGGGCTATGGCTAGGGCTAGGGTTAGGGTTAGGTTTAGGGTTAGGGATAGGGCTGGGGTTCGGGCAGGGTTAGGTTTAGGTTTAGGGTTAGGAGTAGGTGTAGGGGTAGGGGTAGGGGTAGGGTTAGGGTTAGGGTAGGGGTAGGGGTAGTGTTAGGGTTAGAGTTAGTGTTAGGGTTACGGTTAGGGGTACTGTTAGGGTTAGGGTTAGGTTTACCGTTAGGGGTAGGGTTAGGGTTAGGGTTACTGTTAGGGGTATTATTAGGGTTAGGGTTAGGGTCAGGGTTAGGGTTAGGGGTAGGGGTAGGGGTAGGGTTAGGGTTAGGGTTAGGGTTAGGGTTAGGGTAAGGCTAGGGTTAGGAATAGGTTTACCTTTAGGGCTAGTGTTAGGGTTAGGGTTAGGGGTAGGTTTAGGGTTAGGATTAGTGTTAGGTGTAGGGGTAGGGTTAGAGTTAGGGTTATGGTTAGGATTAGGGTTAGGTGTAAGGTGTAAGGATAGGGGTACGGTTAGATTTAAGGTTAGGGTTAGGGCTAGGGCTAGGGTTAGGGTTAGGGGTAGGGTTAGTGTTAGGGGTAGGGCTAGGGTTAGGGTTAGGGTTAGGGGTAAGGGTAGGGGTAGGGTTAGGGGTAGGGGTAGGTGTACGGGTAGGGGTAGGGCTAGGGCTAGGGTTAGTGGTAGGTTTAGTGTTAGGGGTAGGGCTAAGGTTAGGGTTAGGGATAGGGGTAGGGGTAGGGGTAGGGTTAGGGGTAGGGGTAGGTGTAGGGTTAGGGCTATGGCTAGGGCTAGGGATAGGGTTAGGTTTAGGGTTAGGGCTAGGGATGGGGTTACGGGTAGGGTTAGGTTTATGTTTAGGGGTAGTGGTAGGTGTAGGGGTAGGGGTAGGGTTAGGGTTAGGGTTAGGGTTAGGGGTAGGGCTAGGGTTAGGGTAAGGGTTAGGGCTATGTCTATGGTTATGTTTAGGGTTTGGGTTAGGCCTTGGGCTAGGATTAGGGTTAGGGTTAGGTCTAGGGCTAGGGCTAGGGTTAGGGTTAGGGTTAGGGCTATGGCTAGGGCTAGGGTTAGGGTTAGGGTTAGGGCTAGGGCTAGGTTTAGTTTTAGGGTTATTTTTAGGTTTAGGGTTAGGGTTAGGGTTAGGGTTAAGGCTAGGGCAAGGGTTAGGGGTAGGGTTAGGGCTATGGCTAGGGCTAGGGTTAGGGTTAGGTTTAGGGTTAGGGATAGGGCTGGGGTTCGGGCAGGGTTAGGTTTAGGTTTAGGGTTAGGAGTAGGTGTAGGGGTAGGGGTAGGGGTAGGGTTAGGGTTAGGTTTAGGTGTAAGGGGTAAGGGTAGGGGTACGGTTAGGTTTAGGTTTAGGGTTAGGGCTAGGGCTAGGGTTAGGGTTAGGTTTGGGGCTATGGCTAGGGCTAGGGTTAGGGTTAGGGTTAGGGTTAAGGCTAGGCCTAGGTATAGAGTTAGGCTAAGGTTAGGGTTAGGGCTAGGGTTAGGGTTAGGGTTAGGGTTAGGGTAAGGGTTAGGGTTAGGGCAGGTGTTAGGGTTAGGGTTAGGGGTAGGGGTAGGGTTACAGGTAGGGGTAGGGGTAGGGGTAGGGTTAGGATTAGGGTTAGTGTTCGGGTTAGGGTTAGGGCTAGGGCTAGGGTTAGGGGTAGGGTTAGGGGTAGGGGTAGGGCTAGGGTTAGGGTTAGGTTAGGGGAAGGGGTAAGGGTAGGGTTAGGGGTAGCGGTAGGTGTAGGGGTTGGGGTAGGGGTAGGACTAGGGTTAGGGTTAGGGTTAGGATTAGGGTTAGGGTTAGGGTTAGGTTTAGGATTAGGTTTAGGGCTGGGTTAGGGCTAGGGCTAGGGTTAGGTTTAGGGTTAGGGCTATGGCTAGGGCTAGGGTTCGGGTTAGGTTTAGGGTTAGGGCTAGGGCTGGGGTTATGCGTAGGGTTAGGTTTAGGTTTAGGGTTAGGGTTAGGTGTAGGGGTAGGGGTAGGGTTAGGGGTAGGGTTAGGGTTATGGGTAGGGGTAGGGGTAGGGGTAGGGTTAGGGTTAGGAGTAGGGGTAGGAATAGTGGTAGGGTTCAGGTTAGGGGTAGTGTTAGGGTTAGGGGTCGAGTTAGGATTAAGGTAGGGTTAGTGGTAGGGGTAGGGTTAGGGTTAGGTTTAGGGTTAGGGTTAGGGTTAGGGTTAGGTTTAGGCATAGGGTTAGGGGTAGGGTTAGGATTAGGTGGAGGGTTAGAGTTAGGGGTAGGGTTAGTGGTAGGGTTAGGGTTAGGGTTAGGATTAGGGTTAGGTGTAGGAGTAGGGTTAGGGTTTGATCTAGGGGTAGGGGTAGGGTTAGGGGTAGGGGTACGGTTAGGGTTACGATAAGGGTTACGTTTAGGGTAGGCTTAGGATTAGGGTTAGGGTTAGGGTTAGGGCTAGGTGTAGGGTTAGGGTAGGGTTAGAGTTAGTGGTAGAGTTAGGGGTAGGGTTAAAGTTAGGGTTAGGTTTAGGGTTAGGGGTAGGTGTAGGGTTAGGGTTAGGGTTAGGGCTATGGCTAGGGCTAGGGTTAGGGTTAGGGTTAGGGCTAGGGCTAGGTTTAGTTTTAGGGTTATTTTTAGGTTTAGGGTTAGGGTTAGGGTTAGGGTTAAGGCTAGGGCAAGGGTTAGGGGTAGGGTTAGGGCTATGGCTAGGGCTAGGGTTAGGGTTAGGTTTAGGGTTAGGGATAGGGCTGGGGTTCGGGCAGGGTTAGGTTTAGGTTTAGGGTTAGGAGTAGGTGTAGGGGTAGGGGTAGGGGTAGGGTTAGGGTTAGGGTAGGGGTAGGGGTAGTGTTAGGGTTAGAGTTAGTGTTAGGGTTACGGTTAGGGGTACTGTTAGGGTTAGGGTTAGGTTTACCGTTAGGGGTAGGGTTAGGGTTAGGGTTACTGTTAGGGGTATTATTAGGGTTAGGGTTAGGGTCAGGGTTAGGGTTAGGGGTAGGGGTAGGGGTAGGGTTAGGGTTAGGGTTAGGGTTAGGGTAAGGCTAGGGTTAGGAATAGGTTTACCTTTAGGGCTAGTGTTAGGGTTAGGGTTAGGGGTAGGTTTAGGGTTAGGATTAGTGTTAGGTGTAGGGGTAGGGTTAGAGTTAGGGTTATGGTTAGGATTAGGGTTAGGTGTAAGGTGTAAGGATAGGGGTACGGTTAGATTTAAGGTTAGGGTTAGGGCTAGGGCTAGGGTTAGGGTTAGGGTTATGGCTATGGCTAGGGCTAGGGTTAGGGGTAGGGTTAGGGTTAAGGCTAAGCCTAGGTTTAGAGTTAGGGTAAGGTTAGGGTTAGGGCTAGGGTTAGGGTTAGGGTTAGGGTTAGGTTAAGGGTTAGGTTTAGGGCAGGTGTTAGGGTTAGGGTTGGGGATAGGGGTAGGGTTACGGGTAGGGGTAGTGGTAGGGGTAGGCTTAGGATTAGGGTTAGGGTTAGGGTTAGGGTTTAGGCTAGGGCTAGGGTTAGGGGTAGGGTTAGTGTTAGGGGTAGGGCTAGGGTTAGGGTTAGGGTTAGGGGTAAGGGTAGGGGTAGGGTTAGGGGTAGGGGTAGGTGTACGGGTAGGGGTAGGGCTAGGGCTAGGGTTAGTGGTAGGTTTAGTGTTAGGGGTAGGGCTAAGGTTAGGGTTAGGGATAGGGGTAGGGGTAGGGGTAGGGTTAGGGGTAGGGGTAGGTGTAGGGTTAGGGCTATGGCTAGGGCTAGGGATAGGGTTAGGTTTAGGGTTAGGGCTAGGGCTGGGGTTACGGGTAGGG
>JANJXV010000033.1:2535000-2540000 GCA_024803745.1 Megascapheus bottae
TAGGTGTTGGAGGTAGGGTTAGGGTTAGGGTTAGGGGTATGGATAGGCGTAGCTTAGGGGTACGGTTAGGGTTAGATTTAGGGGTAAGTTTAGGGGTAGAGTTAGGGTTAGGGTTAGGGGTAAGTTTAGGGTTAGGGTTAGGGGTAAGGATAGAGGTAGGGGTAGGGTTAGGGTTAGGGGTAGGGGTAGGGGTAGGGGTAGGTTTAGGGTTAGGGTTATTGTAGGGGTAGGGTTAGGGTTAGGGTTAGGTTTGGGGTTAGGGGTACGATTAAGGTTAGGGTTAGGGTTCAGTTTAGGGTTTGGGTTAGGGGTAGGGTTACGGTTAGGCTTGGGTTTTGGGTTATGGGTAGGGTTAGGGTTAGTTTTAGGGTTGGAGGTAGGTTTAGGTTTAGGTTTAGGGTTAGGGTTAGGTTTAGGGTTAGTGGTAGGTTTAGGGTTTCCGTTAGGGTTAGGGTTAGGGTTAGGGTTAGGGTTAGGGATAGGGTTAGGGGTAGGGGTAGGGTTAGGGTTAGGTTTAGGGTTAGGTTAGGTTTAGGGGTAGGGTTAGGGTTAGGGTTAGGGTTACGGTCAGGGGTAGGGTTAGGGTTAGGATTAGGGTTAGGTTTAGGGTTAGGATTAGGATTAGGGTTAGAGTTAGGGTTAGGGCTAGGTTTAGGGTTAGGGTTAAGGTTAGGGTTAGGGTTAGGTTTAGGGGTACGGTTAGGGTTAGTGTTAGGGTTAGGGGTAGGGGTAGGGTTAGAGTTAGGGTTATGGTTAGGGTTAGGGTTAGGTGTAAGGGGTAAGTGTAGGGGTACGTTTAGGTTTAGGGGTAGGGTGAGGGTTAGGGTTAGGGTTACGGTCAGGGGTAGGGTTAGGGTTAGGGATAGGGTTAGGGGTAGGGGTAGGGGTTAGTGTTAGGGGTAGGGCTAGGTTTAGGGGTAGGGGTAGGGGTAGGGGTAGGGTTAAGTGTAGGGGTCGGTGTAGTGGTAGGGGTAGGGGTAGGGCTAGCGCTAGGGTTAGGGTTAGGGTTAGGATTAGGTTTAGGGTTAGGGTTACGTATAGGGTTAGGGTTAGGGCGGGGTTAGGACAAGGGCTGGGGTTATGGGTAGGGTTAGGTTTAGGTTTCGGGTTAAGTGTAGGTGTAGGTGTAGGGGTAGGGTTAGGGTTAGGGTTAGGGGTAGGGGTAGGGGTATGGGTAGGGGTAGGGTTAGTGCTAGGGCTAGGGTTAGGTTTAGGGTTAGGGCTAGGGTTAGGGTAAGGGTTAGGGCTATGTCTAGGGTTAGGGTAAGGGTTAGGGCTATGTGTAGGGTTAGGTTTAGGGTTAGGGTTAGGCCTAGGGCTAAGATTAGGGTTAGGGTTAAGGCTAGGGCTAGGGTTAGGGTTAGTTTTATCGTTAGGATTAGGGTTAGGGTTTTAGGGTTAGCGTTAGGGTTAGGGGTAGCGGTAGGGGTAGGTTTATGGTTAGGGTTAGTGTTAGGGGTAGTGGTAGAGGTAGGGTTAGAGTTAGGGTTAGGGTTAGGGTTGGGGTAAGGGTAGGGTTAGGTTAAGGGTTAGGTGTAGGGGTAGGGTTAGGGGTAGGGTTAGGGGTAGGTGTAGGGTTAGGTTTAGGGGTACGGTTAGGTTTAGAAGTAGGGTTTGGGTTTGGATTACGGTTAGGGGTAGGGGTAGGGTTAGGGTTAGGGTTAGGGTTAGGGTTAGGGGTTGGGGTAGGTTTAGGGATAGGTTTACAGTTATGGTGAGGGGTAGGGTTAGGGTTAGGGTTAGGGGTAGGGGTAGGGGTAGGGTTAGGGTTAGGGTTAGGTGTAGGGGTAGGCTTAGAGTTAGGGTTATGGTTAGGGTTAGGGTTAGGTGTAAGGGGTAAGGGTAGGGGTACGTTTAGCTTTAGGTTTAGGGTTAGGGTTAGGGCTAGGGTTGGGGTTAGGGTTGGGGCTATGGCTAGGAGAGGGTTAGGGTTAGGCTTAGGGTTAAGGCTAGGCTTAGGTATAGAGTTAGGGTAAGGTTAGGGTTAGGGCTAGGGTTAGGGTTAGGGTTAGGGTAAGGGTTAGGTTCAGGGCAGGTGTTAGGGTTAGGGTTAGGGGTAGGGGTAGGGTTACGGGTAGGGGTAGGGTTAGGGGTAGGGTTAGGATTAGGGTTAGGTTTCGGGTTAGGGTTAGGGCTAGGGCTAGGGCTAGGGTAGGTTTAGGGTTAGGGCTATGGCTAGGGCTAAGGTTAGGGTTAGGTTTAGGGTTAGGGCTAGGGCTGGGTTTACGCGTAGGGTTAGGTTTAGGTTTAGGGTTAGGGGTAGGTGTAGGGGTAGGGGTAGGTTTAGAGGTAGGATTAGGGTTAGGGTTAGGGGTATGGGTAGGGGTAATGTTAGGGTTAGGGTTAGTGTTAGGGGTAGGGGTAGGAATAGGGGTAGGTTTCAGGTTAGTTGTAGGGTTAGGGTTAGGGGTCGAGTTAGGGTTAGGGTAGGGTTAGGGTTAGGGGTAGGGTTAGGGTTAGGGGGAGGGTTAAAGTTAGGGGTAGGGTTAGGGTTAGGGTTAGGGTTAGCGTAGGGTTAGGGGTAGGGTTAGGGTTAGGGGGAGGGTTACAGTTAGGGGTAGGGTTAGTGGTAGGGTTAGGGTTAGGGTTAGGGTTAGGATTAGGGTTAGGTATAGGAGTAGGGTTAGGGTTAGATCTAGGGGTAGGGGTAGGGGTAGGTGTAGGGGTACGGTTAGGGTTAGGATGAGGGTTAGGTTTAGGGTAGGCTTAGGATTAGGGTTAGGGTTAGGGTTAGGGCTAGGGGTAGGGTTAGGGTAAGGGTTAGAGTTAGTGGTAGGGTTAGGGGTAGGGTTAGGGTTAGGGTTAGGTTTAGGGTTTGGGGTTGGGGTACGGTTAGGTTTAGGGTTAGGGCTATGGCTAGGGCTAGGGTTAGGGTTAGGCTTAGGGCTAGAGCTAGGTTTAGTTTTAGGGTTATTTTTAGGTTTAGGGTTAGGGTTAGGGTTAGGGGTAGGGTTACGGGTAGGGGTAGGGGTAGGGTTAGGATTAGGGTTAGAGTTCGGGCTAGGGTTAGGGCTAGGGCTAGGGTTAGGGGTAGGGTTAGGGTTAGGGGTAGGGCTAGGGTTAGGGTTAGGGTTAGGGGTAGGGGTAAGGGTAGGGTTAGGGGTAGGGGTAGGTGTAGGTGTAGGGGTAGGGGTAGGACTAGGGTTAGGGTTAGGGTTAGGATTAGGGTTAGGGTTAGGGTTAGGTTTAGGGTTAGATTTAGGGCTGGGTTAGGGCTAGGGTTAGGGTTAGGTTTAGGGTTAGGGCTAGGGCTGGGGTTATGCGTAGGGTTAGGTTTAGATTTAGGGTTAGGGGGAGGTGTAGGGGCAGGGGTAGGGTTAGGGGTAGGGTTAGGGTTAGGGGTAGGTGTAGGGATAGGGGTAGGGTTAGGTTTAGGGTTAGTGTTAGGGGTAGAGGTAGGAATAGGGGTAGGGTTCAGGTTAGGTGTATGGTTAGGGTTAGGGGTCTAGTTAGGGTTAGGGTAGGGTTAGGGATAGGGGTAGGGTTAGTGTTAGGTTTGGGGTTAGGGTTAGGGGTAGGGTTAGGGTTAGGGTTAGGTTTAGGCATACGGTTAGGGGTATGGTTAGGGTTAGGGGGAGGGTTAGAGTTAGGGGTAGGGTTAGTGGTAGGGTGAGGGTTAGGATTAGGGTTAGGATTAGGGTTAGGTGTAGGTGTAGGGTTAGGATTAGATCTAGGGGTAGGGGTAGGGGTAGGGGTACGGTTAGGGTTAGGATGAGGGTTAGGTTTAGGGTAGGCTTAGGGTTAGGGTTAGGGTTAGTGTTAGGGCTAGGGGTAGGGTTAGGGTAAGGGTTAGAGTTAGTGGTAGGGTTAGGGGTAGGGTTAGCGTTACGGTTAGGTTTATGCTTAGGGGTAGGTGTATGGTTAGGGTTAGGGTTTGGGCTAGGGCTAGGTTTAATTTTAGGGTTATTTTTAGGTTTAGGGTTAGGGTTAGGGTTAGGGTTAGGGCTAGGGCTAGGTTTAGGGGTAGGGTTAGGTTTAGAGTTAGGGCGATGGCTAGGGCTAGGGTTAGGGTTAGGTTTAGGGTTAGAGATAGGGCTGGGGTTACGGGTAGGGTTAGGTTTAGGTTTAGGGTTAGGTGTAAGTGTAGGGGTAGGGGTAGGGTTAGTGTTAGTGTTAGGGTTAGGGGTAGGGGTAGGGTTAGGGTTAGAGTTAGGGTTAGGGTTACGGTTAGGGGTATTGTTAGGGTTAGGGTTAGGGTTAGCTTTAGGGGTAGGGTTAGGTTTAGGGTTACGGATAAGGGTATTGTTAGGGTTAGGGTTAGGTTTAGGGTTAGGGTTAGAGGTAGGGGTAGGGTTAGGGGTAGGGGTAGGGGTAGTGTTAGGGTTAGGATTAGGGTTAGAGTTAGGGTTATGGTTAGGGTTAGGTGTAGGGGTAGGGTTAGGGGTAAGGTTAGGGTTAGGGTTAAGGGTAGGGGTAGGCTTAGGAGTAGGGTTAGGTTTAGGGTTAGTGGTAGGGTTTGGGTTAGGGTTAGGGTTAGGATAAGGGGTAGGGGTAGGGTTAGGGGTAGGCTTAGGGTTAGGTGTAGGCTTCGTGTTAGGGTTAGGGTTACGTTTAGGGTTAGGGTTAGGGTTAGGGTTAGGGTAAGGCTAGGGTTAGGGATAGGTTTAGGGTTAGGGCTAGTGTTAGGGTTAGGGTTAGGGGTAGGGTTAGTGTTAGGGGTAGGGCTAGGGTTAGGGTTAGGGTTAGGGGTAGGGGTAGGGGTAGGGCTAGGATTAGGGTTATGGTTAGGGGTAGGGGTAGGGGTAGGGTTAGGTGTAGGGGTATGTGTAGGGGTAGGGGTAGGGCTAGGGGTAGGGTTAGTTTTAGGGTTATGATTAGGGTTACGGTTAGGGTTAGGTTTAGGGTTAGGTGTAAGGTGGGGTTAGGGCTAGGGCTAGGGTTAGTTTTAGGGTTAGTGCTATGGCTAGGGCTAGGGTTAGGGTTAGGTTTAGGGTTAGGGCTAGGGCTGGGGTTACGGGTAGGGTTAGGTTTAGGTTTAGGGTTTGGGTAGGTGTAGGGGT
>JANJXV010000033.1:2550000-2560000 GCA_024803745.1 Megascapheus bottae
GGGTTAGGGGTAGGGGTAGGGGTAGGGTTAGGGTTACGGTTAGGGTTATGGTTGGGGTTGGGTTAGGGTTAGGGTTAGGGTTGGGGTTGGGGTAGGGTTAGGGTTTCCGTTACGGTTAAGGTTAGGGTTAGGGTTATTGATAGGGTTATGGGTAGGGGTAGTTGTTAGGGTTAGGGTTGGGGTTGGGGTTAGGGTTAGGGGTAGGGTTTGTGTTAGGTTTAGGGGTAGGGGTAGGGTTAGGTTTAGGTTTAGGGTTAGGCTTAGGCTTAGGTTTAGGGGTTGGGTTAGAGTTAGGCTTACGTTTAGGTTTAGAGTTAGTGTTAGCGGTAGGGTTAGGGTTAGGGTTAGCCTTAAGGTTAGGGGTATTGTTAGGGTTGGGGTTAGGGTTAGTGGTACGGTTAGGGTTAGAGTTAGGGTTAGGGTTACGATTAGGGGTATTGTTAGGGTTAGGTTTAGGGTTAGCGTTAGGCGTACGGTTAGGGTTACGGTTAGGGGTATTGTTAGGGTTAGGGTTAGGGTTAGGGTTAGGTTTAGTTTTAGGGTTAGAGGTAGGGGTAGTGTTAGGGGTAGGGGTAGGGGTAGGGTTAGAGTTAGGATTAGGGTTAGCGTTAGGGTTAGGTTTAGGGTTAGGGGTAGGGGTAGGGTTAGGGGTAGGGTTAAGTTTAGAGTTAGGGGTAGGGTTAGGATTAGGGTTAGGGTAAGGGTTAGGGGTAGGGGTAGAGTTAGGGGTAGGGTTAGGTTTAGGGGTAGGCTTAGTGTTAGGGTTAGGGTAAGGGGTAGGGGTAGGGGTAGTATTAGGGGTAGCGGTAGGGGTAGGGGTAGGGTTAGGGTTAGGATTAGGGTTAGAGTTAGGGTTAGGTTTAGGGGTAGGGGTAGGGGTAGGGTTAGGGGTAGGGTTAGGTTTAGGGTTAGGGTTAGGGTTACTGTTAGGGTTAGGGTTAGGTTTAGGGCTAGGGCTAGGGTTAGGGTTAGTATTATGGTTAGGATTAGGATGAGGATTTTAGGGTTAGGTTTAGTGTTAGGGGTAGGGGTAGGTTTAGGGTAAGGGTTAGGATTAGGGGTAGGGGTAGAGGTAGGGGTAGGGGTAGGGTTAGGGTTAGGGTTAGGGTAGGGTTTGGGTTAGTTTTAGGGGTACGGTTAGGGTTAGGGCTATTGTTAGGGTTAGGGTTAGTTCTAGGGTTAGGGTTAGGGTTAGGGCTTGGGCTAGGGTTAGGGTTAGGGTTAGGGTAGGGTTAGGGTTAGGGATAGGGTTAGGTTTAGGGGTAGCTCTAGGGGTATGGTTAGTGTTAGTGTTAGGGGTACGGTTAGGGTTAGTGTTAGGTTTAGGGTTAGGGTTAGGGTTAGGGTTACACTTAGGGTTAGGCGTAGGGTTAGGTTGGGGTTAGGGGTAGCTTTAGGGTTAGGGGTAGCGTTATGGGTAGGGTTAGGGTTAGGGTTAGGGCTATGGCTAGGGTTAGTGTTAGGGTTAGGGCTAGGGTTAGGGTAAGGTTTAGGGCTATGTCTACGGTTAGGTTTAGGGTTAGGGTTAGGCTTAGGGCAAGGGTTAGGTTTAGGGTTAGGGCTAGGGCTAGGGTGAGGGTTAGTTATATGGTTAGGATTAGGGTTAGGATTTTATGGTTAGGGTTAGTGTTAGGGGTAGGGGTAGGTTTAGGGTAAGGGTTAGGATTAGGGATAGGGGTAGAGGTAGGGGTAGGGTTAGGTTTAGGGTTATGGTTGGGGTAAGGGTAGGGTTAGGGTTAGGATTAGGGTTAGGGTAGGGTTTGGGTTAGGTTTAGTGGTAGGGTTAGGGTTAGGGTTAGGGTTAGGGGTAGGGGTAGGGTAGGGTTAGAGTTAGGGTTAGGGTTAGGGTTAGGGTAGGGTTAGGGTTAGGGCTTGGGTTAGGGTTAGGGTTAGCGCTAGGGTTAGGGTTAGGGTTAGGGTTAGGGTAGGATTAGGGTTAGGTTTAGGGTTAGGGTTAGGGTTAGGGGTACTGTAGGGGTATGGTTAGGGTTAGTGTTAGGGTTAGGGATAGGGTTAGTGTTAGGGTTAGGGTTACGGTTAGGGTTAGGTTGGGCTTAGGGGTAGGGTTAGGGTTAGGAGTAGTGTTAGGGGTGGGGTTAGGGGTAGGGTTAGGTTTAGGGGTAGGGTTATGGGTAGGGTTAGTAGTAGGGCAGGAGTAGGGTTAGGATTAGGTTTAGGGTTAGCTTAGGTTTAGGGGTAGGGGTAGGGGTAGGGTTAGGGTTAGGGATACGGTTAGGGGAAGGGATAGGGATGGTGTTAGGGTTAGGATTAAGGGTAGTGGTTGGCTTAGGGGTAGGGTTAAGTTTAGGGTTAGGGTTAGCTTTAGTGGTAGGGGTAGGGTTAGGGTTAGGGGTAGGGGAAGGAGTAGAGTTAGGGGTAAGTGTAGGGGTAGGGTAGGGGTAGGGTTAGGGTTATTGGCAGGGTTAGGGTTGGGGTTAGGGTTAGGGTTAGGGTTGGGGGTGGGGTTAGGCTTAGGGTAGGGTTAGGGTTAGGGTTAGGGTTAGGGCTGGGCTAGGGTTAGGATTAGGGTTAGGGTTAGGGTTTGGGTTAGGGTTATGGTTAGGTTTAGGGTTAGGGTTATGGGTAGGGTTAGGGTTAGGGTTAGGGGTAGTGGTGGGTGAAGGGTTAGGGGTAGGGTTAGGGTTATGGGTTGATTTAGGGTTACGGTTAGTGGTAGGGGTAGGTTTAGGTTTAGGGTTAGGGGTAGTGTTAGGGGTATGGGTAGGGATAGGGTTAGGGTTAGGGTTAGGGGTAGAGTTAGGGTTAGGGTTAGGGGTAGGGTTAGGTTTAGGAGTAGGGTTAGGGTTAGGTTTAGGGTTAGGGGTAGGGTTAGGGTTAGGTTAGGTTTAGGGGTAGGGGTAGGTTTAGGGTTAGGGGTAGGTTTACGGGTAGGGTTAGGGTTAGGGGTAGGTTTGGGGTTAGGGTTATTATTAGGGCTAGGGTAGGGTTAGGGTTAGGGTTAGGGTTAGGGTTACGGTTTGGGTTATTCTTTGGTTTAGGGTTAGGTTTAGGGTTAGGGTTAGGGATATTCTTAGGGTAAGGGTTTGGGTTAGGGTTAGGGTTAGGGTTAGGTTTAGGGTTAGGCTGAGCGTTAGGGGTAGGGTTAGGGTTAGAGTTAGGGTGAGGGTTACGGTCAGGGGTTAGGGTTAGGGTTAGGGGCAGTGTTAGGGTTAGCGTTAGGGGTAGGGTTAGGGTTAGGTTTAGGGTTACGGTTAGGGGTAGGGTTAGGGTTACGGTTAGGGTAGGGTTACGGTTAGGGTTAGGGTTAGGGTAGCTTTAGGGGTAGGGTTAGGTTAGGGTTAGGGTTAGGGTTAGGGTTAGGATTTTAGGGTTAGGGTTAGTGTTAGGGGTAGAGGTAGGTTTAGGGTAATGGTTAGGATTAGGGATAGGGTTAGAGGTAGGGGTAGGGGTAGGGGTAGGGGTAGGGTTAGGGTTAGGGTTAGGGTTGGGGTAAGGGTAGGGTTAGGGTTAGGAATACGTTTAGGGTAGGGTTTGGGTTAGGTTTAGGGGTAGGGTTAGCGTTAGGGTTAGGGGTAGGGTTAGAGTTAGGGTTAGGGTTAGGGTGAGGGTAGGGTTAGGGTTAGGGTTAGGGTTTGGGTTAGGGTTGGGTTAGGGTTATGGGTAGGGTTAGGGTTAGGGTTAGGGGTAGTGTTGGTTGAAGGGTTAGGGGTAGGGTTAGGGTTAGGGGTTGATTTAGGGTTACGGTTAGTGGTAGGGGTAGGTTTAGGGTTAGGGTTAGGGGTAGTGTTAAGGTTATGGGTAGGGATAGGGTTAGGGTTAGGGTTAGGGGTAGAGTTAGGGTTAGGGTTAGGTGTAGGGTAGGTTTAGGAGTAGGGTTAGGGTTAGGTTTAGGGTTAGGTGTAGGGTTTGGGTAGGTTAGGGTTAGGGTTAGGGGTAGGTTTAGGGTTAGGTTTAGGTTTACGGGTAGGGTTAGGGTTAGGGGTTGGTTTGGGATTAAGGTTATTATTAGGGCTAGGGTAGGGTTAGGGTTAGGGTTAGGGTTAGGGTTACGGTTTGGTGTATTCTTTGGGTTAGGGTTAGGTTTAGGGTTAGGGTTGGGGATATTCTTAGGTTTAGGGTTTGGGTTAGGGTTAGGGTTAGGGTTAGGTTTAGGGTTAGGCTGAGCGTTAGGGTTAGGGTTAGGGTTAGAGTTAGGGTTCGGGTTACGGTTAGGGGTTAGGGTTAGGGTTAGGGTTAGGGTTCGGGATAGGGTTAGGTTTAGGGTTAGGGTTAGGGTTAGGGTTAGGGGTAGGTTTAGGGTTAGGGTTAGGGGCAGTGTTAGGGTTAGGGTTAGCGTTAGGGCTAGGGTTAGATTTAGGGTTATGGTTACGGTTAGGGGTAGGGTTAGGGTTAGGGTTAGGGTAGGGTTACGGTAGGGTTAGGGTTAGAGTTAGGGTAGCTTTAGGGGTAGGGTTAGGTTTAGGGTTAGGCTTAGCGTTAGGGATAGGGTTATGGTTAGAGTTAGGGTTAGAGTTACGGTTAGGGTTAGGGTTAGGGTTACGGTTAGGCGTAGGGTTAGGGTTAGGGTTAGGGTTAGGGTTAAGGTTAGGTTTAGGGGTAGGGTTAGGGTTAGGGTTAGGATTAGGGGTTGGGTTAGGGTTAGGGTTAGTGTTAGGGTTGGGTTAGGGGTAGGGGCAGGGTTAGGGTTAGGGTTAGCGTTAGGGGTAGATTTAGCTTTAGGGTTAGGGTTATGGTTAGGGGTAGGGTTAGGGTTAGGGTTAGGGTTAGGGTAGGGTTAATGTTAGGTTTAGGGTAGGGTTAGGGTTAGGGGTAGGGTTAGGGTTAGGGTTCTGGTTAGGGTTAGGGGTAGGGGTAGGTCTAGGGTTAGGGTTAGGGTTAGGGTTAGGGCTAGAGTTAGGGTTAGGGTTAGGGTAGGGTTAATGTTAGGGTTAGGGTAGGGTTAGGGTTAGGGTTAGGGTTATGGGTAGGGGTAGGATTCTGGTTAGGGTTAGGGGTAGGGGTAGGTCTAGGGTTAAGGTTAGGGTTAGGGTTAGGGGAAGGGGTAGCGTTAGGGGTAGTGTTAGGGTTAGGGTTCGGGTTACAATTAGGGGTATTGTTAGGGTTAGTGTTAGGGGTATGGGTAGGGTTAGGATTAGAGTTAGGTTAGGGTTACGGTTAGGGTTAAGGTTAGCGTTAGTTGTAGGGTTAGGGTTAGGGATAGGGTTACGGTTAGAGGTAGGGTTAGGGTTACGGTTAGGGTAGGTTTAGGGTTAAGGTTAGGGTTAGGGTTAAGGATAGTGTTAGGGGTAGGTTAGGGTTAGCTTTAGAGGCAGGGTTAGGGTAGGGTTAAGGTTAGGATTACGGTTAGGGTTATGGTTAGAGTTAGGGTTAGGGGTAGGGGTAGGGGTAGGGTTAGGGTTAGGGGTAGAGTTAAGGGTAGGGTTAGGGATAGGATTAGGGTTACGGTTAGGGGTAGGGGGAGGGTTTTGGTTAGCGGTAGGGTTAGGGTTAGGGGTAGGGGTATGGGTAGGCATAGGGGTAGGTGTAGGGTTAGTGTTAGGGTTAGGGTTAGGGGTAGGGTTAGTGTTAGGGGTAGGGTTAGGGTTTGTGTTAGGTTTAGTGTTAGGGTTAGGGTTAGCGTTAGGGTTAGGGCTAGGGCTGCGGTTAAGGGTAGGTTTAGGTTTAGGTTTAGGGTTAAGGGTAGGTGTAGGGGTAGGGGTAGGTTTAGGGTTAGGGGTAGGGGTAGGGGTAGGTGTAGGGTTAGGGTTAGTGCTAGGGCTATGGTTAGGTTTACGGTTAGGGCTAGGGTTAGGATAAGGGTTAGGGCTATGTCTAGGGTTAGGTTTAGGGTAGGGTTAGGCCTAGGGCTCGGATTAGGGTTAGGGTTAGGGCTAGGGGTAGGGTTAGGGTTAGTTTTATCGTTAGGATTAGGGTTAGGGTTTTAGGGTTAGGGTTAGGGGTATTGGTAGGGGTAGGTTTAGGGTTATTGTTAGGGTTAGGGGTAGGGGTAGAGGTAGGGGTAGGGTTAGGGTTAGGGTTAGGATTGGGGTAAGGGTAGGGTTAGGTTTAGGGTTAGGGGTAGGGGTAGGGTTAAGGGTAGGGTAAGAGTTAGGGGTAGGGGTAGGGTTAGGTTTAGGGGTACGGTTAGGTTTAGAAGTAGGGTTTGGGTTTGGATTACGGTTAGGGGTAGGGGTAGGGTTAGGGTTAGGATTAGGGTTAGGGTTAGGGGTTGGGGTAGGTTTAGGGATAGGGTTACAGTTAGGGTGAGGGGTAGGGTTAGGGTTAGGTTTAGGGTTAGGGGTAGGGGTAGGGTTAGGGCTAGGGTTAGGGTTAGGTTTAAGGTTAGGGTAAGGGTTAGGGTTAGGGTTAGGGTTAGGGGTAAGTGTAGGGTTATGGTTAGGGTTAGGGTTAGGTGTAGGGGTAGGGTTAGAGTTAGGGTTATGGTTAGGGTTAGGGTTAGGTGTAAGGGGTAAGGGTAGCGGTACAGTTAGGTTTAGGTTTAGTGTTATGGCTAGGGCTAGGTTTAGGGTTAGGTTTGGGGCTATGGCTAGGGCTAGAGTTAGGGTTAGGTTTAGGGTTAAGGCTAGGCCTAGGTATAGAGTTAGGGTAAGGTTAGGGTTAGGGCTAGGGTTAGGGTTAGGGTTAGGGTTAGGGTAAGGGTTAGGGTTAGGGCAGATGTTAGGGTTAGGGTTAGGGGTAGGGGTAGGGTTACGGGTAGGAGTAGGGGTAGTGGTAGGGTTAGGATTAGGCTTAGGTTTCGGGCTAGGTTTAGGGCTAGGGCTAGGGTTAGGGGTAGGGTTAGGGTTAGGGGTAGGGCTAGGGTTAGGGTTAGGGATAGCGGTAGGGTTAAGGGTAGGGTTAGGGGTAGGGGTAGTTGTAGAGGTAGGGGTAGGGGTAGGACTAGGGTTAGGGTTAGGGTTAGGATTAGGGTTAGGGTTAGGGTTAGGGGTAGGATTAGGGTTAGTGTTAGGTTTAGGGTGAGGTTTAGGGCAAATGCTAGGGTTAGGGTTAGGGTTAGGGTAAGGGTTAGGGGTAGAGGTAGGGTTAGGATTAGGATAAGGGATAGGGGTAGGGTTAGGGGTAGGGTTAGGGTTAGGGCTAGGTGTAGAGGTAGGGTAGGGTTAGGGGTAGGAGAAGGGGTAGGGATAGGGTTAGGGTTGGGGTTAGGGTTAGGGGTAGGGTTAAGTTTAGGGTTAGGGTTAGGGTTAGGGTTAGGCCTTGGGCTACGGTTAGGGTTAGGGTTAGGGCTAGGTCTAGGGTTAGGGTTAGTTTTATGCTTAGGATTAGGGTTAGGGTTTTAGGGTTAGGGTTAGTGTTAGGGGTAGGGGTAGGTTTAGGTTAAGGGTTAGGATTAGGGGTAGGGGTAGAGGTAGGGGTAGGATTAGGGTTAGGGTTGGGGTTGGGGTTGGGGTAAGGGTAGGGTTAGGGTTAGGATTAGGGTTAGGATAAGGGTTTGGGTTAGCTTTAGGGGTAGGGTTAGGGTTAGGGTTAGGGGTGTGGGTAGGAGTAGGGGTAGTGGTAGGGTTTGGGGTAGGGTTAGGGGTAGGGTTAGAGTTAGGGTTAGGGTTAGGGTTAGGGTAGGGTTAGGGTTAGGGCTAGGGTTAGGGTTAGGGCTAGGATAAGGGTTAGGGTTAGGGCTAGGGTTAGAGTTAGGGTTAGGGGTAGGGGTAGGGGTGGCTGTAGGGGTAAGGTTAAGGTTAGTGTTAGGGTTAGGGTTAGTGTTAGTGTTAGGGTTACGGTTAGGGTTAGGGTCAGAGTTAGGGTTAGGGGTAGGGTTATGGTTGGGGTTAGGGGTAGGGTTAGGGTTAAGGGTAACGTTAGGGATAGGTTTAGGGGTATGGTTAGGGTTAGGGTTAGGGATAGGGTAAGGTTAGGAGTAGGGTAGGATTAGGGTTAGGGTTAGGGTTAGCTTAGGGTTAGGGGTCGGGGTAGGGGTAGGGTTAGGGTTAGGGTTAGGGTTAGGGCAAGGGCTAGGGTTAGGGTTAGGGTTAAGGTTAGGGGTAGGGGTAGGGTTAGGGGTAGGGTTAGGGTTAGGGTTATTGTTAGGTTTATTGTTAGGGGTAGGTTTAGGGTTAGGGGTAGGGGAAGAGGTAGTGTTAGCGTTAGGGTAGGGTTAGGGTTAGGGGTAGGGGTAGGCTTAGGGTTAGGGTTAGGGTTAGGGCTAGGGCTAGGGCTAGGTTTAGGGTTAGGGTTAGGTCTAGGGTTAGGGTTAGGGTTAGGGCTAGGGCTAGGGTTAGGGTTAGGGTTAGGGTTAGGTTTAGGGTTAGTACTAGGGCAAGGGTTCGGGCTAGGTTTAGAGTTAGGGATACGGCTAGGGGTAGGGGTAGTGGTAGGGTTAGTGGTAGGGGTAGGGGTAGGGGTAGGGTAGAGGTAGGGATAGGGTTTGGGGTAGGGTTGGGTTTAGGGTTCGGGCTGGGCTAGGGTTAGGATTAGGGTTAGGTTTAGGGTTTGGATTAGGTCAGGGTTAGGGTTAGGGGTAGGGGTAGGGGTAGGGGTAGGGATAGAGGTAGGGGTAAGGGTACGGTTAGGGGTAGGGGTAGGTGTAGAGGTATGGGTAGGGGTAGGACTAGGGTTAGGGTTAGGGTTAGGTTTAGGGTTCGGTTTAGGGCTGGGTTAGGGCTAGGGCTAGTGTTAGGTTTAGGGTTAGGGCTATGGCTAGGGCTAGGGTTAGGGTTAGGTTTAGGGTTAGGGCTAGGGCTGGGGTTACGCTTATGGTTAGGTTTAGGTTTAGGGTTAGGGGTAGGTGTAGGGGTAGGGGTAGGGTTACGGGTAGGGTTAGGGTTAGGGGTAGGGGTAGGGGTAAGGTTAGGGTTAGGGTTAGGGTAGGGATAGGGTTAGGGGTAGGGTTAGGGTTAGGTTTAGGGTTAGGGTTAGGGTTAGGGGTAGGGTTAGGGTTAGGGTTAGGGTTAGGCCTAGGGTTAGGGGTATGATTACGGTTAGGGGGAGGGTTAGAGTTAGGGGTAGGGTTAGTGGTAGGGTTAGGGTTAAGGTCAGGATTAGGGTTAGGTGTAGGTGTAGGGTTAGGGTTAGATCTAGGGGTAGGGGTAGGGGTAGGGGTAGGCTTATGGTTAGGGTTAGGATGAGGGTTAGGTTTAGGGTAGGCTTAGGATTAGGGTTAGGGTTAGGGTTAGGGCTAGGGGTAGGGTTAGGGTAAGGGTTAGAGTTAGTGGTAGGGTTAGGGGTAGTGTTAGTGTTAGGGTTAGGTTTGGGGTTAGGGGTAGGGGTAGGTTTAGGGTTAGGGTTAGGGGTAGGGGTAGGGGTAGACGTAGGGGTGGGGTTAGGGTTAGGGTTAGGGTAGGGTTAAGTGTAGGGTTAGGTTTAGGGTTAGGGGTAGGGGTAGGGGTAGGGGTAGGGTTAGGGTTAGGGGTAGGGGTAGGGTTAGGTTTAGGGGTACGGTTAGGTTTAGAAGTAGGGTTTGGTTTTGGATTACGGTTAGAGGTAGGGTAGGGGTAGAGTTAGGGTTAGGGTTAGGGTTAGGGTTTGGGGTAGGGGTAGGGGTAGGGTGAGGGTTATGGTTACGGTTAGGGTTAGGGGTAGGGTTAGGTTTAGGGTTAGGTTTAGGGGTAGGGTTAGGGCTAGGATTGGGGTTAGGGTTAGGGGTAGGGGTAGGGGTAGGGTTAGGGGTAGGGGTAGGGTTAGGGTTAGGGTTAGGGTTACGGTTAGGGTTAGGGTTAGGGTTAGGGTTAGGTTTAAGGTTAGGGTAAGGGTTAGGGTGAGGGTTAGGGTTAGGGGTAAGGGTAGGGGTAGGGTTAGGGTTAGGGTTAGGGTTAGGTGTAGGGGTAGGGTTAGAGTTAGGGTTATGGTTAGGGTTAGGTTTAGGTGTAAGGGGTAAGGGTAGCGGTACGGTTAGGTTTAGGTTTAGTGTTAGGGCTAGGGCTAGGTTTAGGGTTAGGGTTGGGGCTATGGCTAGGGCTAGGGTTAGGGTTAGGTTTAGTGTTAAGTCTAGGCCTAGGTATAGAGTTAGGGTAAGTTTAGGGTTAGGGCTAGGGTTAGGGTTAGGGTTAGGCTTAGGGTAAGGGTTAGGGTTAGGGCAGGAGTTAGGGTTAGGGTTAGGGGTAGC